>CM042013.1:56704493-57304493 GCA_023525715.1 Cichorium intybus | reverse complement strand
CAACTCAATCAATCAAGTGAAGAAAGTTGGGTTCTTAATTCATAAAACGCCAAAACTCAAAATCATCAAAATCCTTGGTTCCAAGTACATGTTCTTATCATATGAACATGTTTGAAGCCTAGAAATCATATACAAACATTATGGATTACACTGAAATTACAGATTTCAGTTCATCCATAAAAACCCACCAAGACAAACCTAGGTTAGAACTTGATAACTAACCTTAATTGCTTCAAAATCTTCAATTCCAAGCCACTAACCCGATTTCTTGCTTCAACCTTCAATAAATTTTCCAGAATTCTACAGAAATTGCTCCAAGAAACTCTCTCTTGATGCTTCTCAAACCTTCTACACATGTGGAGAAACTTTCCTCCTATTTATACCTCCAGAATTTACAGTTTAGCCCCTGGAGTTCCATTTCTTGAACTTTTGCCACTTTTATCAAATTTTATGACAAAAACTTATATTTATAACATTTTAAGTACAAAACTCAAAATATTATTACATAACCAATCCTTTTCTGTCCAAAAGACCAAATTACACTTCTAAGGTAAAATAACCAAATTACCCTTTTTTTAATTACATTACATATCATACAAATAAAAGGGTATCTCGGTGTTACATCTACCGCACCCTGACTATAGTACCATAATGCAAAATATTTAACAATTTCATTCAAAATCTTGCAAAGTTGCAATTAAATGACTAAAACAAAACTAATGGCTCAATCATCCAATAAAACTTTATTTAATCTCAAAATAGAATAAATGGAAAACAAAATTATTTAAAAAAAATATATGAACCTAGATGTGTAGAAAATCACAATTTGAAACTAAAACTACAACAAAAAGCTGCAAATTGGCAAAAATAACACATGAACCACTTTTGCAATTTCAATTTCATCACAATTCTCCTCACTTGTCACCTTATAAACAACACAAGAACATAGCATCATGATAGCCACAGCAACAATGTCTACCATTTGACTATGTGTGTGTTTACAAGGGTTGTTGATTTCTAGAGAAAATCATCGGCCACGAAGCAAGATTATTGACTAAATAAAGTCAAAATCAAACTTCGATTTGAACAGAGGATGGAAACCACGCTAGAAGCAAACCCACTCCAAAAACTTAATTTTTGGGCGTATCTGCAGCTTCGATTACAAATGAGTGGTGATCACCTATTCTTCAGAAGCAACCCCATCTTTCTCTACGTGTTCAACCATAAATAAGAGCATGTATACCAGCACATCAATTGGTGTGTATACGATATGATAGTAAGAGAAACAGGGGCTGCCTTCGTGTTCTTAATGCTCAATGGGAATCAAGAGAAAGAAGATAAAAGCGTATATTTGGTGGGTATGCTTACTTGTATAGCAACAAAAAAAAGAGAAATCAGGTAAGGAAAATCAAGAAGGAGAGAGAGAGAGCGAGAGAGAGAAAGATGGGTGAGATTTGGGGGTGGTTTGGGTTTTTAATTTTTTATCTTTTTTAATATAAAAGATTGAGAACCGTGAGAACCACTAATTCACAGTTTAACAATGTTGTATTTTTTTATTTTTTAACACTTGTTTTTTATCAAAATAAAATTACTAAACACATAAAATACATAATTATCCTTCCTTTGATATTAGAAATCAAGATTGATGTGTTTTAAAGAAAAAAAAAATTTACGTTATAGTATTCACAGTTTAATAACTAGAAATTTTATTATATTGTGAATATTGTAAAACGTATTAAAAATTAAGGAAATTTATTAAGTTTGATATATTTTCACATAATAAACAAGTGTGAAAAAAACGAAAAAAACCGTAAAAAACACGATTCTTAATGTGTAAATATCGGTTCTCATGGTTTTTATTTTTTTAGTGGTTCTCATTTGAACCATTTCATATATATATATATATATATATATATATATATATATATATATATATATATATATATATATATATATATATATATATATATATATATATATATATATATATATATATATATATATATATATGTGTGTGTGTGTGTGTGTGTGTGTATGTATGTATGTATGTATGTATGTATGTATGTATGTATGTATGTATGTATATATATATATATATATATATATATATATATATATATATATCAAAATATTAATATTAAAATTGATCTAAAATACAAAATATCAAATTAATTAACTTAAATACCCTTCTCAAATTAAAGGTTTAAAGATTAGAATTAAACAAATTTAATAGGGATAAAAATTGAAGTCGTATTCGTGTAGGCTGTGCGGCTAAACCCTCCATCCCAAGTTGTCGATGGTTTTTATGGTCACTATCTTCTACATCACAGGTAAGATCAACCTTCCTTTTTGTTTTTTGTATTCTGAAAATTATGATTACGATAACAAAAAAAATAATCAACTTGTGATGCTTAGAGGAAAAAAGACATGTGAAACCGTCCTCTTTGTTTTTCGCTTCTGGTTTATTGAGGATCGCTCCCCTAAATGTCATGCAAGAAAAAAAGACATGTGAAACATAAATACAAATTATACTGATATCTTTATAAGAGGTATAACTTGTGATGCTTAGAGGGCATTTTAAAGTAAGTTCAAAGTTTGAACTACATGAGCTCCAATTATATTTTCAACAAAATAGCTTCCTGTAATGTTCGAATGCCTATATCCAAGAAAGTTTGTTAACTTATTTTTGTTGGTAAACAGGAAGCTTTCGATGGAGGTATTGATATCCCCCACAATGAAAAAATGTTTGTTGGATTTAGCAAAGACGATAAGCAACCAGTCCTTTTATTATTTTTATTTATCATTTGGGAAGGATATTAAATTAAATTAATATGATATTTTGTATTTTAGAGCAGTTTTTTAATATTAAATTATTTTAATCCAAATGAAAATTAATATTTGGATATATATATATATATATATATATATATATATATATATACATATATATATATATATATATGTGTGTGTGTGTGTGTGTGAATTTTATTATTTTAGATGGATATATACGTAATTTTGAAGTTTGTAAGGATATAGAAGTAATTTATAAGGACGTGATTCAAATAACTGTAAAATTAAAAAAAACAACAATAAGAAAAAGAAGTCTAACAAGTAACCACTAATAACACATATACAAATAAGATCGTCAGAAACATCATACACGATAAAAACCCTCGATGATACATGGCACAAAACAGGGGTAGCCGAGAGCAACAAAATTTGAAAAAGGTGAGAGAAGGTATAAATTAGATGAACTTCCTCACATTTATAGCCACTGATGAACTTCCACCAATCATCTCTTTCTTCAATCACAACCCTGAATTCATATGTACTGTTGTGGTGTCACTCTATGCATCACACTGTTGTACCTTTCTTCCTTGATTACCTCAAAAAGATAATGTTTTAATACATCTTTTACCGTATCAAGAAATAGGCATGATTCTTCATCAATAAAGTACAACACTTCAAGGCAGTACTCATTCTGAGGGACACGCAATAAATAGCTATGTACTTTCAAATCTACAATTCTCGTAAATTCTGGTTGAATTATAAAACAATGTAACAGGGGAATGCAAACCTTCTGTAAGACAAATGGGTGATGCGGTGGTACTAAAATTTGGGGAATCCATTTTGAAAAGCGAAAGCTTACCACAATCTAGCCTAAAAAACAGTTTTAATGAAAAATCCAAGTACTAATGAAAACGGTGTGCTACCAATTAATGCTGTTATTGAGAAGTGGTAATGAAAAGTCATGATGCATGTAGGACACTGATGGACAACTGTATTCAATAGCAATGCACTTTAATATCTTTACATACAATAACAATATGTAACAAATAAAACATAGCCCAATTTGGTAGCAAAATGAAAATATGTTGTGATTGTAGATAAAAATATAAGCAGTTGCTGTTGTATGTAATAATAAAGTATATTGTTACTAGCGGTATCAAAATGTAAGTATGTTGCTTTTATGCATATAAAATACATCTGCGTTGCTATTATGTGGTAAAAATAAACTACATTAGAGAAATAAACTGTGAAAGATGCCTTCAAAAGCAAAAGCAAAGTCAAATGAAATAATGCATGTGGGCCCCATATGAATAGTAATCAACATAAAATTCAAATTGAATTGTGCACGTTGTTTTTGAACGAACGACATTTCTACTCCAACCAATTCGGCGCACACCTTTTTTGTTCAATAAACGCTGCACATATCGGCTGTTTCATCCCTATATATAGGGATGATTATATGCAATCAGAAGACGTCCAAAACAAGAGAGTGATATATATATATATATATATATATATATATATATATATATATATATATATATATATATATATATATATATATATATATATATATATACATAGATATATATTGTGAGACTCTGTGTATTAAAGAAAAGAGAGATATATTTTTCAGTTTCAAATCTTGTAACCTCCTCATTTTTCCTCATATAGTGATTATCATCGGTTGTGCCCGTGGTTTTTTCCCGAAAGGGTTTTTCCACGTTAAATCCTTGTGTCCACATTTATTTTTCATTATCGTATTATTATTTTATTTTATTGTCGATATTATTTATTTATAACAAGTGGTATCAGAGCAACGTTGTTTTCTATACTTATTCTCAATTTTTTGAGTATTATATCGACATGGCTACTTTGAAATACGATATTCCATTGTTGGATCGAGATACAAGATTTTCATTATGGCAAGTAAAAATGCGAGCTGTATTGGCTCAGTTGGACCTTGATGATGCTCTGTTAGGCCGAGACAAAATGCCTGTGTCTTGGTCAGATGAAGAAAAGGATCGTAAAGATCGTAAGGCTCTCTCTCATATCCATCTTCATTTATCTAACAATATTTTGCAGGAAGTTTTGAAAGAAACTACTGCAGCCTCTTTATGGCTAAAATTAGAACAAATTTGCATGACCAAAGATCTCACAAGTAAGATGCACCTTAAACAAAAATTATTTTCACTTAAGATGCAAGAAGGTGGATCGTTGTTGGATCATCTTTCGACATTTAAAGAGATCATTACTGATCTGGAAGCTATGGAGGTAAAATATGATGAAGAGGATTTGGGTTTAATTCTTTTATGTTCTTTGCCTAGTTCTTATTCAAACTTTAGAGATACCATATTATATAGTCGTGATACTTTAACACTTCAAGAAGTTTATGAAGCTTTGCATGCCAAAGAAAAGATGAAAGATATGGTATCCACTGAAGGTTCAAGTTCTAAAGGAGAAAGTCTGATGGTTCGTGGCAGACCAACAGATAAGAATGATTCCAAAGGCAAGAACAAAAGAAATTCTAGAAGCAAATCTAGATCCAGACGTTCCAAGTCATGCAACTATTGCAAAAAGGAAGGACATGATATCTCTGAATGTTACAAGTTGAAAAACAAGGAGAAAAGAGCTTCTAATCAAAATCACAAACCAAATCAAGATGATGAAGGAAAAGCTACATATGCTGCTGAAAATAATTCTAATGGAGATGTTCTTGTAGCTTTTGCAGGAATCCTAAAAACCAATGATGAATGGATTCTTGACTCAGCTTGTACTTTTCACATGAGTCCAAACAGAAGCTGGTTTACAAATTATCAACCTATAGAAGGTGGCTCCGTATTGATGGGTGATAATGCACCATATAAAGTCACTGGAATTGGTTCAATTCAAATCAAGATGTTTGATGGTGTTGTCAGAACTCTGTCTGATGTTCGACACGTTCCAGGTTTGAAAAGAAACCTTATTTCTTTAAGTACTCTTGACCTTAAAGGGTACAAATATTCCGGTGAAGGTGGAGTTTTAAAGGTTTCTAAAGGAGCTCTGATTGTGATGAAAGCTGATATTAAATCTGCAAACCTGTATCATCTACAAGGTAGTACAGTAACAGGTAATTCTAATGTTACTTCAAATTCATCTACTGATACTACTAACCTGTGGCATATGCGTCTTGGGCATATGAGTGAACTTGGTTTGACAGCATTAAGCAAAAGAGGATTGCTTGATGGCCAATGCGTTGGCAAACTGGAATTCTGTGAACACTGCATATTTGGCAAACACAAGAGGGTGAAATTCAACACCTCGGTACATACTACAAAAGGCATTTTGGAGTATGTACATGTTGATTTATGGGGACCATCTCAAGAAGCATCACTAGGAGGTGCTCGTTATATGTTGACAATTATTGATGATTATTCAAGAAGAGTTTGGCCATATTTCTTGAAGCTTAAATCTGAAGCATTCTCTGCATTCAAAGAATGGAAAGTCATGGTGGAAAACCAGACCGGTAAGAAGGTTAAAAAGCTTCGCACATATAATGGTATGGAGTTTTGTTTAAATGAACTTAATTCATATTGTAAACTAGAAGGAATTGTTAGACACTACACCGTTTCTCACACACCTCAACAAAATGGTGTAGCTGAACGTATGAACATAACCATTATTTCAAAACCCCGTTGTATGTTATCTAACGCAGGATTATCTAAGCGTTTTTGGGCAGAAGCTGCTTCTACTGCATGTTATTTAATTAACATGTCACCTTCTATTCCACTTGATAAAAAGACTCCTATTGAGGTATGGTCTGGCTCCCCAACAAATTATTCAGATTTAAGAATTTTTGGTTGCCCTGCTTATGCTCATGTTGATAATGGAAAATTAGAGCCTAGGGCAATTAAATGTATCTTTCTTGGTTACAAGTATGGTGTGAAAGGATATAAGTTATGGTGTCCTGAAACTAAAAAGGTCGTGATTAGTAGAAATGTAGTATTTAATGAATCAGCTATGCTACATAAAGATTCTCCTACTAACATTCCTGTTGAGAGTCAACAAAAGACAAGTGTGCAGGTGGAGCAATCTGTTGACTCAGAACATACACCAGAAAAAGAAAACTCTATTGATCAAAATCAATCAGTTGAGCAAGAGTCTTCTACTCCTACTCCTACTCACAAACCACAACGTTCTATAGCAACTGATAGACCAAGGAGGGTCATTCATCCTCCCAAGAGACTGATAGAAGAAGCAAATATTGTTGCTTATGCTTTAAACGTTGCTGAAGAAATTGAAGGTATCAAAGAACCTTCAACTTACACGGAAGCCATTACTTCATAACATTGCAACAAATGGATAATTGCCATGCATGATGAAATGGAATCTCTTGAAAAGAATGGCACTTGGGAATTGGTGAAATTACCAAAAGAAAAGAAGCCTATCCGCTGCAAATGGATTTTCAAAAGAAAAGAAGGTATTACTCCTAACGAGGAAGCAAGATTTAAAGCAAGGTTAGTTGCTAAAGGCTATAGCCAAATTCCAGGCATTGATTTTACTGATGTCTTCTCTCCTGTTGTTAAGCATAGCTCAATTCGTACTTTACTTAGTATTGTTGCCATGCATAACTATGAGCTTGAGCAGTTAGATGTCAAAACTGCATTTTTACATGGTGAATTGGAGGAAGATATTTATATGGAGCAACCTGAAGGCTTTATTATCCCTGGAAAAGAGAACTTAGTATGTAGATTGAAGAAATCTCTTTATGGGTTAAAACAGTCCCCAAGGCAATGGTATAAGAGGTTTGACTCTTTTATGCTATCTCAGAATTTTAAAAGATCAGATTATGATAGTTGTGTTTATTTTAAGTCAGTCAATGGTTCATCAATATATCTGCTTCTTTATGTTGATGATATGTTGATTGCTGCGAAAGATAAACTAGAGATAGCAAAACTGAAAACACAACTAAGCAATGAGTTTGAAATGACAGACTTAGGTCCAGCCAAGAAAATTCTTGGTATGGAAATTATTCGTAACAGACAGCATGGAAAACTATACCTAAGTCAAAAGAGGTATATTGAGAAAGTTCTTCAAAGATTCAACATGCATAAAGCCAAGCCAGTGAGTACTCCGTTAGCTGCACATTTCAAACTGTCTTCAGCATATTGTCCAAAGACAGATGATGAAATTAACAACATGGCGAAAATTCCGTATTCTAGTGCAGTTGGTTCTCTAATGTATGCCATGGTATGTTCTCGCCCTGATTTATCTCACGCTTTAAGTGTTGTTAGCAGATATATGGCTAACCCAGGAAAAGAGCATTGGAAAGCTGTTCAATGGATTCTTAGGTATTTATGCGGTACTTCCAATGCATGTTTACAATTTGGAAGTTCTGGTGAAGGACTAGTGGGCTATGTAGATTCTGATTATGCTGGAGATTTGGACAAAAGAAGATCTTTGACAGGTTATGTCTTTACCATTGGTGGATGTGCTGTGAGTTGGAAGGCAAGTCTACAGACCACTGTTGCCTTATCCACAACTGAAGCAGAATACATGGCAATTTCTGAAGCTTGTAAGGAAGCTATTTGGTTAAAAAATTTATACAGTGAACTTTGTGGAGATACATCTCCCACAAAGATTTTTTGTGATAGTCAAAGTGCTATTTATCTCACAAAAGATCAAATGTTTCATGAGAGGACGAAACATATTGATGTACGTTATCACTTTATTCGAGATGTTATTTCCAAAGGTGATATTCGAGTTCAAAAGATTAGCACTCATGACAATCCGGCGGATATGATGACGAAGCCGGTTCCAGCAACTAAGTTTGAGCTTTGCTCAAGCTTGGTTGGTATGACAATCTAATTCCAATGATTGTCGGCACACGATGATTTTATAATGAGGAGTTCTACAAATGGAAATTTGTCTCAAGGTGGAGTTGTTTGATTACTTATTGCTTTTAAAGTCAAGGTGGAGATTGTGAAAGATGCCTTCAAAAGCAAAAGCAAAGTCAAATGAAATAATGCATGTGGGCCCCACATGAATAGTAATCAACATAAAATTCAAATTGAATTGTGCACGTTGTTTTTGAACGAACGACATTTCTACTCCAACCAATTCGGCGCACACCTTTTTTGTTCAACAAACGCTGCACATATCGGCTGTTTCATCCCTATATATAGAGATGATTATATGCAATCAGAAGACGTCCAAAACAAGAGAGTGATATATATATATATATATATATATATATATATATATATATATATATATATATATATATATATATATATATATAGTGAGACTCTGTGTATTAAAGAAAAGATAGATATATTTTTCAGTTTCAAATCTTATAACCTCCTCATTTTTCCTCATATAGTGATTATCATCGGTTGTGCCCGTGGTTTTTTCCCGAAAGGGTTTTTCCACGTTAAATCCTTGTGTCCACATTTATTTTTCATTATCATATTATTATTTTATTTTATTGTAGATATTATTTATTTATAACATAAACTACATTGCTATATTCTGCAAATTTCACATATAGATACATAACAGCTAATTTCACAATTGAAATAGGTTAACGAAGTATTGCTGAATAAATCCCAAGCAATTTTTCACAATTCATTTAAAACAAACCTGTAATCTTCCATAATATTCTCCTTTCCTTGAGCAAGTGTAACATAAAGAGATCATTTTTAGTTAGGCGTTTATCAAAAATATTTAAAGTATAATGCTATAATAAGGCAAACATTTCACTACACAGTTCTAATAGAAAAATAAGAGAGGCTATAATAAAGAAAATTTAAAGTACCTTGTTATTATTGTGCTAAACCTCCCAACCTAAAAGTATTGGAAATTGAACACTGTGGGCTTGTAGTGTATTTTAGCGACCTAATTTCACTTCTTCAGAGGCGTATGGTTCGGCGGTGGTGTTGTCTTTAGCAAACCTAGATCTAGATATTACTATATTGATGCATGCCATTCTATGGTTGGCATTTATAAACATGAAATAAAGTGGGATGAGTATACCTGAACAAAAAAACCCACATCCTCTTTGGTGCTAGTAACACTTGGGGTGTGAACTTTATAAAACAAATCTCAGTTTGTGGCTTGTGTGCTTATATTAAAATTAATTATGTTACAATTTATTTACATGTAGTTCAACCCACTGTCCACAACCCTGATTTTATTAAATCTTTAAAGCTTTCTGCTAAACCATGTTTAATTTCATTATAAAAGGAGGGATAAAAGTGGAAAATCGGTCCAAAACGTGGTCAGCCCGCGATCCGGATGGAGTCCGGGGTCAGCCCGCGAGCCTAGCGGATCGGAGTTACTCTGAGAACCATTATGTAGTATGGTAAATTTGTAATGGGACATGTAGTATTTTGGGGATTGAGCCAAATGTAAAAGATAAGTGGGTAACAAATTTATCATAATGAGAAAAAGTAATAGGAAAGATCTTTAAAATTAGAAACAGTGAGACAGGTTCATACCAAAGCCCAGCAGAGTTCAACAAATTAAAATGCATGGTAATGAGAAGTTCAATGAGCATAATCCTGAACAACAATAATAAATTTAAAGAAAATGATTAACTTTAATAATTTAAAACAAAAGAAACAATTGACCGCCTTTGACCAAGATCTATGTTTCTCCTGTGAAAGAAATCCTAAACTTGCCAGTAGAAAATGTGAGAAATTTTAGTCGATCAGTTTCACCATCTACCAATAGAATGAGCATGGCCAAAGCAATCAAAACAGACTGAAACACTTAGGGTGCGTTTAGTTGCGGAAAACTGTTTTCCGTTTTCCATTTTTCATTTTCAGAAAAACGAAATGAGTTTTCATTTTCAGTTTTCTATTGAAAATTTAGAAAACGCGTTTAGATAAAACCGATTCCGTTTTCATTTTCTATTTTAGAAGAACAGAAAACGTGTTTAGATATCTATTTTCTATTAATTTTCATTTTCTAATTTTTGATTTGGGGTTGTGGGGGTGGGTGGGGTGGGGTGCGGGTAAGTGGTAGTGGGGTGGGGGTGGGGTGCGGATAAAGTGGGTAGGGGTGGGTGTTTGGGGGTGGGGGTGGGGTGGGGTGCGGGTAAGTGGTAGTGGGGTGGGGGTGGGGTGCGGGTAACTGGGTAGAGGGTGGGTGTTTGGGGGTGGGGGTGGGGGTGGGTGAGGGTTGGGTGGGGTGTGTGGCGGGTGGGGGTAGGTGGGGTGGGGTGGGGTGGAGGGGTGGGTGGGGGTGATGGGTGGCGGGTGGGGTGGGGGTGGGTGGTGGTGGGTGAGGGTTTGGTGGTGGGTGGGGGTAGATGGAGGTGGGGTGTGGGTAGGGTGGTGGGGGCGGGTGGTGGTGGTTGGAGGTGGATGGGTAGGTGGGGGTGGTGGGTGGGGTGGGGTAGGGGTAGGTGGGTGTGGGTGGTGGTGGGTGAGGGTTGGGGTGGGGTGTTGGGGGTAGGTGGGGTAGGGTGGTGGTGGTGGTAGGTGGGGGTAGGTTGAGGTGTGGGGTGGAGTGTGGGTGGGTGGGGTGGGTAGAGGGTAGGGTGGGTGTAGGTGTAATTGTAGGGTGTAGGTGAAAATGAGTGTGTGTGTTTGTTTTTGTATGTTTTAGAAAAATTTTGGAAATAGAAAAATTTAGAAAACAATAATTTTGGGTTTTCCAAAATTTTCCAAATTCTTTGTAATTTTGGAAAAATGAAAAATTTTCATTTTCTTGGAAAACTTTGGAAAATTTGACGAACTAAACGCGTTTTCAAAATTCTCATTTTTCTTGGAAAATTTTTCCGGAAAACAGAGCAGTTTTCCGTAACTAAACGCACCCTTAGGATTCATGTTTTATTAGGTTTTACATTCATATGAGAGATACTTGAATGCAAGAAATAACTTCATACTTTCATTTATTTGTATATTATAGCAACCTACTTATGTATATTCCTATGCGACTTTAATTGTACCAATTTTTTTCTTTCGGAAGTATTGTAGTGAAAATTGCTTTGTAGTTGGATTACATTGCTATAAGTGGTAATTCTTTTTCAAACTAGAGTGTTGTAAGAGGATGAAATAAAAGAAGGATGTCATAATAAGTATCAATGAAAGTATATTGCTATATCTTCCACAAATTGTTGTTCCATCCTCCTTGTTGGTGCACACTGAGTAATAACTGTATGGTGTTAAACCTGCAAATTTGATGTCTTCTCTACTGCTTAACTTAGATTTTCACAGTAAACATCAACATGATCTCAAAATTGTTGATTATTTTGACAATGACACTTACAAAGTTGTTAATTCCAAATACTAGAAAAAGAGGGAAAAAAACATATCATAGGAGATAGAAATACAAACTAAGGATATCTATTAGAACTTCATTTCTCTGACTATACATATTCACCATCATCAGCAAGACAAATAGAAGCTGTCAGAAGGGATTTTTTTAAGAACATTGAACAAAAAAGGGGATAAGAAAGTAGCCAGATCACCGGTCGCAGGTAGCTGATACTTCAAAAATCGCAGTACACACTTTGACATAATTGTACTGAAGAAGATTTTGCAATGTGTTCTTTCAATAAGGGCACAACCTATACTTCAAATTCCACCTCTAATAGACTAAAACATCAGTCCCTGATATTTTCAATTTTGCAGCCATTAAGCTATTGTAGAGTAGAACAATTTGAGATCGACAATGTCCTAAGTGGGTTGGGGTTGGAGAAGGAAAAATTGAAGAAGAATTTTAACTTGTAATAAGTTCTAGTTACTTATAGAAGTCCGAACTTGTGTGTCTCTTCTTATTGTGATTGGCCTATTGGAAAATATAACAATAAACAAGCGATTAGGCCAAAATTGATGGGGAAAAGGTTTAGAATGCCAAAAATAGATTAAACATCGAAGAAATCAAGTAAGAAACATACCTGGTTAGGGTTTGGCTCGTTCGAGCTCGGGCAGATATGAGGAAAATCGATCGAATCGAAAAAGAAGATGATCGTCATATATCATCATATTCACTTTGCGTCTACTTTTTACATTGTACTGAATTGAAGACTACAGGGAGATACTTTTATGTGTTCCAAGTTAGAAAGCAGGGGTTGTTCAGGTATAGTTTTGGGTTGCGGGTAGTTCGGATTGAGGTTATTCAGGTTTTTTGTTATAAATACCCAATTCGAGTATTAGTTAAACGGGTATAATTTCAGGTCGGGTATGTTAGCGAAATACCCGAATTTGGCATAGCTACACTCATGGGTTAGATTATTGTTTGAGCAAATTTTGGGTTTGTCATTTTCTTTTTACCAACAACATATAAGTGTGATCCACTGGAAAGAAAAAGAAAATTAAATGTAGATATATTTGAAACAACAAGCATCTCGTATTACACAGGTTAACAAAAAGCATTTCTAAGTTTTTGAGTTTGATGATACCCTTAGGTTTTGATCTCCGGTCATCTTTCTTGTTGTCCAAGTTTCCTACCTTGCTCGACAATTCAGTGATGGCCTTCAACAGATCGCCGATCTATTGGGCATTTTCTTTCATTGACGATTTAGACTCTTCATGGAATTTGGCAAACTCTGTCTCCAAGTTTATGATCTTCATAGTGTTGTTAGTCATGTTAGCACCAGAACTCTACCAATTTGAGTAGGACCAGTTATTCGAGAAACAGGGATTCTCCATACACGAGTCTTATTCAAAACTTTATTGAACAATAAAAATCTCAGAAACACGAAAACCATAATTACCAAAACAGCCCATAAATATAACTCCTAATTAAATTAATAAAATAAAGATATTAAATCTTCACTTCCTGCGACGCTTGTAAACTTGCCAAAAACGCCCCTTAGTTGTTGCTGTATCAATGTCATGAGAAAAGGGCTTGTGGGATATAAAAGTACCTGCACGGCCATCCTCCGGTATGCTAGACTTCCTTTGAGAGAAAGCTCTGAAGTACACTCGCTTATCTGATAAACAAAATAGATTATAGTTTGAGAATGATTGCAGAATACCGAAACATGATTTATTTATCATTACAAAACTATATTTCAAGACAAGCTACAGATGCTGTGCAAGGGGATTCTAGCATAATATCATTTTGCTTAGTATTAGTTTGCAATTGGTTGTGATGATATCCATGGTGTAATTTACCCTGTATTGGGTTCGAGTTCACATGTCCAGAATATGCATCTAGTTGGATAAGGTTATAGTTGAGATCATATTGTTAGCTGCCCCAATTCAAATCTATCTCTCACAGCAATAGTTGTAGCATATCTATTGGTGGTGGAAAAAATTTGTGATCTAACTTATCATGGATGTTGTTACGTAAGGACACAAGTATTTCTCCTTGAGAAAATCCAAGTATGATATAGCAACATGTGTGTCGAGTGATCTCTGTTATGTTCTTGCCACACAAATACTAGATAAAAAGTTATATATACATAAGAATAATATCTACCTTTAAAGCAGCTGTTATCTCCACATAAATACCCAAGTCGTAGAACACTATCACTGTCATACAGAATTCGAAGTTTGCTTAGAATGTATTCTCCTGTTGTTAACTGAAATCCAGTGAGATCTCCACCAATGATGTGATTCCATGACTTGTAATAACCCAACACATCTTCTTCTGCTCCTGCATCTCCATCAGCATACACAAAACTCACCCCACACTCCGTTACAACTGCATTACCAACATGAAATGGGTTCTCCCTCACAGTAATAGTAATATGGTCACCACCTTCCATATCATTCATTCCAAACATCCAATGGCTTAAAAATGTGAAACACTTTCCAGCGACATCAAATACCTTGTCAATATAATGGTGGTATATCCAGGTGCGGCTCTTTGTTATATTACTAATTTCGATCATTGGCAAATATTTGAATTCAGCATCCAATGGCATTTGCACATAGCAAAAATTCAATCCAGTGAGGTTGTTAGAAGATGATGGGACGGTAAATGTTATTGATGGCCATGTGCTTCTATTAGTAATCCAATTCGGAATCCCTTCACCTCCATAAATTGTGCTGAATATTCCAAATTCATAATAAATCTGCCAAATACAACAAACTTAACTAATCACCATAAATTATATATAAATATTCAGACAAAGTCGGATAGTTGACTAGAGCAAACCTGAATCTCAGATTCCACATATCCTCCATCCCAAGAAGAAGTACGAACGCCCCTTGCATTAAGGAAGTCTAGCTTAGTCCAGGCCAAACTATGTAGTACCTTTTCTTCAACACCTGCCATTGGTTGGATTTTGACCAAGCCTTCAAATTCAAATGAGGAAGGTAATAGCATACTTCCTTCTACATGGACATCGAGTGGGGACATTTTTATGTCAAACACAAGTTTCCGTATCAAAGATTTATGCTCGGAATAAAGGTTCAAATATGTTAGTGTTTGTGGAGGATGCTCTACTGACGCCAGCATATTACAGTCTTGCATACTAAGCATCTCAAGCCTAGGAAGATTTCTCACACAATTGGGCAGGAAAACAATAGGATTTTTATCTAAACATAATTCTCTTAACATGGATAGGCACCCGAAGTCTATGGGAAAGGATTCAGTTGACAAATTAGTATTTGCAAGCGACAACCTTACTAAAGATCTTGGAAAAGAAATCACAAAGAACTTCGAATCACTAGGCATGGCCTCTAGAATGGGCATGCAAGTAGCACATGTGCTCATACCAGTGTTGCTCTCCTTGAACAATTCAGGTGAATCCATATCCCTAATCTTGATTTGGGATTCACCGAGATTACAACCCTCTAGCAATAGTGTTTCGACTTTGTTTAACCTACTTATGATTCTTGGAAGTTCTTCAAGCTTGTTGCAATAGCTTAGATCAACAAGGACAAGTTTAAGACATTGCTCAATTGATAGAGAAACCTTAAGCAAACCAATGCAATTTCTAACTATTAACCTCTCAAGTGCAAGGAGTTGGTCAAAGCCACCCACACTACAAAGTCGTTCACAAAAACCTAAATTAAGAATCTTCAATGATCTAGGCAACCTTTGGTCTTCTAAGCAAGATCTAGTTACCTGCTTAAGCGGAGATACGTTAGAATAATAGTGAATTTTATCAAGTGAACATGGAAGAACAACAAATGGAGATAAATTACTTTTCCGGTCTTACAAGGTCGTTGTGGAATGCCAAAAGATTCAATATTGCTATTTGACATGTCAAGAGAAACCAAATTCTCCATCAATAAGTGTGAGGGTATCGATTCTAAAGGAAATCCATGCATACACAACCATCTTAATTGTTCTGGAAAGTTCTCGTAAGAACCATCGATTTGCACATAATTGAGTTGTAGCAGCATTAGCCTATCCATCTTACACAATGCATCTGTTTTCAACTCAAGTGATCCATATAACTTCTCTTTCTCAAGCATTCTCATGTCAAGAGTGAGGCCTAGAACATTATCCGTACCCTATGAAAGGGGATGCAAATACATTTTCAATTGTTATAAACAAATATACAGAAATACTTTAAACAAGTATATATAGTCTTTTACCTTTTTCTGTTTCAACACTTTGAACGACTCATGGCCCCATAATCGACTTCGTTCCCATGGCATGTAATGTGATTCTTCACGCACCACAAATCTTCCCATTTCTTGAACCAACTGGTGCATCGTCAATTCGTTATTCCATCCAATACTAAGAAAGCATTTGTCGATGAGATTCGTGATCCCGGTATTTGTTTCTATATCACATGCCTCTAATATTGTTACAATAACATCTTTATCCATTCCAACAAAAAAACAAGCAATATGCTTGAACAAGTCCTTATTTTGTATAGATGACAACAAATCAAAGCTTGTTTTTAAGACGTTATTTACAGGGGAACGATTTTCTTTCTTTAGCCTGTCTATATACCCTTCCCAATAAGCTACTTCTCGATCATGTAGTGAACTGCCTGAAACTTTAAGAGCCATTGGATGTCCTTCACAATACTTCACAAGCGTTTGTGTCACCTCTTCATAACCTACTTTGGGAACATTGCACGTGAATGCATGAAAACAAAAAAGCTTTTGTGATTCAATCTTAGATAAACCTTTAAGCTTGTGCATTACATGCTTGGGTTCAAAGCTCGTCTTGAATAATGCACAGCTCTCTATCAACCATGCGTTCTTTGTTGTTACTATTATTTTGCTTCCCGAATGAAAACCTTTTCTTCCGAGCAATGCATCTAACTGCTCTAGACTATCAATATCATCAAGAACTAGAAAGACCTTTTTACGAGCTACTGCATCCTCTATCATTGAGGTATACATAGAAACAAAACGAACTTGAACTGAACTTGGTTTTGAAATGTCATCAAAAAAGTTCTTTTTGTACATCAAGCAACCCATTAGACTTTTCAACACATTGCGTACTGATATTCTCAATGAAGGTGCTTGTGTCAAATTCATGAGAATGTAAAGCATAGACATACTTGGCTAAAGACGTCTTCCCAATCCCACCCATACCCAAAATAGTGAGTGCATCTGCAGTATGTGAGGTGCATCTTTCAACCATGAAGTGACGAACTGAATGGAATCGTCCATCCCAAAAAGTCGAGGCAATGGAAACCTTGAGGATATGCGTAATCTACGATAGATGTACTTAACCGTTTCGTCAAGGACCACTGTCTCCCGCCTGAAATTTGATTAAGTAAGAACCACAAAACACAGCCCAAAAAACTAACATGCCATATTGGAGATCTAACTTTCCTAAAGATCCAAATACAATAAGCTATTTTTAATCAAGTTAACTGCATCATAAGTATCAACATATTTTCACTTCTAACCATACAAGCATCTATTTTGCACGGCCATAATTTTAGACTAGGCCACCAAATTTCATTGTGTTACTACAAAATCATCTAACTCAAATATATCAACATGATTTCTCATGAATCTGGACCAGTGAATTGTTATAACTTGACCTTTTACACCAAACAAGCAAGAGTATTTATTTATAATGCCAACACAAGGTAGAATGATATAAAAGAAAATTAAAAAAATTACAACCATTGAAAATTTGGCTCATTCACTAAAAGCATATAAAATGGGTTATCCAAATGAATTTGTTATGATAAATAAATAAATGCATAGAAAAAAAGCTAGTTACATGGTTAACCTACCTATATGAATTAATTTATGAAGTCACATATAGATTCAACTATATGCATTTTTTATAATTTATCCAAATTTAAATGCATAAAGAATATGGCTATTTGAATATCATGAAGAAACGTATTGAAATGAATAAGGAGAAGATGATATTGACTTTTCAGGAGTATTCATACGCATAGAAATATGGGTAAGAAAGTGAATACCTGCCATTTGCATTTATCCCTTTTAAATCAGCAACTTCTGTAAGTGCTTTATTCCAATGATCCATCTTTTGAGCCAACTCACTTCTCTTGTCTGCATTAGTCTCCGCCTCCATTCTCTGTCTATGCTTAGTCATTGCATGTCTAAAGCTATTTTGTTGCTTCCTCACATCGGTGGGCTCAACATTATAAAATATGGGAATAATAATATGGTTGGATGCCTTGCTTTGCTCAAGGATCAACACCAGTTCATCAAGACACCATGTGGAAGTAGCATAGTTCTTGGACAACACAATAACAGAAGCCCTAGATGCTTTAATCGCACTCTTCAATTCACGTTTCAGGTCTTCCCCGATTTCGACCTCCTCTTCATCCAAGAAGGTAGTGATATTGGCATGCATAAGGACACTATAAAGGTGATCAGTGAAAGTTAAACGAGTGTCACAGCCTCTAAAACTTATAAATACGTCATAAGCATGACGATAAGTAAATATTGTGTTCTAAAGCTTTTGAACCCACACTTTCCTCAGTTGTGCCTCAACATCAGGATCCCATACATAATGTCTGTACAGAAAATTCAAATTATTAATAACTATGCAACCTAATTCTAATAAAGAATTTGAACCTCAACAATGATACCTTATATTTTACAAAATAAAAACTTGAAGTGTTTAGATAACAATACGTATGCACCTCCAATTTTTTCCATGTAAATTTAATATGCTTCAGAAATTACCAACATATACACAACTACATATTGATATAGGATCACCATAACATTGAGATGGGAATCATTTAAAAATTGGTTACTCAAATTACTTAGATTGGTTAACCTGTTTAACGATCCACGGAAAAAGCAAGAACAAATCTTCTGAAATCTGAATTTTGTTATCACTAGATTTAGTATGGAATATTGATGGGCTTGCTCCACATGATAAATTTTTGAAAGTAACAAGTCCCACCATTTCTAAGCTTTTAATTACAAGGTCTATACTATATGAAACTTCAAAGGTAAACTCACTTTATATACAAAGCATATATACATCATCATCAATTTTGAGTGGCATCTATTTTTGAAAGCTATGTGAAGGTAATGGTTTGTACTTTGTACTCCCCCTAGAATATGACTTTGATTCAACCGAATCCTACCTGTTATTACAACATTTACGTGAAAAGACTAACGAGCAAAAGTAATAGAATCTGGAAGTAGATGTTGACCAATGTTGTAGGTGTCAAATCTAAAAAAAAATCCCTTGTCAAAGTTGAAGCTCAACGAAAACCCAATTTAGCCTATTTGCAAATATATGGAGCATTATTTGATTGATATAGGATGTCTGCCCTAGCGAAATCCTAATTTCCATTCAAAGAATATAACACCTGAAAATACTTAACAAGAACCGAGATGTCTTATATTGTGGCTTAAATAGATCAGCAAGTTTTAGCAAAGGGGAACATCACTAGGCAATTTAGCATTATTATGATGAAATATTAAAGCTTTTCCCTTATGAGTGTTAAGGTTACCATTCAGGTTCGAAGAGATTCATATGTCGAAAATGGGAAAGTTTAGGGGAATTCAGAAAGTATGATGTTGGACTCTGTAGTATCCTAATTGAAATACGAAACTGAAAAAAAGTGATTGAGATAATCGAATCGTCAATCACCTGTTAATGAACAAACAAATGATTATTATGTGATTTATAATTGATATGATAAATCATCTAACAACATGTGAAACTAACTTGTAAAATTACCTGCCTACAGAGCTACAGCGACACCTGAAACGAAGAGAATGGCGGACAAACCAACGGCGACGCGACCGAGAAGGATGAGGAGTAAAACTACAGGGCGAACGGCGGGAAGTCGGTCGGTAAACGTCGAGTCAACGAGGAAGGAAGGTAAAGGCGAGAGAGATGAAAGAGAAAGAATGTTAGTTGGAGGACTTCACTGTATTTCTTCTTTTGATTATTCTTTTCCATTTTCCAGTAGATTTTTATTTTTTTATTTATTATTTTTTAAAACAGCAATTTCCATGATATTATATTTTGATCTTTTCTAAGTAAGGTTTTTTTTATAATTATCCTTGCACTAATGACATGATCAATGATATATTTATTAATATTATTATTTGGAATAAATTGCCTGGATAATTAAAAATACGAAATTGCAGTTTGGTCTATATGGTTTGACATTTTTATTTGGATTTGGTATAACAAGTTTTAAAATTATAGATTTTGTCCCTATCAGTAAATCTTATAACGGGTTTGGTTTATTCCAAAATTGAAAAGACTATGATACTTTTTTCTAATCGTTATTCTATTTTTTATTTTGTTTTGTTAATTATCATCATCATATTTCGAAATATCATGCAATATGAGGATCTAAACCCTTTTCTCTAACATATAAGGTTTTTTGGTTGATTTGTTAAACCATTAGTATTATTTTTGTTAACCCCACAAAAAAATCTCAAACCAAAAAAGAATATACTGTGAAACTATTATGAAAGTGCTTTAAAATATATATATATATATATATATATATATATATATATATATATATATATATATATATATATATATATATATATATATATATATATATATATATATATATATATATATATATATATATATATATATTGTAAAATTGTTCTTATGATGACGGTAAAAAAATTTAGTATTTTCAAAATGCCTCCGTCATGATATATTTTTTGCAAGCTACAAATGTGAGACTAAAAAAATTGGTCCAATGATAATTAGACAATTATGTATGTCACATGTGCCAAAATTTAAGGATTTCGCTAAAGCTCATATTTCTTATTGTATCATACATCCTTGATTTTTATTTTTGTATATTAGAAATGCTTAACCATTTGTCGTAATTTATTTATTCCTCATGGACGTTCAAATTGAACAAATTGGATAAGGCTGCAAATTTTTCATAAAAGCGTTCGTAAAATCTCACCATGCATGTGAGAATTTAACAATTTTTACCATTTTAGTACAATTACAAGTATGTTACACATCATAAGACTATTTACATCATCAAATATGGTACAAACACTACAAGAAATGTTCGATATACCGGCGACACCATTAGCGGCGATATGAGGCATTAACGGCGACATGTAAAACACGCGTTTTTGGAACCGACTAATGCCTCGTGTGTTGTGTTGTCGCTAATGGTGTCGCTGATATAGGCAACTTAGTGATTCGTGTCAACACTCATCTCGACCGTCCATAAATTATTTCATCCGACAACTAGGAAAAAAGCGGGAAAAATTCCCTCTCCTCGGGTATATATATTTACAAATATACCTGGGAGTTAAGGGGAAATGCTGCTGAATTTTTTTTAAACAAACAATCATCTAATACACATTCTTATATAAGATGAAGTATTCAAAAAGTAGGTGTAGAAGCCTACCCTTGCAAATACTCTATTCGCGTTGTCCGATTATATGTTCCCCTTTCGAGGAGAGTTTTTGAATTATCCTTTTTGCGATCCAATTATATATCATATTTGTTTCCCATACAAATACTTCATCCATTTTAAACCCTAAATTATGTTTCAGTTGCATAATGTCTATCCATAAAACCTGGACTACTAATCCAAAACGTAACTCACCTAAGTTCCAGCAAGGGCTCGATTCTTTTGTCAAGATGTGTAAGTCGATAGTAGAGGTTAGATTAGATGTGCATGTCAATAATGTTAAAACATTGTCTTAGTACCTAAGTTACAAACGAAACATCATATATGATGTGGCACTAAAAAGTGGAGCAATCACGGTGAAAATTCAATTCCTCCCGTTGTGGGCGATGTGGCGCCAATAAACGATATGATTGATGTTATCGAAGACGTTATGGAGGAGTTGATGGAAGAGGATACCAACATCGACGTAGCGAACTTGGATATAGAGAGTCTCGATGCCGGTGATGATTTTGAAAACCTATTCAAGGAAGCTCAGTAGGAATTATGTCCTGGTTGTACTAAGTTTTATTCCCTCGACTTCTTAGCAAAGCTTATGCATATCAAGGTGAATAAAAAATGGACTAATAGTTCATTTGATGAACTCTCTGAGTTGTTGCAATCTTCATATCCGGAAGGAAACAAGATCCCTTCCTCACATTATGTAGCAAAAAGGACACTAAAAAAAGATAGGTTTGGGGTATGAGTCGATACACATGTGAAAAAAGATTGTGCTCTCTTTTGGAAAGAACATAGCTCATTACAGAATTGTCCTGTTTGTAAAGAGAGTCGATGGATCGATAAAAACACAAATGGTAAGAAAATAGCTCACTAGGTGTTACGTTACTTTCTTGTTACCCCCAGAGAACGATGTTTGTATTGTTCAAGGCACACGACAAAAGATATGATTTGGCACAATACCTGGCTATCAGAAGAGGGTATGATGTGTCATCTTGTTAATGTGTCTTTGTGGAAAGAATTCCATATAAAGTAACCTAACTTCTCGAGGGACCTCCGAAATGTTTGCCTAGGGATTGTAGTTGACGGGTTTAATCCATATGGCAACATGAGTTCAGTTCATAGCACGTGGCCGATAATACTCACCACATACAAACTGCCTCTGCGGCTATGCATGAAAGAGACCTCTTTCATGTTATCCTTGTTGATTGATGTGGCCCTAAATCACCCGGGAAGGACATGGATTTTTTTCTTAGGCCGCTGGTGTAAGGGATTAAGCATTTATGGCAGTCAGGCGTACGTACAAAAAATGCAGCGACAAACACGTTCTTCATAATGAAGGCGACATTCTTATGCTTAGAGCGAACAAGGATACAAAGCATGTCTGACTTGCAATGAATACATTTTGTCATATCGTGTAACAAAGAAAGTTGTATATGTTGGTCATCATCGATTCTTAGCTGCTAACCATCCGTGGAGAAAGATTTTGAACTACGGGAAACACGAGATAAGTCCCCCCAGACAATTTAGTAGTGCAGATATAGAAGCTCAACTAGATCCTCCACTTTTTCGTCAACCAGGCAAACATCCTGAGTTTGGAGGTAATCCTCCAGAACAGGAGGACTTCAAGTTAAATTGGTCCAAACGAAGCATATTTTTTGAACTTGAGTATTGGTATTCTCTACAGTTGGAGCACGACTTAGATGTAATGCATGTTAAAAAAATGTGTGTTGTAGTTTGTTGAGTACTCTTCTAATGAGCGATAAGACTAAAGACACCTCAAATGCGTGGTTAGACTTGGAAAATCTAAATATTCCGAGGACGCAATGGTTGCAAAAAGGGTAAGAAGTTCTTTAGACCGCCAAAAAATACTCATTCACAAAAACCAATCGAAAGCTTTTTTGTCAATTTATTAAAGACATTAAACTACCATATGGGTTTAGATCTAATATTAGTAGTGATAGTAAAGTGACAGATAACAATACAAACATGAAAGCATTGAAATCTCATGGTTGTCATATTCTTATGCAACGTTTGATACCCATTGGAGTGCGGGGGTTTTTAAACAAATATACTTATACACCAATATTATACCTTTATATGTATTTTAAGCAACTTTGTTGCATAACGCTATTGGTGAAGGATATAAAGAAAGCCAAGGATGACATTCTTACAATCTTGTGCAAGTTAGAGTTGATCTATCCTCTAGCTTTTTTGACATTATGATTCATTTAGTTTTGCATTTACCTGATGAACCGCTTTGTGAAGGTCTGGTATATATGAGATGGATGTATCCGTTTGAAACATATATGAAAAAATTAAGCAACTTTGCTCATTATTTGGATCTAATATCAGTAGTAAAGTGACAGATAACAATACAAACATGACGACATTGAAATCTCATGATTTTCATATTCTTATGCAACGTTTGATACCCATTCACATATGGGGGTTTTTGAACAAAGATACTTATACACCAATATTATACATTTATATGTATTTTAAGCAACTTTGCTCCAAAACGCTATTGGTAAAGGATATGAAGAAGCCAAGGATGACATTCTTACAATCTTGTGCAAGTTAGAGTTGATGTATCCTGCAGCTTTTTTGACATTGTGATTCATTTAGTTTTGAATTTACCTAATGAAGCGCTTTGTGAAGGTCCAGTATATATGAGATGGATGTATCCGTTTGAAAGGTATATGAAAAAGTTAAAAAAAAAAACTATGTCAGAAATAAGGCATGGCTGGAAGGTTGTATAGCTGAAGGTTATGTTGCTGAAGAAGCTCTAACATTTTGTTCAATGTACCTTCGAGATGTACAGACTCAATTTAATCACCCCAATAGAAACGAGGATGTTGTTGTTGAAAAAAGAAAGTTCTGGGGGTTTGAGTATAAATGTCGTTCTATTATCGCAAGGCGAAACAAACATCTTGATCCAAACGAAAAACTAAACATTGAATGGTTTGTACTCGATAACTATGAAGAAGACAGAAAGTATATGAAGTAAGTGTTCATATCTTTAACTTTTTATTATATGTTAACTATTTTTCCTTCCTTTCCTTCTTATATATTTTTCTCATCAATGTAGAGAATTCAAATCCAAACATCCTAAAAGTGATGTTTAAACCAAATTTCCTAAGTGGTTTCTTGAGAAGGTCTATTCGATGAAAACACAAAATTCCCCAGAATTCCACAAAGAGTTGTCGACTCTTTCAATGGGTTCGAAATAAAGGCCTCTACTTACACTGCTTGTATAGTTAACACTGTTAAGTTTATGGTACTTGACCGTGACCTAGAACGCACCACGCAAAACTCAGGGGTGCTAGCGGTGGGAGAGAAAAATGAAAATATTATGGCCAACTAGAATAGATTATTGAGGCACAGTATAAGTATGTGTATTCGACTGTACTATTTTGGTGCAAGTGGTTTGATTCTCGAACAAAAAATAATATCACCAGCATCAACACAAAATGTGAAATGTACAAAAACAATCAAGTCATATTTGCATCCCAAGCCAAACAAGTGTTCTTCATCCGAGAACCTTCTTGAAGAAACTAAAGAAATAATCCTTAGTGGGTGGTCAAGGATGTCAATTGTAACACCGTGTTCCAATTGGTAAGTACTCTAACTTTATATTTTTAAGTGGTTAGGGTTAGTTGAGATGACTAATTGCCTCTTAGGGGTATTTTGGTCTATTTCATAATATGGAGTGAATGAAAGTAGAAAATGGTGGTTATGAGGCTAGAAATGTATTTGGAAACCTGGTGATGTTAGTGTATATGTGTTTTGTGTTTTAAGAAGAAAAATTGGACAAGAAAATTATCCCAAACCAGTTAGCACGCTAACAAGTAAGGTTAGCACGCTAATGTGAAAGTAGGTTGCTATTTTGGAAACCGGCATGAGATGGTATCACGTGAGAAGGGATTAGCGACGTGAGTGATTAGTGATGCTAACCCTTAGGTTAGCGAAACTAACCACTAGACCGACATAAGGTCGTTTTAAACCGCATTTGAGGTCATTTTTCAGTACTAAAGGCTAGAAAAACAGGGGGTTTCGAAGCAGGGAAAGGTTTAGGATGATCTGGAGCATTGGGAGAGGGAGCTTGTAAGACCCGTTCCGCCGAGGCGCGGCTTTAGGAAGAATCTGGAATCGTGAAGGACTTGTATGCGCGGCGCGGCTCGGAAGGATCCGCGGCGCGGTGCGCCGCTAATGTGAAAAACCATAATTCGGATTTAAACGCCTATATAAAGGGTCCCAGCCCTAGGGTTCGTGTTTTTGGAAGTTTTCTGGAGTGGAGTCGACTGGTTTCAGCAGAGGCTCTTCGGTTCCAAGGCTTTGAAGGTTTGAAGGAAGAGATACAACGTGGGGAAGGGCTTGTAGTCGATCGGGTGCATTCCTCCGTTTTCCAGAAGCAAGGTAAGAGGATCTACCTTCTGATATTTTATTTTATCTCGTGTTAAGGTGTTATCCCTTGGTTAGTAGTCTTAGATGACTTGTAACACTTAGGGTTTGGACCAAGGACATGCATGGACTTTCATGTCCACAAGGAAGTGATCTTAGGGTAGGTTCTGATCCCAGGAAGGGTATGGAATGAAACCCTAGCCGATGACTTTGGAAGACTTTGGAATAATACGAGTCCGCGGCGCGGACATGTTATGTCAGCGACGCGGGTTCGGCTAAGCCCAAAATCTATGCGGAGATAGTCGCGACGCGTAGGGTGGGAAGCCACGCTGCGGCGAGCGGCTGTTTGACCCAAAAGCTTAGTTTCGACCAGTGTTGGTTACCAAACGTGGGGTCTGACCTTTAGGCAAGTCTATAAAAGTTTAGTCAGTGCTTGACATGTTGTGTATGTGGGATATAGGTGTGTGGACGAGCTAAGTGGAGATATTAAAGTATATATGTGCGGTTTCGAATCAGGTGAGTATCCTCACCTTACTATATGATGTTGCATGTTAGGCATCTTGAATGTTATTTACAGTTATATGATTTGCTCTATATCTGTGGTTATTTGTTGTTGGGCTCAGTACTGATGCATGTCCCCTCGTAGCTGTTGTATGACGAGTTGGACTATTGCCCTGTCCCATAGCTGTTGTATGATAGGCTGGGCCATAACCGGGAACCCATAGCTGTTGTATGATGGGTAGAACCTTCCCGTGTCCATAGCTGTTGTATGATGGATGCCCGCAGCTGTTGTATGGCGGGTAGGGTCGTGTCGTTCTCGAGGACGGGTTGTTTAATGTGTGGGCATGTATGGTAATTTGTGGACTCACTAATCTTTGTGATTACCCGTTGATTTTAAAACATTTCAGGTACTTCAACTGACAAAGGGAAGGGCAAGGCTTGACGGCAGCGCATCGCATACAAGAGATTTATTTTAATGAACCATGTTATGATTTTCAAATGTTTCCGCTGTTGGTTTAATAAATATGTCGAATCGTTTTACTTTTTGGAATAAATATTTTGGAACCTTGGTAATAAATGAAATTTTATAATTTTTGAAATTGGGGCGTTACAGAGCTTGAAGGTGTAAATCAAGATTTTAGTTATAATCATCATCTTCTACATCAACCAAGGTAAGAAATTCAGTTGGGTGCTTCTGATTTCAAGCTATATTGTTGAGAATGTGTTTGTACAGAGGGTATACCATGTGTACTTGTGATTAGTGGTCTTGTGAAATTCTCATGAAATTAGCTTGAAAAGAGTTTAAATCCAAACCTTAATGCATCTAGACTGTTATATTAGTCTCAATGATGATAATTTGTGTGTATACACTGTGTTGGGACCCTAGAATGAGGTCTGAATGAATTAAGTCAGACTAAAAATGGAAGTTGGGCTATGCAGGCCAGTTAGCGCCACTGACTGTGGCCAGAAGTGGTACATGTGTTTTCCAAGAAAAAATTAGGAAATTTGGCACCTTATTCCCTAGTGGTTTAACTGAATCAATGTAGAGAGGTTATAAGTGTTATATATAGGATATTGTAGGTGTAATTGGGAGCTAATAGAGCAGGAGCACATTACCTAATAGTCCATTCCTTTTTAGAGTTACAGCAGAACAGCGAATCAGGTGAGTAATCAATGCCTTACCTCTATGTTGTATAATTGTGAAGCCTTTGTGGCTTAGTGTTAGTTGTTACAGCCTTTGTGGCTTAAAGTTGATTTAGGCCTTAGTGGTCGAGGGGTTGGGCTCGATAGCCTACATATATGTTGTGATGGCCCTAATGGCTGGCAGTTCTATCACACATACAGTTAGGGGATCTGGCGAGTCTTCATGACTCGAGAACGCAAGGGTTGAGGAGAGGACAGATATAGTTGGTTGGTGGTGTAATGAAGGATCAAGGGGCTGTGATGTGATGTGTTGTGCGGGATTGTGGCTGTATACTTTATAGGTTTCCTTATGATGTTGCATGTTGTGGTATATATTGATTATTCATTGAGCTTTCGTAGCTCACCCCTATTGATACTAACCTTGCAGGTACTAGGGACCCCGCCAAGGGGAAGGACGCAGTTCAGGGATAAGACCAGATGATAGGGATAGAGAGGACCGTAGCAGCCCGACTTTGGGGAGATTTTATTGTGCTTTTGCATCCCCATATATCTCTTTTGTACCTCTTACTTGTAACATGCACACTTGTACTATGTCTTAATGTAATAAATATGTTTTTTGAAGTGAAGTTTTCTGGGTGTATTTGTTATTGTAAGTCGGGTGTTACACGTTGGTATCAGAGCCGTGGTTTAAGTGAACTAGGTCTTTATATAGTACATACCTAGACGTGAACATTAACAGATAGTGGAATTGAGGATAGGGAGAGGATGATATATATATATATATATATATATATATATATATATATATATATATATATATATATATATATATATATATTATATGTATATTATCTAATTATGTGACTAATCTTTCTGTAGGATCTTGAAGATGGTAAACACTTGGAGTGATCAGAGCCGAGGGAGTGCTAGGGAAGCGGTCCTAGGGCTCGGTGCATAGGGCATAGGGAGGCGGGAGAGGAGGCAAGGAACCCACATGATTTCCAAGCTATCATTTCCGATTTTATATGTGAGTTATTACTAATAGGATTAAGGCAAAACAAATAAACTTAACTCTTAAGTTCACATGCAACCTAAAGGATCTATGTTTTCACTATTTGAATCTATAACTAAAACCTAAAAGGAAATTTCGAAATTACTAAAATGATAAAAGAAAAATTACTAACCTTTGTTGAATCTTTTGGAAGCGAGCACCACAAGCGTCGTGCCTCAAATGGTTCACACCCAAAGCAAGCAACAAGAAAAACTAGAGAAAGGGAGGAGAGCAGGAATAATGGCGCAGAAATAGGGAGCCAGGGACCCGTATTTATAGTTTCCAAGGGATAAGCAGATAAGCTTTAGAGATAAACCTTATTTGAATTCAAACGAGATAAACCTTTTATCTTTAATTCAAATCCCTATTTATCTCATATATATATTTTCGAAATCAAGGATAAACCCATCCTAAATTTCGACAACTATAATACCTGCCAAAACTGTTCACTACTCAACTATTGAATAATTACAATTCAGCCCCTGCACTATTAATTAATCCCAAAATTAATTCCAATTAATTTCTGATTAATTATTAATTAAATGATACTATTTCTAATTAATATATTATCCTCATAATATATTAACAAATTATTTATATTGATTTATTAATCACATAATAAATCAATATCTCTCTTTCTAAAAGTTATTCAGGGCAACCCAAAAGGAATTTGCTTCTAAAAATCAAGTATATACCAATATGGCTTAGACACCTAATCCAACAGTCTCTCACTTGGATAAGTCTATGACTATAACTGCCAGTATAACTTCTAAATCGATCAGCAAATTGTAGCTTCCAAAAGCCGCTGCCGAACTCTGACCCAGTCAGTTACGCGTCCTAAGATAAGTGATCATATGATCATTCATTCTACAAGATATCGTTCGGACTAGAGACATGGATTAAGATCAATCTCAGTCCGATACTTTGTTTCCCGATTTCTGATTTGCAATGACATAAGACTTCCAATTGAACACATTAATTCAGTCCTGGCTAGCCAGTAGTTTAGTCAATACCAAATCACCGATGCGCCCAAAGATATCGCTTTTCCTGTCAGGGCAAAAGGAACAAATAAACTTTGACTCATATGTTTGTATCTTTTACTCGTCAAATCACGCACAAGAATACGTTTTATAAGATCGAGTTACCGATGCGTTTATGTACTGTCAATGTACAACCGACTTGTAAATTACAACTCATTTGTCTCCGTTTCAAGACCATAATATATTATCGTCTCAGAATTACTCGTGATATAATCCATGAAGTAATTCTCTAAGCCTGGGTTTATCCAATACTCAAATCCCTATTTCTAAGTACTCATGAATGTTGCAGCAATTCTATTGCTATGCCTAACTCCTTAGACAATCTACAATCCAATTCATGACAGTCTTGATTCACTACTTACCTCCAAAAGTATGAATGACTGTGGATATTTGAATAATGATATTACTCAGGAAGTAAAACATGCAAAATTGAAACACAATAGTAAACAATTGACAAACAGTAGTAAGCAATACTCATCAATAATTCTCTATTATTAAATCACCAAAAGTCAATTACATTTACATTGTTACAAGTTTCAAATAACTATCTAAACTACTAAAACTAATATCATCTTTTAGACCTATGCTCCTAGCATGCTGATTGTGCTTGACCCTACTCAGAGCCTTCGTCAAAGGATCTGCAGGGTTCTCCTCAGATGATACCCTCTTCACGATGAGGTGACATTCTTCTACTCTATGCCTGATGTAATGGTACTTTCTGTCGATGTGTCTAGACTTTCCATGATCTCTTGGTTCCTTAGTCAAGGCAACCGCTCCTTCATTATCGCAGAATAGTTCCATTGGCTCCTAAATAGTCGGGACGACTCCGAGGTCACCGATGAAGTTCTTTAGCCAAGCCGCTTCTTTTGACGCTTCACTTGCAGCTATGTACTCTGATTCACAAGTTCAATAAGCCACTGTCTCTTGCTTGGAAATCTTCCAAGTAACCGCTCCACCATTTAGAAGAAAAACACAGCCCGACTGAGACCGACCATTGTCTCTATCTGTCTGGAAGCTGGCGTCAGTATACCCACTAACTCTCAATGTATCACTACCACCAAGGACTATAATCATATCCTTAGTCCTCCGCAAATACTTGAGAATGTTCTTAAAAGCTATCCAATGAGCTCTGCCAGGATTTCCCTGATAGCGACTGACCATGCTCAAAGCAAAGGACACGTCAGGGCGAGTACATGTCATAGCGTACATGATCGACCCCACAGCCAAAGCATAAGGTACCCGACTCATATTAGCTATCTCTTCATCCGTACTCAGGCTTTGAGTCTTACTCAATTTTTCATTGCTCTTGATAGGCAACTCTCATTTCTTGGAATTTTCCATATTAAACCTCTTTAGTACCTTATCCAAGTATGTACTTTGACTAAGTCCTATTAATCTCTTCTTTCTATCTCTCAATATTCTTATCCCGAGAATATAGGCTGCTTCTCCAAGGTCTTTCATGGCGAAACACTTTCCAAGCCAAGATTTAACTTCTTGCAAGGTTGGAATGTCGTTTCCCATGAGCAATATTTCATCGACATACAACACCATAAAAGTAACTATACTCCCACTAGCCTTGATATATACACAGGACTCATCTTCTCTCCTAGAGAAACCAAACTCTTTAACTTTCTCATGAAAGTAGAGATTCTAGCTGCGAGAAGCTTGTTTCAATCTGTAGATTGATTTCTCAAGCTTACACAGTCTATTGAGATACTTTTCATCTACAAAACCCTCTGGTTGATTCATGTAAACATCCTCAGCCAACTTCCCGTTAAGGAAAGTGGTTTTGACATCCATCTACCAAATTTCATAATCATGAAATGCAGCTATGGCGAGCATTATCCTAATAGACTTTATCTTAGCCATTGGTGAGAAGGTCTCATCATAGTCAACCCTAGGGGTTTGAGTAAAGCCATTCGCAACCGGTCGAGCCTTGAAGGTGTGTACCTTTCCATCCATGTCGGTCTTCTTCTTGAAGATCCATTTGCACCCGACTGTCTTTCGACCTAGTACATTATCAACCAAATTCCAAACTTGGTTGTCATACATGGACTTGATCTCGTTGTCCATTGCCTCTTTCCATTTAGCAGCCTTAGTGCCTAGCACTGCTTTCTTGTAGTTAGCTGGCTCATCCAAATTTACCAGTGTCATATCACTAACAAACGTGTCACCGTCCGTAGTTATATGGAAACCATAAAACTCGGGTGGCATGCTAACTCTACTAGAGCGCCTAAGAGGTAACGAATTGTTTATCGGCTCAACAGGAACCTCTTCCACTGGTTGAGTGCTAGTATCTTCTACGGTTCCTTCATTGGTTGACTCCTGAATTTCTTCAAGGTCAATGGTACTCGCACCGGTCTCTTTGAATATGAGCTCTCTCTCACGAAAGACTCCTCGTCGTGCTACAAAGACCACGTTCCCGCTCGGTCTGTAGAACAAATATCCAAAAGACTGTTTTGGGTAACCAATGAAAATACACATCTCACTTCTAGCTGCTAGTTTATCGTGAGTCTCTCGTCTTACGAAAGCCTCACAACCCCAGACTTTGATATGTGCTAACGATGGAACTTTCCCTGTCCATATTTCGTGAGACGTTTTGGCAACCTTTTTAGTAAGGACAAGATTGAGGATGTGGGTGGCAGTCTCTAAGGCATACCCCCAGAAGTGAATAGGAAGAGAAGCTCGACTCATCATGGAACAGACCATGTCTAACAATGTCCGGTTACGTCTCTGAGCTACACCATTCAATTGTGGTGTCCTAGGAGGAGTCAACTGTGAAACTATTCCATATTCCTTAAAATAGTTGTGGAACTCGATACTAAGATACTCACCGCCACTATCGGATCTAAGCATCTTTATTTCCCTGCCTAATTGATTCTTGACTTCATTCTTAAACTCTTTGAACTTTTCAAAGGTTTCTGACTTATACTTGATTAAGTAGATATACCCATATCTGCTATAATCATCCGTAAAAGTCACATAGAATCGATTAGCATCCCTTGTGGATGATCTGAAGGGTCCACACACATCTGTGTGTATGAGATCCAGTAGACCTTCACCTCTTTCAAAAGATCCCATAAAAGGTGATTTTGTCATCTTTCCCAACAGACAAGATTCGCATACATCGTCCGACCTAAGGTTGAATGATTCCAACACTCCATCCTTTTGGAGTTGGACGATGCATTTCTTGTTGATGTGTCCAAGACGACAATGCCACAAGCATGCATTTTCTATACCATTAGATGAATCAATTTGAAATACACTATTGCCTAAATTGTCGACACAAGTTACAGTTTCATACACACCATTACAAGGTAAAGCTTCGAAAATAAAAACACCATTTTTATAAGCAGAAATAGATCCATTCAAATTATCAAAAGAATATCTATAACCTTATTTGAACAATGCATGAAAATAAATAATATTCTGAGCCATTTCTGGCAAGTAACAACAATTCAATAAATCTAAACTAACATCATTTCTAAGCACTAGACTATAAAATCCAATCTTGGTAACAGGAGACGATCGCCTATTTCCCATGATCAGGTTCATCCTTTCGTGCTCCACCTCCTCACTTTCTTTTAGGCCCTGCAAATCAGAACAAATGTGAAAAACGCATCCTATATCAAGGACCCAAGAACGAGAAGATGATGAGTTATTAGAGATAGTGCATATACCTGCTGACGATGGCTTCACTTTGTCATCCTTGATGTCCTGCAGGTACTTTGGGCAGCTTCGTTTCCAATGCCCCTTCTCATTGCAGTAAAAACAGTCGGCCTCTTTGTTGTTCGAGATGTGGGGAGTGTCAGAATTGGGCCTAGCCCTTGGGCGATTACTAGATGACCCGATATGGGCCTTGGCCTTCCAATTCTGCTTAAAAGAGATTGCCACACTAGTCCCTCGTTAGTGTCTTGTTATAAGAGTGGGAAGCCGGGGCATTATACTCACGAGTGTAGACTGACGGAGCGGGTGTGTTATCAGTATGGTGCCAAAGACCTCCTTTGAGCAGATTGCCCACAGTTGAAGACCGGGGAGTCCCGAGATCGGCCATAGGAGGAGTAGGGGAATCAGAAGAAGGAGACACGAGGCCGAGGCGAACCAGTAGCCTCTCGAGCTTTCCAGATGACAGTTGGGGAGGCTCGAGAGAAGACCGATGTCGTTATAGGTGTTTTTAACTTGAATTCGATTCTTGCATATGTGTTCTTTGATCCCGGAGCCACAGACTCCTTTATATCCACATCATTCATGCCCCAAATTTCTATACCTTTAACCCCGTTGTTGGAGGAGTTGGAGGTGGCAGTGGTAGGTGGGAGATATGTGTATGTTTCTGAGCAGATTCGAGGGTGTCAGCTTGAGATCAACGGGACCAGTTTCCCTATTGATCTGAAGCCTATCACCACCAAAGAGTTTGAAGTAATTGTAGGGATGGACTGGTTAGCAACCAATCATGCTCAAGTCGATTGTAGAAGGAAAAGTATTGTGGTTATAGCACTAAACGGGTCCCGAGTGGTGATTTAAGGTGAGTGGCCGCGTACGAGGATGCTTGTGATTTCCTTTGCTAAAGCTCGTAGCAGTGTTAGCAAAGGATGAATACTTTTCATGGCGTGTGTGGTCCCGGTAGCGCTCAGCAAACTATCCGTTGGAGATGTAGCAGTTATGAAAGAGTTTCCTGACGTTTTTCCCGATGAGCTCATGGGACTACCACTGATTGGCAGATCGAGTTTACCAAAGATTTGGTTCCAAGAGCAGCTCCTATTTCCTGTGCTCCCTACCTATTAGCACGATCAGATATGGAAGAGTTGAGGAAGCAGTTACAAGAGTTACTAGATGGGGGATTCATCCAACCGAGTACGTCACCCTGGGGAGCACCTATCTTGTTTGTGAGGAAGAAGGACAGGTCAACGCGTATGTGCATAGACTACAGGGAGCTGAACAAGATCACCATAAAGAATAAATATCCCCTGCCAGGATTAATGATTTATTTGACCAACTTCAGGGAGCATCTTATTTCTCTAAAATAGATCTGACATCGGGATATCATCAGCAGAAAATTCGAGAGTCGGATATCCCGAAGACTGCTTTCCGTACCCAATACAGACATTATGAGTTCTTGGTGATGCCGTTTAGGCTAACCAATGCCCCTACAGCTTTCATGGACTTGATGAACAGAGTGTGTCGTCCATTCCTTAACACCTCTGTTATCATGTTTATTGATGATATATTGATTTATTCCCGAAGCCAAGAGGAGCATTAGACGCATCTACACCAAGTTTTGGAATTACTTTGTTGAGAGAAGTTGTATGCCAAATTCTCAAAATACGGATTTTGACTTCGAGAGGTCTAGTTTTTGGGACATGTCATTAGCAGCGAGGGTGTCAAAGTTGATCTTGCAACGATCGAGGCTGTAATGATGTGGGAGCCGTCGTGGAATCCATCGGAAATACGCAGCTTTCTTGGACTAGATGGATATTATAGGAGATTTGTGGAGAACTTCTCTTCCATTGCAGATCCTTTAACTAAATTAACAAAGAAGGGTGAGAAGTTTGAGTGGACTGAGGAGCAGCAAACTGTGTTCTAGAAACTGAAGCAGGCACTATGTGAGGCCCTAGTGTTGGCATTACCGCAAGACGGGGAGGACTTTGTGGTCGACAGTGATGCTTCTAGGGTGGACCTTGGATGTGTTTTAATGCAGAGAGATCAGGTGATTGCATATGCATCCAGGCAGTTGAAAGAAGCTGAGAAAAGATACAAGTACATGATCTTGAACTAGCTGCAGTGGTGTTAGCATTGAAGCTATGGAGGCATTAGGTATATGGGGTGAAGTGCAAGATCTACACAGACCATAAAAGTCTTAAATATTTGTTTGACCAAAAGGAGTTGAACATGAGGCAGCAGAGATGGATGGACTTACTTAAAGATTATGATTGCGAGATTTTTTACCATCTAGGGAAGACGAATGTGGTTGCAGATGCTCTTAGTAGAAAAGAGAGGCCCATTAGAGTTGTATATGCCTGTATGAGTGTGGCCAGTCGGCTACCTGAGCTAATTCGGGCAGCCTAGGAGGAAGTAGGGAAGGCAGAGCATGTCAAAAGTGAATGTATGGTTAGCTATATTAGCCAACTTGAGGAGAAATCCCAGCAACTAAAGACCTTTAGAGGTCGAGTGTGGGTGCCAAAGCAGGGTGAGGCACAGAAGTTACTCATTGAGGATGCTCATTGCTCTCGATATGTTATACACCCGGGTAGTACAAAAATTTATCGGACACTAAAACCGCTGTATTGGTGGCCGGGAATGAAGCGGGACATAGGGAGGTATGTGGAGCGGTGCCAAACATGTATGCAAGTAAAGTCAAATCATCAAAAGCTGTATGGAGAAATCCAACCTTTACCTATCCCAATGAAAAACTGGGACGAAGTCACTATGGACTTTGTGATAAAACTTCCTTGATCGCCAGGTGGACACGATGCCATATGGGTAATTGTTGACCGGTTGACTAAATCCGCTCAGTTTGTATTTCTCAGTTTTGGCTGAGTCTTCAGGAGCAATTCGGGTAAAAAAATTTGATGAGTACTGCCTATCATCCTCACACTGATGGTCAGAGAGAGAGAGAGAGGACTATACAAACATTGGAGAATATGCTTCGTGCATATGTTATAGATTTTGACGGGAGTTGGGAGGACCACTTACCTTTGGTAGAGTTTGCGTATAATAACATTTACCACTCTAACATCCAGATAGCGCCATACAAGGCATTGTATGGAGCACCATGCCGTACGCTGACCTGTTGGACAGAGTTAGGAGCAAAGCCGTTAATCGGACCCGAGATTATCGCCCAAACAGAAGAGAAAATCCGAGAGATATGAGAACACCTAAAGGTTGCTCAAAACCGCTAAAAGCAATATGCTGATCGTCGAATGAAACTTATAGAGTTCCAGCCTGTGACATGGTGATGCTTAAAGTTTCCTTGTGGAAATGTTTGGTTTGTTTTGGAAAGAAAAGGAAGATGAGTCCTCGCTTCATTAGCCCGTTCCGAGTATTGCAGAGGGTGGGAGCTGTAGCGTATTGGTTGGAACTACCCGAAGAGCTAAGAGGCATTCATGATGTCTTCCATGTGTCACATTTGAGGAAGACTCTGTTTGATGATTCCCAACGAGTACCTTTACCTGAAATTGAGATAGATGAAAAACTGAGGTACCCAGAGCAGCTAAAAAAGACATTAGACCAGAAGGTTAGACAGTTACGTAATAAGAGCATTAGTATGGTAAAGGTACAATGTCGATACCACAAAGGTTCTGATGTAACTTGTGAAGCCGAAGAAGAAATGAGGGCGAAGTACCACCTGTTGTTTATCTGATTCCGGGGATGGAATCTTTTGAAGGGGGAGAGCTTGTAACACCGTGTTCCAATTGGTAAGTACTCCAACTTTATATTTTTAAGTGGTTAGGGTTAGTTGAGATGACTAATTGCCTCTTAGGGGTATTTTGGTCGTTTTCATAATGTGGAGTGAATGAAAGTAGAAAATGGTGGTTATGAGGCTAGAAATGTATTTGAAACCCTGTTAGAAACCTGATGATGCTAGTGTATATGTGTTTGGTGTTTTAAGCAGGAAAATTGGACAAGAAAATTATCCTAGACCAGTTCGGGACGCTAACAGGTAAGGTTAGCGCTGCTAATGTGAAAGTAGGTTGCTATTTTGGAAACTTGCATTAGATGGTATCACGTGAGAAGGGATTAGCGACGCGAGTGATTAGAGACGCTAACCCTTATGTTAGCAAAGCTAACCACTAAGCCGACATAAGCTCGCTTTAAGCTGCATTTGAGGTCATTTTTTAGTACTAAAGGCTAGAAAAACAAGGTTTCAAAGAAACAGAAGGTTTAGGACGATCTGGAGCATTAGGAGAGGGAGATTGAAGGTGTAAATCAAGATTTTAGCCTAAGTCATCTTCTACATTAACCAATGTAATAAATTCAGTTGGGTGCTTCTGATTTCAAGTTATATTGTTGAGAATGTGTTTGTTACAGAGGGTATAGCATGTGTACTTGTGATTAATGGGAGATTAGTGAATTTCTTGTGAAATTCTCATGAAATTAGCTTGAAAAAGAGTTTAAATCCATACATTAATGCATCTAGACTGTTATATTAGTCCCAATGATGGTAATTTGTGTTGATACACTGAGTTGGGACCCTGGAATGAGGCCTGGATGAATTAAGTCGGACTAAAAATGGAAGTTGGGCTATGCAAGCCAGTTAGCGGTGCTAACTATGGCCAGAAGTGGTACATGTGTTTTTCAAGGAGAACTTAGGGAATTTGGCACCTTATTCCGTAGTGGTTTAACTGAATCAATGTAAGAGGTTATAAGTGTTGTATATGGGACAATGTAGGTGTAATTGGAGCTAACAGAGCAAGAGCACATTACCTACTAATCCACTCCTTTTTAGAGTTACAGCAGAACAACTAATCATGTGAGTAATCACTGCATTACCTCTGTGTTGTATAATTGTGAAGTCTTTGTGGCTTAGTGTTAATTGTTCCGGCCTTTGTGGCTTAAAGTTGATTTAGGCCTTAGTGGTCGAGGGGTTGGGCTCTATAGCCTACATATATGCTGTGATGGCCTTAGGGGCTGGCAGTTCTATCACACATACAGTTGGTGGTTTTGTGGAGGAGCAAGAGGTTATGATCTTATGTGTTGTGGGGGATTGTGGCTGTATACTTTATATGTTTCCTTATGATGTTACATGTTGTGGTATATATTGATTATTCACTGAGCTTTTGTAGCTCACCCCTGTTGATACTAACCTTGCAGGTACTAGGGACCCTGCCAAGGGAAAGGATGAAGTTCAGGGATAGGAGCATATGATAGGGATAGAGAGGACCGTAGCAGTCCGACTTTGGGGAGATTTTATTGTGCTTTCGCATCCCCAGATATCTCTTGTGTACCTCTTACTTGTAACATATACACATGTACTATGTTTTGATGTATTAAATATGTTTTTAAAAATGAATTTTCTTTTGTTGTATTTGTTATTGTAAGTCGGGTGTTACATCAATCATCAAAAAATTAGGGATGCTCACAATGGCGTCCTAAATGTTGACATTGACTTAACCAAAAATGTCGACGTCGTTCATAACCCCTCTTCATCTAATTGTGGTATTGTAATAGACTTGAGTCAATGCTTTCAAAACATTCCTAATTATGATATTGGTAGCGACTCTGATACTGAAGTTGATTCGTCAACGGTTACCGTCAATGAAATGAATCAATGTGAGACTGATGAGGGTGATACTGATTATGATATAAAGGGTTCTGATTATGACACTTAACACAGAAGTATCTGAGGAAGAGACTGATAGTTAAAACACTTGTAATTTCTTTTTGTGCCAGACGATGATATCGATGTGGATGTTATTGCTATACATCATGGCCGATATGATGGTATGGTGGAGATGGAGCCGTGGATCCAGTACATCCGCCCTAAGGAGGTCGAGATGGCCATCAGATGGATAGTAAGTCTTATTATAAACTTTTTTTATTTACTGTATTTATTCATTTATTATAACTATCGTGACTAATATTTTTAAATTGTATTTGTAATTGTACCTCCAAGAAGAACAAGAGGGAAGGCGAAAAACATTTGGTTGTCACAGTAGATCGCAAAACTAGGGAGGCCATTGAGTAAGCCATTTGATAGACATGCTACATTTACCTCGATAGGCAAATCGAATGATCTCTTCGTTCGTGAGGTGGACATATAGATGTGGCGGAACATTGCTTTGGATAGACAAGGTTGGAAAATGTTGTCAATGTCGAGAAGCATGCCTTGCTAGAGCATCTCATGATAAACTATTTATATAAGTATATTTTGTATGTTTCTTTTTTTATTTGTTTTTACTTAACTAACCTTTTTTTATTTCTATGGTAAATTCGCGATAGACGAGATTGAGCAAGATCCCGAGCATCCTCAGTTGACGAGTGGTGTTGATTCAGTGCTGAAAAAGCGGTATAGAGACCGAAAGAATGATGCAAAAAGCATTTTAAAGGGTTAAGGGGTATGGTAATATAGACGGTGTTAGAAGCATCCCCCCGAGGGTATGACTACTAAAAACTGGAACAAAACTTGTAGACTTTTTTCTGCTCAGATGTACATCGAAGTCGTTCAGTAAACATACAAACCCGTCAAAAACAGAAATACACAAACCGGGGGGGGGGGGGGAGAAGCACATATAGTAGCGCTTGTTTTCAAAGAGGTAATGCTGTATATACTATTATATAACAGAATAAAAATAGACTCGATCAATTCTGTGATGCTCATACCCGTAAAGATGGAACATGGGATAGGACCTAGCTCATCAACAATATTTAACTGTTTATATATATATATATATATATATATATATATATATATATATATATATATATATATATATATATATATATATATATATATATATATATATATATATATATATATATATATATACATACACACATATAGTAGCGCTTGTTTTCAAAGAGGTAATGCTGTATATACTATTATATAACAGAATAAAAATAGACTCGATCAATTCTGTGATGCTCATACCCGTAAAGATGGAACATGGGATAGGACCTAGCTCATCAACAATATTTAACTGTTTATATATATATATATATATATATATATATATATATATATATATATATATATATATATATATATATATATATATATATATATATATATATATATATACATACATACACACACACACACACGATGCCTTTCGTGACTAACTTTTTTTTATTTATTTAAAATACAGCTTGATTTAGAATGCGAGTTTCAATCACTAGGTGAACCCTCCCCCTGGACAATCGAAGGATGTCGAGATCTTTGAAAAGGTGTTGGCTGCTCGATGCGGACATATCAAAGGGATCGGCCGTAAACCTCCTGCAACAACACCGCGTTGCTATAATGAAGGTCAATCATCTAAAGCAGCATCAACTACAGAGGTAAATATTAATTGTTAAGTACTTAATACTTTGAAAATAGGTTGGTTTATATATGTTGATATTTTTGTAAATTGTAATTTGTTTTACCTAATAATGTACATTTTTGTTCACTTGAAGGATGACCTTGCACGAATGCTTGATGATCCAAAATACAAAGATTTCTTGGAGCAATTTATGCATGGGTATTCGGTAGAGCAAAAGCCGGAGGAACGAACAAGGGTTCCAGAGATGAGGAGGACAAAGGCGACGACTAAGAGTAGTTTTTTATGTTTCGTGACTCTTTTAGTTTGTGTAAACAATATTACTTTATTTTGTTTTACATTTTTGATGTTAATATGTGTTCAACATTTTCGATGTAAAATGTTTCGGATCATTTACCTCATATTTTGTATAATATTTGATATTAGCGGCGATAAGTTTTACCAGCGACAATCACTACCGGCGACAACAACGGCCGATGACACCTCATCACAGGAGATTGAACACCATTAGTGGCGACATCAATAGCGATGATTTAGGAGCAGTAGCGGCTACACAAATTAGCGGCAACCCTTTAGCGACGACAAGTCGCCGCTATTACCTTTACCTGCAATTTTTGGTATCTTTAGCGTCAACATTTGTCGCCACTAATACTAACAAATTTTGTAGTGAAATGATAATTCATTGGTTATAGTTTTGACTATCTCATCTCCTAATTCTTTCCTTTGGGAATATCCTCTTGGCTCTTGCCACTGAATCCTATAACCTTTCTTTCCATATTTAAAGCATTTTAGTTTCAAAATACTTGTATTTCAAGAACTTTAATCATATAAAATGCAAATATGATACAGTTTAGATTAAAAACAAGGGAATTAGGGTCAAATGTTCTTCAATATCAGAATGCTTACAGATCTGAAATCTTTGTCATTCGAGATGACAGAACTCTCCCAGTAAAAAGAAAACGAAAACAATGCTCAAAAGTTCCTTTCCCCTAACTGACTTCACACAACTATACTCGTCTAACATAGTAGGAACTGAAAGGACCAAAATGCCCCTGACTCGACTCTTTATTCATTCCCTACTCTTTATTCAGATGGTCTACCTTTTCTTCATTAATTCCTGTTCCTTCTCGTGTAAGTAAACCTTAAGCGAGGTTACCAAAATATCATGACCTCTTTGACAAAAGGCATATGATAAATAACATTACAATATAAAAATACCCGCAAGTTCGGACAGAATTCCCCCAACCCCATAATATCCCCCCCTCTCTATTTATCTCTCACAGCTGATACCATGAAACAACTACAAGTATATCACACTCAATTTTAAGTTACAAAAATAAGAAAAGAAGCTAGAACCTGATACTTAAGTCCTCTAATTTTCAATAATCATTTGGGATTGAGCCAAATTTAAAAGATAAGTGGGTAACAAATTTATCGTAATGAGAAACATTGATAGGAAAGATCTTTAAAAATAGAAACAATGAGACAGGTTCATGTATAAAAAAGTGATTTCCTTGTTCATACCAAATCCCAACAGAGTTCAACAAATTAAAATGCATGGTAATGAGAAGTTCAATGAGCATAATCCTGAACAACAATAATAAATTTAAAGAAAATGATTAATTTTAATAATTTAAAACAAAAGAAACAATTGACCTCCTTTGACGAAGATCTATGTTTCTCCTGTGAAAGAAATCCTAAACTTGGCAGTAGAAAACGTGAGAAATTTTAGTCGATCATTTTCACCATCTATCAATACAATGAACAGCCAAAGCAATCAAAACAGACTAAAACACATAGGATTCAAGCTCTATTAGGTTTTAGCTTCATATGGGAGATACTTGAATGCAAGAAATAACTTCATTCTTTCATTTATTTCTATATTATAGCATCCTACTTTTGTATACTCATATACGACATTAATTGTACCAATTATTTTTCTTACGAAGGTATTGCAATTTAAGAAACTGGCCCAATTATACCATTGTACTTTCAAGTTTTTTTTATTATTTAGGACATTATCTAAAAAATCTATCGAATTATTGTAGTGAAAATTGCTTTGTAGTTGGATTACATTGCTATAACCGGTAATTCTTTTTCAAACTAGAGGGTTGTAAGAGGATAAAATAAAAGAAGGATGTTATAATAAGCAATCAATGAAAGTAGATTGCTATATCTTCTACTAATTGGTGTTCCATCCTCTTTATTGGTGTGGACAGAGTAATAAGTGTATAGTGGTAAACCTGCAAATCTGATGTCCTCCTCTACTACTTAACTTAGATCTTTTTAGTAGACATCAACATGATCTCAAAATTGTTGATTATTTTGACACATACAAAATTGTTAATTCCAAATACTCGGGAAAACAGGAAACAAAAAAAAGCATATCATAGGAGATAGGAACACAAACCGAGGATATGTATTAGAACTTCATTTCTCTGACTATACCTATTAACCATCATCAGCAAGACAACTAGAAGCTGTCAAAAGGGATTTTTTTAAAAACATTGAACAGAAAAGGGGATAAGAAACAAGCCAGATCATCAGTAGCAAGTAGCTAAAACTTCAGAAATCGCAGTACACACTTTGGCATAATGGCACCGAAGAAGATTTTGCAATGTGTTCTTTCAATAAGGGCACAATTTATACTTCAAATTCCACCTCTAATAGACTAATTAAACATCAGTCCCTGATATTTTCAATTTTGCAGCCATAAAGCTGTTGTCGAGTTGAACAATGTGAGATCGATAATGTCCGGAGTGGGTCGGGGTTAGAGAAGGCAAAATTGAAGAAGAATTTTGACTTGTAATAACTTCTAGTTACTTATACAAGTCCAAAATTACGTGTGTCTTCATAATGTGATTGGCCTCTTGGAAAATATAACAATAACAAGGGATTAGGCCAAAATTGAACGGGAAAATGTTTAAAATGCCAAAAATAGATTAGACATCAACAAAATCAAGGAAAAAACATACCTGGTTAGGGTTTGAATCGTACGAGCTCGTGGAGATATTAGGAGAATCGATACAATGGAAAAAGAAGATGATCGTCGAATATCGTCAGAATTCTGTTGGCTTCTACTTTTTACGTTGTAGTGAATTGAAGACTACAGAGAGATACTTTTATGTGTTACAAGTTAGAAAGCAGAGGTTGTTCAGGTATAATTTTCAGGTTACGGGTAGTTCGAATAGAGGTTATTCAGTTTTTTTGTCATAAAATACCCAATTCGATTCAAATATCCGACTATTAGTTAAACGGGTATAATTTCGGGTCGGGTATGTTAGTGGAATACCCGAATTTGGCATAGCTACACTTATGGGTTTGATTATAGTTTGAGCAAATTTTGGGTTTGTCATTTTCTTTTTATCAACAAAATAAGTATGATCATTGGAAACAAAAAGCAAATTAAATATGAATATATTTGAAACAAAAAACATCTCGTACTACACATTATATTAACAGAAAGCATTTCTAGGTTTTCGAGTTTGATGATACGCGTTTTTTGAAAAAGGAACATCTTTTTAAACTATATTTTTCTTTCAAAAGATTTATAAGAGTTTGTACAAGTCATGATCATGTGCTTCGATTCTTATGGGTTTTACAAACAAGGGTGTGTTTGGTATGCTGAAATGGAATGATAAAGGAATGGAATGAAGGAGGTAATGGAATGGAAGAGGTAATTGAATGCCTCATTACCATTCCATTATCATGTTTGGTTGGACTATTGGAATGAAATGAATCATTCATCCACGTTGTCTGGTAGCCAGGAATTCACAAAGGAATGGAATAAAATTAATGCAAAATGACAAAAATACCCCATCACAGAATACATCAAATCTATTAAAGTTCACAATATTATATTAATTATAAGCATAAATCATGTGGATAACTTCTCATATAACTTTATGTCCATCGTGATGCTATGAATACAAAAGCTGGGAGGCTATACATGATGATTATTTTAATCAAAGTCATATGTGTCCTCTTTGCCCTACTTACACGTAAAGAACCAAAAGGACAAAAAAGTATATTGTTTATTCTTAAATCAAGACAGCCTTATGCAAAAAGCAATCCATCCTCACCAAATCACCAAATCGTAAACAAATTGACGCAGAAGTGCAGAACACATGAAGTATAACACAAGAAATTTCAAGAAGTTACAGGTTTGCAATGATGATGCATCTCAGAGGAATTTCAAGAAGGTTTCAAGAAGAAGAGCATATGTACGAAGCAGAACAACGTAAGTAAAAAAAATTACTAATCTTGATGAAATTCTTGAGCCCAGATGGAATACACTTTGATTATGCGATGAAACTGTTGGAGCTCTGATGCGATTCTTGTAATCCAATGAATGTATATACATATGCGATTCAGTTCTAAACTATTTTATAAATGATTTGGTTGAGGAAGATACGACGTTGATTATCTGCAATCGTGATTATGATGGTAAAATTTGATACCGATCTTCAATCAATGGGGAAGATACTTTGCTGATTTTTAGTAAGGTCGTGCGTATCCTTCCGATTTGAGAGGGAGATAAAGGGCATTTTCGAAAGATATGCAGTTGAGGGGAAATGGAATGAAAAAAAAAAGGGTACCCCAAAGGAATGAAGTTAGCGCAAGTTGAGGGAATGGGATTGCTTCAAGAATGGGGCTTTCCTTTCTTGAAAGCTACCAAACATGTCAAATTTCATTACCCCTGAATATTGTATTCCTTTCCACCCTTTATTCCAGCCTACCAAACGCGCCCTAAGACTTGTTTGCGGCTCAGACACATTATAAGAGACTTGGATATCTATACAAGCATACGAGTTGTGTTGGAATTTTTGAAATTTCTTGTTAGGTGTGAAGGCACCCATTAGTCAAAAGGAGGGAACTTATTGCTCCACTTGGCCACAAATGAGAGACTTAGTGCTCCACTTATTCTTCTTTGCTTTAATTAATGGCTAGTGTCTCTCCATGACTATGTGTATATATATGAGTGTTGTAAGCACAACACAACGCACAAAACAAACATCAATTGAGTGATACACAGAGAAGAAACCAAGGAGTCTTTTGTGCAGTGTTCATTTGGCAGCCAAAAGTACGAGTGATATTTTCTTGTGAGCGGTCAGTCTACAAGTGTAGTTTAGCCTTGTATGATTATAATTTTCTTGGTGTTAATAAAACTCTCCCTCTCTCGTTCGCCTGTGGATTAGCCGATCAGACAGATCGTGTGAACCACGTTAAATATTGTGTTCCATTTTAATTTTAGTTTGCAGTTATTTTCTGAATTATTTCCGCGTTTAATTGAAGTCATACTAATCGATTTTTCTAGAAGTGCTTAACTTGTTTTGTTGTTTCCTAACAAACTGATATCAGAGCTATGGCTGAAGATGGGAAAGTTAGGATCGAAAATGTAACACCCGTGTTCCGGATAATGTTTCAGATCAAAAATAAAAACATCAGTTACAATTTCATATAAAAATCAGCATTGTATGCCGATCTTAGAAAAATCATAATTAATTCTATAAAAATCGGATTGACCTGAAACCAGTGCACAAAGTTTGCAAATTGAGTCTAGTTTATTCTATAAATTTTGTTGGGCGCACCGCGCGTGGAAGCTGGGCGCACCGCGCCTGTCACCGTCGGTGGTGTCGATCGAGTGCGCGATGAAGTAAGCGCTTACGTCAAAGATCGGGTCGCGACCTAGGGCTAGATCGCGTCGCGACGGGGCTCCAGAGGCCTATAAATACGAGGCACAAGTCTCATTTTTGAGGCAGAACACACACCAAACACATATACGATATAAGAGAGTTTTCTGGTAAGGAGTATACGTTGAGAGATGATAGTGAGAAGTAAGGAGCCAGCGGTAGCTAGCGTCGAGGTGCTCGGGAGCTGTCAGAAGTCCGGAACGAGAACCGTGCCAGGACTCCGGGAAAGCACCAAACTCAGGTGAGTAATTGCTACCGTATCTCCCTAGTAGTTTTTACGTGTTGAGCTATAGTAGAAAGAAATTATTGAAAGAAATGCAGAGTAGTATAGTTATGATATATGTGTTAGTAGTTGTGAGGAAAGTAGGTATGCTACAGACCCGTTGACGAGTCTGGCCCATGAGAAGTAGTGTATCACAGGATGATACTAAGCAGTGTAATTAACCAGTAGTGTAGTGTCCATGCGAAAGAATGACATACAGCATAGAAAAAGATAATGTGTAGATACTGTGTGCCAGCTCCATATATTGCACCAGTATTGGTCTAGTAAGTTAGAGGGGATATGGATATCCCATAAAGCAAGTATATGAAGTCGTGTAGTCAGTTACCAAATGATGAATTTAGTAAAGAGCAGTGTTGTAAAAGTCGGCCTAGGCGGCCGCCTAGGCGCTAGGCGGACCAAAACTGCACACATTTAGTTCTAGGCGGTTTAATTAGTCGGGCATGGCCAACATCGGTCAAAACCGGGCTAGGCGGTGAAAGGCGGTCAAAATCGGTCAAATACGCTTGTGAAAATTTTCAAAATTGCCCCTAATTTTTTGAGTTTACCCCTCAATTTTTTGACCTAATCGACCTAATCCCGCCTCCGGTTTCCAATATTCCTCCCATCAAAACTCAATTTCGTTTTTGATGTTGCAGGTCATCGCGAGTGAGAGGAAGATGGTACACTTGTCTGGTAATTTTGATGTTGCAGGTCATCGTTTTTTGTTTCGCCTCTGCCTCCGGCTTCTATTTCAGCCTCTGGCTTGAAACCGGTTTCGTGATTGAGAGGAAGATAGTACACTTATCCAATTTAACGTCTCCCGAACCAATTTCGTTTAACGTCTCCGCCTCCGGCTTCCATTTCAGCTTCGTCTCAAATGCTATTACGAAAAGTGACATAATCGACCTAATCCCGCCTCCACCTCTATGGTCCTCCGTCTCCGGTAATCCTCCGCCTCTATCGTTAAAGCTCCGGTAATGGTCCATCGATTTCTGTCTGATTTCCACGGTTTAATGGCGATTGAAGCTTCCAGTTCTAACTGGTCGATTTGAAGCTTCCGGTTCAAACTGGTCGATTTGATTTGCAGGTTTAATTTCTCATTCCTTTGCTTCAAACAGGTTTGCAGGTTCGAGTTCAAGTCTTTGGTAGATTTGATTTGCAGGTTCGAGTTCAAGTCTTTGGTTTATTTGATTTGCAGGTTCGAACAGTCTTTGGTCTAATTTCTCATTCCTTTGGTCGATATGATTTGCAGGTTCGAGTTCAAGTCTTTGGTCGATTTGATTTGCAGGTTTAATTGCAGGTTCCAATTGTTATGCAATATTTCGATTGAATGCAGGTTCGAGTTCAAGTCTTTGGTCGATTATGATTTGCAGGTTCGAGTTAAAGCATCTTTTTTTATTTTTATAAATTTTATATTAGACTATACCTGGAATGGAAGGTTCTCTAGATATTGCTTCTTCTGCTCGTGGCTTGCCCCATATGGTAAATCATCTCAAACTATTAATCTGGTTAGATTTTTTAAAAACATATTGTCCTAATAAGCAAAAAAAAGTTTAAAACACAATGCTATTATTGGATAAATTTTCAAAGTGCAATACCTAAATACGAATGAAGTAATAGAAAGATATGAAAGTAGGATGCTATGAAACACAAATAAATGAAAGTACATTGCATAAAAAAAGATTTTAATAACTTATATTAAGCCATAGTGTCCATGTATACTCATTACTTTGCTAAATTTAGGAGCTTTTTGGTGATACGGAAGTGTTAGTGTGTGTGTGTATGTATATATATATATATATATATATATATATATATATATATATATATATATATATATTATTTAAAAAAAATAAATTTTATTACAATTAATACTCCCCGCCTAGGCGCCGACTAGTCCTCGCCTAGACCGACTAGTCCTAGGCCCCAGTCGACCGCCCACCTACCGCCTGACGACTTTTACAACCTTGGTAAAGAGCGATAGAGCCGAGAGAGACCCGGTGCAAAACCGGTGAATATTTTAAGATGTTAACAACAAATGAGTTGTCACGGTATGTGATACCGTAAGTTAGTAAGTAATAACAAGTAATAAGGAATGAGTTACCATATGATAATAGTAGGTAACATAGTAGTAAAACACATCACTATTGATGATATTGAAAATGAGTAATGTCAGACAGTATGGTAACATTATAAGTTACCAAGTAATAGAAGAAAGCACAGTCAGTACGGTAACGTCATAAGTTACCAGTTAGTAGAAGAAAGTGCTGTAAGACATAGTAAGAGTGTACGTAATAGTATAAGTACAAGAGAAGTGAGTTCCGTCGGGTAATACGATAGTTTCACAGTATGATGGACGAGTAAGAAAAAATGATCGTATGACGGTCTGGTGTAGTAAGATGAATCTGTGAAACGAGTGTGGCTATTTAGGCCATACTGTGATTCGATTACTCACTAAGCTTTATAGCTTACCCTTTTATTTTATGTGGTTTTGCAGGTTTAGGTAACGCTCGGCTTGGATCATGGTATGATCCCTGGTGATGTTATCTTGTAAAACCTTAGGCTTTGGAGAGCCAGGGCGTTACAAATGGTATCAGAGCCGAGATTTGAGTGAACTAGGTGTCAGTAGAAAAGATTCCTAGACTCAAATCAGTAGGTATATGTAAATTACCTAATGATAGGTAAATATCACAAACATATTGTGATAAGGAGAGAGATGGGTAAACATCACAAAAATATTGTGATGAGAAGATAGATAAAGATAAAGCAAAATATACATAGTAACTCAATATGAGTGTTAAAGAACTCCTTATAAATTCAAGGAGAAGAGGATAGTAAGAACAGTGATAAGATAACTTGTTAAAAATATAAACAAGAAAGTAAGTGAGAAATAAGAGCTACAAGAAAATACTAAAACATGATAATGGTACATAAGGTACCAAATAAGCAGTATACTCATAAGAGTAATATAAGAAAGCTGAAAAATAAAAAAAGGAACATGGTAAGGAGTAAATAAGAAAGCAAGTAGTTTTGAGACAAGAAACAGTTTGAGTAAACAGTTTTGAGAAAGTAAAAGAAAGCTAAAAAGAAAAGAGTTGGCTTTTAGCCATAAGATATTTTTGAAAATATGATTTAAAAAGTCAACAAGAATGTAAGATATAAAGATAAAGGTGATAATAAAGTAGCTCTACATAAGAGCTAAAGATTTGAAAGAAGTTTGTAAAAAGCTAAAATAGTAGCTCAACATACGAGCTAAAATGTTTTACTAGTCTGAACTATGTTTCAGAAAAGAGTTTTAAAAGATATGAGATTTGAAAAGAGTTTTGAAAACTATGAGATTCGCTCTATATAAGAGCGAAAGATGTTTTAGTTTAGCTAAGACCAATTTGAAACGAATGACAGTCGAGAAGAGAAAAGAAAGAGGTCCGGACAGGCTTTCGCCATTTAAGGAAGCCTAGAAGACACTACTGGGATGGTACCTCCCTTCGCGAAGTAGTTGTCTAGCTTAGTATACCCTTGTGCTTGAATCCGTTCCAAGTCACAAAGGGGAGACAAAATGAGCATAACCTAGCGGGCGGATCTGTTCTGTCCCGCGAGGGGAGCTAGTAGAACGAGTTTCATGAGTATCAGTTGGTCTTATGCTAAGAGAAAGGAAAGAATTAAAGAAAGAGTTATTTTCAAAATGAGGATTATTAACCAAAGAAGATTAAAGGTCCTGTAATGACCAAAAGATATGAAATAATTTTTTTAAAAGAGTCGTTTTATGACCAAGAAGTGAAAAAGAGATTTTTTTCTAAAAGAGTCGTTTTCATGACTAGTGTATGCTAAAATTTTAATAGAGTCACTTTATGACTAGAAAGAGTAAAAAGATAATTTAAAAAAAAAAATGAAAGACCCAACCGTAACAAAATATAATGATATTTCGAAACAAATCAGTTGGAAAGTTGTCATGTGATAGTAAAAATCACAATAGTAAGTATATGAGGAAGCGAATTATGTACGAGATTGGTGAGGTTTAGAAAGAGAAAGAATACAAGTATACTATACCACGAGTAATTAGTGGTATATGAGTTAAGGGAACCAGTGAACCAGGAAACCTAGTGTAACGTTAGAATCAATGCGTATAGGTGATTATGATAATAAGGGCCCGTATCGTCATAATCACAGGATATGTATTAATGCTAATGGAATCACGAAGGAATCATGGTAATCTGGTAGGGAATAAGTGGAAAATACAACAGACGTAAAACTATGTTGTAAAATGAGTAAAAGGTATGAAAACCCTTACACCTGAAAGTATAAGTCAAGTAAATATGGGTAAACCAAAAGAGGAGACAAGGAATGATAGATGTAGTATGGTAAAAAAATACCTAATTGTGTAGAAGTAAATGTACACAGGTACGTAAGAATTAGTTTGAGCGATTACTGAGATTTCGGTGACGAAATCCTGTAAGGGGGAGAGATTTGTAACACCCGTGTTCCGGATAATGTTTCAGATCAAAAATAAAAACATCAGTTACAATTTCATATAAAAATCAGCATGCCGATCTTAGAAAAATCATAATTAATTCTATAAAAATCGGATTAACCTGAAACCAGTGCACAAAGTTTGCAAATTGAGTCTAGTTTATTCTATAAATTTTGTTGGGCGCATCGCGCCTGGAAGCTGGGCGCACCGCGCCTGTCACCGTCGGTGGTGTCGATCGAGTGCGCGATGAAGTAAGCGCTGACGTCAAAGATCGGGTCGCGACCTAGGGCTAGATCGCGTCGCGACGGGGCTCCAGAGGCCTATAAATACGAGGCACAAGCCTCATTTTTGAGGCAGAACACACACCAAACACATATACGATATAGGAGAGTGTTCTGGTAAGGAGTATACGTTGAGAGATGATAGTGAGAAGTAAGGAGCCAGCGGTAGCTAGCATCGAGGTGCTCGGGAGCTGTCAGAAGTCCGGAACGAGAACCGTGCCAGGACTCCGGGAAAGCACCAAACTCAGGTGAGTAATCGCTACGGTATCTCCCTAGTAGTTTTTACGTGTTGAGCTATAGTAGAAAGAAATTATTGAAAGAAATGCAGAGTAGTATAGCTATGATATATGTGTTAGTAGTTGTAAGGAAAGTAGGTATGCTACAGACCCGTTGACGAGTCTGGCCCATGAGAAGTAGTGTATCACAGGATGATACTAAGCAGTGTAATTAACCAGTAGTGTAGTGTCCATGCGAAAGAATGACATACGACATAGAAAAAGATAATGTGTAGATACTGTGTGCCAGCTCCATATATTGCACCAGTATCGGTCTAGTAAGTTAGAGGGGATATGGATATCCCATAAAGCAAGTATAGGAAGTCGTGTAGTCAGTTACTAAATGATGAATTTGGTAAAGAGCGATAGAGCCGAGAGAGACCCGGTGCAAAACCGGTGAATATTTTAAGATGTTAAGAACAAATGAGTTGTCACGGTATGTGATAACGTAAGTTAGTAAGTAATAACAAGTAGTAAGGAATGAGTTACCATATGATAATAGTAGGTAACATAGTAGTAAAACACATCACTATTGATGATACTGAAAATGAGTAATGTCAGACAGTATGGTAACATTATAAGTTACCAAGTAATAGAAGAAAGCACAGTCAGTACGGTAACGTCATAAGTTACCAGTTAGTAGAAGGAAGTGTTGTAAGACATAGTAAGAGTGTACGTAATAGTATAAGTACAAGAGAAGTGAGTTCCGTCGGGTAATACGGTAGTTTCACAGTATGATGGACGAGTAAGAAAAATGATCGTATGACGGTCCGGTGTAGTAAGATGAATCTGTGAAACGAGTGTGGCTATTTAGGCCATACTGTGATTCGATTACTCACTAAGCTTTATAGCTTACCCTTTTATTTTATGTGGTTTTGCAGGTTTAGGTAACGCTCGGCTTGGATCATGGGACGATCCCTGGTGATATTATCTTGTAAAACCTTAGGCTTTGGAGAGCCAGGACGTTACAGAAAAATTTGAAGGTCATGATTTCGGATTTTGGAGAATGCAAATCGAAGATTATCTCTACCAGAAAAAATTACATATACCACTGTTCGGAACAAAACCTGAAGCGATAGCACAGGAAGAATGAGACTTATTATAAGGTTATCATTGGCAAAGAATGAATCATACAATATATTCAGTGTGAAGACTACCTACAATCTGATAAATGCACTGTCCAATATGTACGAAAAACATTCAGCGGCAAATAAGGTTTTCTTAATTCGGCAGTTGGTGAATCTGAAGATGAAAGAAGGTGGATCGGTGACAAACCATATGAATGAATTCAACTCAATAATATCAAGATTGATATCTATTGATATTGGATTCGAAGATGAAGTCCAGGCGTTGGTGTTATTATCTTCGTTGCCTGAGAGTTGGTCTGGTACAGTAAAGCAGTTAACAGTTCGGCCGAAGGTGCTAAGCTGTCATTCGAAGGTATACGAGACTTAATCCTTGGTGAGGATGTGTGCAGACGGAGTGCTGGATAATCTTCCAGTAGTCTCCTAAGTACTGAAGATAGAGGGAGAATGTCCAACAAAGAGGGCGGTGGTAGAGGAAGATCAAAGTCGAGAAAGAGAGGTGGTCAGAAAAACAAAACTGATGTTACATGTTGGAACTGCAAAGAGAATGGTCATTTCAGAAATCAGTGCCCAAAGCTTTCAGCAGACAAAGGCAAGAAGGAAGTTAATATGGCAGTAGATTCTGAAGATGATGCACTCATTTGCTGTGTCGAAAACTCAACAGAATCATGGATCATGGATTCTGGTGCATCGTTTCTTGCTAGTCACTCTAGAGAAATAATGCAGAATTTTCGGCAATACAAAGGAAAGGTCAGACTAGTAGACAAAAAGAGCCTGGATATTACAGGTGTTGGGGATGTGGTCCTCAAGACAACTTTAGGTACGGATTGGACTTTGAAGAATGTCAGGTTCGTTTCTGACTTGAAAAGAATGTTAATATATGTGGGGAAGCTTGATGATGAAGGTCACCATGTTATATTTTGTGATCATCAAATAAAGGTGACAAAGGGGAATTTAGTTGTTGCTAGAGGACAGAAGCGGGGTACACTTTATATGGTGGAAGTTTCTGATACCAAAGCACACGCTGTTGAAGAATTTGGGGCATCCACTCTATGGCACCAAAGACTTGGGCATATGAGTGAGAAGGGAATGAAGATGCTAGTTTCAAAAAGAAGAATACCAGAGTTGAAGACTGTGAAAGTCGATTTCTGTGAGCCATGTGTTCTTGGCAAACAGAAGAAAGTTACTTTCAAGAAGATTAGCCATCAGCCTAAGTCCGGGAAGCTGGAGCTAGTTCATTCAGATGTCTATGCTCTCACTTCAATTTCTTCAGTGGGAGGATCTCGATATTATGTCACGTTCATATATGATAGCACAAGGAAGGTTTGGGTTTATTTCTTGAATCATAAGTCTGAAGTTTTTAGCACTTTCAAGAAATGGAAAGCTACTGTAGAAAATGAAACAGACTTGAAGATCAAGTGTTTCAGATCAGAAAATCGGGCCGAATACAGTAGCAAAGAATTTGTTGATTACTGTGCTGACCAAGGAATAAGAATGCAGAAGACGGTTCCAGAGATACCTCAGCAGAATGGAGTAGCTGAGAGGATGAACCGTACATTGAACGAGAGGGCTAAAAGCATGAGACTGTATGCAGGTTTACCCAAGATGTTCTGGGCAGATGCAGTCAACACAGCAGCATATTTAATCAACAGATGACCCTCAGTCCCCATAGGGTTCACGATTCCAAAAGAGGAATGGCAAGGTCGTGAGATTACACTCAAACACTTGAAGGTTTTCAGCTGTGTCTCTTATGTCAAAGTTAAATACTCAGACATAGACAAGCTTGAGGACAAGGCAAGAAAATGCACTTTTATAGGCTATGGGTTGGATGACATGGGGTACCGCTTCTGGGATAACCAAAATAAAAAGGTTATCAGAAGCCGGTATGTGGTGTTCAACGAGAATGTCTTATATAAAGATGAACTTGCAGAGAGCTCAGGTAGAAACAAGAAACCAGAGAAAGCAAAAAGTCAAGTCGAGTTTGAAGAGATCTCTGAAGATGACATTGTGAAACCTATCAGTACTCCAGAGATAGGTGAAAGTTCAGGAAGTAGTAGGAGCTCTGATGTAGATGGAGATAGTGGGAGCACAGATGCCGGTAGTTTTGAAGATGATGTTGCAGATGATACAGAGACCTTAACTCTTACTGTTCGTAGATCCACTAGAGTACGAAGACCTCCAGTCAGGTATTCTCCTTCAGCAAATTACTTGTTGTTGACAGAGAATGGTAAACCTGAGTCATATCTAGAGGCCTTAAGGATGAAAGATTCCATACAGTGGAAGAAGGCAATGGAAGATGAGTTGAGCTCACTTGACAAGAACCATACTTGGTCCTTGGTTAAGCTCCCAGTAGGGAAGAAAGCACTGCAGAACAAGTGGGTGTTCAGGGTAAATGATGAGATTGATGGCAGTAAAAGATACAAGGCACGATTGGTGGTCAAAGGGTTCCCACAGAAAAGTGGGATCGATTATAATGAGATATTCTCTTCAGTTGTGAAGATGACTACAATCAGAATAGTCTTGGGAATTGTAGCCTCTGAAGATCTCCATCTAGAGCAACTAGATGTGAAAACAGATTTTCTCCATGGTAACTTGGAAGAAGACATCTACATGGCATAACTAGAAGGTTTTCCTACAGTTGGTAAGAAAAATCTGCTGTGCAAGTTGAAGAAAAGTCTGTATGGATTGAAGCAAGCTCCAAGACAGTGGTACTTGAAGTTTGATAGCTTCTGATGTGTTTTCAGACATACATATTTATATCCCCAAAATAATACCACTTGTTTTTGGAATACTGAGGATCCAAATATTATCTTTGTAGTGTCTTTGCATAAGTTTTAAATTTATAACAGGGAAATACCATGAATGAAAACAACACAACTAGGCAAGCATAATGGTAAATCCGGGTCGAACCCAATGGAAATGGATTAAATTAAAGGAAATCACTTATCAATTTCTAATAATAATAAAAGAGATAAGAGGGGGGGTTTTGTGTAATTGAATTAGTGAAGAGATTGGTGACAAAAATAAATAAAGAATAACAAATAAGTAAATGATAACAAGGTTGAAGTTAAACTGAACAGATAGCTTGAACAAATATGTTTTTACTCAGAGGTGATTACTTCCTATAAAAATATTCTGATTGATAATAATGTGCAATGGATATTAACAAGTTAAATACCGATTTCTAAGTTAATCAGATGTCTTGGTCCAACAATCCAATTTTGTGATTAAAAAGGGTTATTAATTCCATTGGTCCTGTAAATTAATTACTCCAATTAATCATTAGATTTTGTTCGTACTCTGCATGATTTATTTGTTGCTTTTGATCTCAATGGTCATGAAAATCAAAATGAGTAGTATAGTTTGGTCCACTAATACAGTTTAGACATATGTATATAAGATTCTTTCTTTGTAACTTAACTTAGGATTTGGTCCATCACTAGTCATAAATATATATGAACCATATATATTATGATACAAGTTAATTTAGTAAGAATGGTCATCTATACTAAAAATAACTTAGTTATAAGTTTTAAAGATAGATTCTCAATACACATGGGTCAGTTAAATAAACATGCAAAGCAAATTATTAAACTTGCAATATCCAATTTTATATCAATCAAAATATAATTATAAGTTTCATCTAATCTAAGTAAAAACACAAAGGAATTACTCCATAATCATAGACATGCAACACACTGAATATTTAAGAAAGCTAAACATAAGTAAGTAAACCGAATATCCAAGCTATGATGTTTCTTGATCGTTCGAGGCCATCCGCTAGCAAGGCTTCATTCCTTGAGAAGAGAGGTTGAGATGAGGAGTATAGAGGGTGAAATTCTCCAGGTGTGGAGTTATGTATCTGAAGGGTGTGTCTAAAACAACAAGAGAAGGCCTCTATTTATAGTACTGTCCAGGGGAGATCGCGTCGCGATCCTATAGGGGATCGGGTCGCGATCGTGAAGATAGTGCGTATCTCAGTTGGCCACTTCCCCGACTCAGTGGACTGTAGTTGGTGGGTCGGGTCGCGATCCACATGGCGATCGGGTCGCGATCTCGTCGGGTCGCCATATTTTCTTCGTGTCGCGATCTTTTTGTCAGCAAATCGTCACGCAATGGTCAGCAGATCGGGTCCCGATCTAGGTTGAGATAGGGTCGCGATCTAGGGCCTGTTGGAATCATTTCTTCGTTTTTTCGCCCAAAATACGCTCTTTTTAGCTCTTTCCTTCCCGATGGTTCTTTTACTCATTTTTCCTCATTTTAAAGCTTGAATCCCGCTCCTTCTTCTTCATACAGCAATTTTTCCTGTGTTTTGGTAATTAAATTAAATAAGTACCTTTTATCTTGAAGTTAAACCAAAAACACATTTTTAAGCACTCGATATTGCCCGAAATATATGTATAAATGATGCATTATCAAAATACCCTACACTTGAACTTTGCTTGTCCTCGAGCAAACTACAATTTAAAACCCAGCTAAGAAATTTGATATCCAAACAACTTTCCAAATGCTATCACAGATCTAGCATTATTTACCGATGTTAAGAATAAGATTTTAAGAATAAACATAGTAGATTATACCTAATCTTATGCACGTATTTCTAACCTTCCAAAATTTTACATAAAATCTATTTCTATTAATGACAAGTGTTTAGATTGAAAAATACTCATTTTTACATAACATTGAATACACCCTTAAAACTTTCTTTTATCTCAAGATCTTTTGTCAAGTTTCCCAAAAAAATTATGCTGGACTAAGTTTATCAAGTTAAGTTATTTTCTCCATTTTTATCGCACCTTTGAAACTCGTGACTTTCTATGGAACTCTTGATTACAAATTTTCAACTCACAACTGTACAGAGTTTACTAATTCAAATTCCAAAGGCCACTAAGGAAATCCCATGACTTTCGATGACACCCGTGTAGCGAGCTTTCGACAATATTATCCCAAACCAGTTGGTTTTAGGTAATAAGGAGTAGAAATGCCTGTGGGCCCCATTTTATGTCTATTTGCTTGAGTGTCAAAGGCCACTGATTGAATTTCCTTCCTGAGTCTCAATCTTATGGTGTATCATTACTTGATTTTTGCTTTTCATCACATTAGATTTATTGAGAATTTTTCTCAGTTGAAGTTCTTTTATCGAGGCTCATTTTACTCAATTTAGTCATAACATTCGCGCGATTAGGCAAACTGACTCAACCTGTCTTGACAAAACTTGATTTTCAATGTGTCTATTTCGTTATTTATGCAAAACATTTTGTAATTATCATTCTAACTACTTGTCATTTAAAGAATTAAATTTTATATGAAATAATGAAAAACTAGAAAATAAGGGCATAAAATCAAGTTTAACCTACGAGTTTATTTTCAAAACATTTTTCTTAACAATTTCCTTCTTAGTGTTCAATTTTGGAAAAGATGTTTAAGATAAAGATTTTGACTTGGCTCAGTTAATTATTGAAGTTTGACTTGTTTACCCTACACTTATTTTCTTCGTGTCATGATCTTTTTGTCAGCAAATCGTCACGCAATGGTCAGCAGATCGGGTCCCGATCTAGGTTGAGATAGGGTGGCGATCTAGGGCCTGTTGGAATCATTTCTTCGTTTTTCGCCCAAAATACGCTCTTTTTAGCTCTTTCCTTCCCGATGGTTCTTTTACTCCTTTTTCCTCATTTTAAAGCTTGAATCCCGCTCCTTCTTCTTCATACAGCAATTTTTCCTGAGTTTTGGTAATTAAATTAAATAAGTACCTTTTATCTTGAAGTTAAACCAAAAACACATATTTAAGCACTCGATATTGCCCGAAATATATGTATAAATGAGGCAATATCATCTTCATGCAAAGGAGTGGGTATCGTTGTAACGCCAAGATACTCTTTTTATTAAAATAATAAAAAGGGTAAAATGGTCATTTTATCTTGGAAGGGTAAATTAGTCTTTTGGACAGAAAAGTATTTGGTTTGAAATAATATTTTGAGTTTTGGACTTAAAATGTTATAAAAACTGATTTTGGTCGTTTTTCCGCAAAAGGGTATTTTGGTCATTTGACCATGTGAAGGACCAATTCTGAAAATATTGTTGGTTGTGGCAAAAATGTAAGAAATGAAAGTTTTATTGTAATAAAACTTGGTTATTGTGGTCAAAGTTCAAGAAAATGAACTTAGGGACCAAAATTGTAAAAATTTGTGATATATATAGAGAGGTTGACTCTCTTGTTGACTGGCCAAATTTCAGTTACGGGAATGCGTTTTGAGAGCAAAAACCTGGAAATCCTTGAAGCTTGAAGCTTGGAATTGGAATCATAGCATGGAATTGGTGATTCCCAAGCAAACAAGGTTAGTATTTCAAGTTCTTGAATGTGTTCTTGATGAGTTTTTGGTAGCAACTCAAAACTGCATTTGCAGTGATGATTATGTTGTTAAGTTGATGTAATACTTCCATTAAGTCATGCTAATAAGGACTTAACTAAAGAAAATGGAAGTAGATTGCTATTAGTAATGAATTTGAAGTTTTGGGGTTTTGGGACTAAGAACCCTAATTCTTCATTTTGATTGATTTAGTTGTTTTGAATGGTTGAAAACCTTGTTAAAGTATAAGGTTTTAGCCTAGAAACAAACCCCAATCGATTAAGGACTGGATTAAGGACTTAATGAGCCAAAACTGCGTGCTACAGTGCACAAATCGCGGCTGGACAGGAGACCTCTGCAGGCGCCAGGCGCGGTGCGCCCAAGCCCCTGGCGGGGTGCGCCCTGTCCTAGGCGCGGTGCGCCCCTAGGCAGGGGCAGGCAGGGGATCAAAAATGCTAACTTTCGTTTGGCTTGTCCGTTTTAGCTCAAATTTGGACCATAGGCTCGTTATGGTCTGAAAAGTTTGGGAAAATTATTAAAGTGAGTTTTCGACCCCTCGGGGGCACTATAGATCGATACGAATGCCTCGGTGAATAGTAAAATTCATAAAAAAGTTAGTAAACGGAAAGTTTATTAACTAGGCATTGTTTATAATGATATTGTATTGAACTCTATTGTATTAGAGTTAATTGGAATGACTATTAACCTATTATCATTTGGTATATAAATGATTATATAGGTGTGGGACAAAATGGTTGTGGTGCACGCAAAGGCAAGAAACAACCGGGATTTTAATGCAGCTAGCATCCAGGTGAGTAATCTCACTGATATCATATATGATATATGATGGTTGAATTGTTACAGGTTGAAACGGCTTCGAGGGACGAAAAAGACAAGTGTAAAAATATATGTAAAAGACAATACCAGATAAGCCGTGAGTCATTGCGATGACAAGAACGGAGCTGTGAGTCAATACATATATATATATACACTATGATACGACAATACCAGATAAGCCGTGAGTCTATAATAGACAAGAACGGAGCTGTGAGTCAAATCTATACGACAATACCAGATAAGCTGTGAGTCTATAATAGACAAGAACGGAGCTGTGAGTCAAATCTATACGACAATACCAGATAAGCCGTGAGTCTATAATAGACAAGAACGGAGCTGTGAGTCAAACTTTTATGACAAGACCGGAACCAGCCGTGAGTCAATAAAACTTATATAGACAAGACCGGAACCAGCCGTGAGTCTAGGCAACAGCGGGATTTTCCTGTGAGCCATATATTTCAGGCAACAGCGGGCTAACCCGTGAGCCATGGTTTACTTTGATGCGCCAAACTTATATTGGCAACAGCGGGCTAACCCGTGAGCCAAGGCAACAGCGGGCTAACCCGTGAGCCATATTTGATCGTGAAAGAAATTGATAACAGATGGTGCGGCCTCTCGTGGCTATGATATTGGATGCTATATCCAACTGGTGCGGCCTATATGGCTACGATATGATTATACGGAAATGGTACAGCCTTATGGCTACGATACCGGGTTGTTGAACCCAGACAGGTACGGTCTTCGGACTATGAATTATATGCTGAAAAAGCTTTGGTGTGGCTTGTATGGCCTTAATGATGAATGATGCGGCTTATATAGCCATGATATTGATGCAGTCCACTGTGACTAAGAAACATGGGACATAAAAGATTAGATATGATTATATGTGCAAATAACAGACGTGGCTTGTTAATTACAGGTTACTATGATTCAGCCTGTAAGGCTACATGATTAGGAAGTGAAATCCTAGAATATATATGCGGTCAGCCAGTAAGGCTAGGATTCTAGATTCGACATCCAGATAATTATATTATTGTATTTTGATACATGTTATTTGCAGACTTGATTACTCACTGAGCTTTGTAGCTCATACGGTTTGTTAATGTCCCTGCAGGTTAGCATGATACTGATAGGGGACAAGATTGAGTCCGTGACTTCCGAGTGGGACTCGTAGATGCTGTAGTAGCAGCTCGGCTTCAAAGGAGATTATGGTATTATATATTCTCCTTGATACACTTGTACCCGATTTTATTAAAATATACCCCTTTGTTGTAGTTTTATGTATTAAAACATTGGTTTTAAATGAAAATTTTTTCAGGGGTGTTTTGTTTTAAAAGCCGGGTGTTACAATCGTAGATGTGAGATGGATCACTGTTGTTACTTGAAGAAATTCAACTCCTCATATATCATCCTGTTACTATATGTTGATGACATGTCGATCGCTGGATCCGACATGCAAGAGATCAACAAGCTTAAGAAGTAGTTGTCCAGAGAGTTTGAGATGAAGGACCTAGGGGCTGTTAAGCAGATATTGGGCATGAGCATAGCCAGGAACAGAGTTACCGGTATATTAAAACTTTCGCAAACCAAGTACATCAAGAAAGTTTTAGAAAAGTTCAGCATTGCAGATGCCAAGGCCAGAAGTACACCTTTGGGAAGTCAATTAAGACTCTCAAAGAAGCAATGCCCAAAGACAGAAGAAGACAGAGAACAGATGGCTAAAGATCCTTATGCATCTGCAGTTGGTATCTTGATGTATGCAATGGTATGCACCAGACCGAATATTGCTCATGCAGCATGCAGTGGGAGTTGTGAGCAGGTTCATGTCAAATCCAGGAAAAGAGCATTGGGATGGAGTAAAGTGGCTGTTACATTACTTGGAAAGAACAGCAGAGGTTGCCCTATGTTTCAGAAAAAGGGGGTGGTCTTAGAAGGGTTCGCCGATGCAGATTTGGGTGGATGTGCGGATTCGGGTAAGAGTACAACAGGTTATGTGTTCACTATCGGAGGTACATCAATTAGTTGGATGTCCAGGTTACAGAAGAGTGTTGCTCTTTCAACCACAGAAGCAGAGTACATGGCTATTGCAGAAGCAGCTAAAGAGCTTATATGGTTGAAGACCTTCCTATCAGAACTTGGAATGCAACACGAGGATTGTGTACTGCATTGTGACAACCAGAATGAAGTTCACCTGGCAAAGAATCCAGTGTTTCATAGTAGAACGAAACACATTCAGATGAGGTGCCATTTCATTCGAGAGTTAATCAATGATGGAACTTTGAATCTGAAGAAAATCCTTGGAACGAAGAATCCAGCAGATATGTTTACCAAGGTGGTTACCATAGAGAAGTTGAAGTTTTGTATGACTTCAACTAGCCTTCCAGAAGTTTGAAAAGAAGGGATGGCAGGAACGAGAGAGAGATTGGAAATGTTGCAGGAATTGGATGGCAGAGAATGACCAAGTTGTTGAAGCCTTCAAGTGGGAGATTGTTTGGTATGAAGGCACCCATTAGCCAAAAGGAGGGAACTTAGTTCTCCACTTGGCCACAAATGAGGGACTTAGTGCTCCACTTATTCTTCTTTGCTTTAATTAATGGCTAGTGTCTCCCCATGACTATGTGTATATATAGGAGTGTTGTAAGCACAACGCAACACACAGAACAAACATCAATTGAGTGATACACAGAGAAGAAACCAAGTAGTCTTTTGTGCAGTGTCTAGTTGACAGCCAAAAGTACGAGTGATATTTTCTTGTGAGCGGTCAGTCTACAAGTGCAGTTTAGCCTTGTATGATTGTAATTTTCTTGGTGTTAATAAAACCCTCCCTCTCTCGTTCGTCCGTGGATTAGCCGATCAGACAGATCGTGTGAACCACGTTAAATATTGTGTTCTGTTTTAATTTTAGTTTGCAGTTATTCTTCGAATTATTTCCGCGTTTAATTGAAATCATTCTAATCGATTTTTCTAGAAGTGCTTAACTTGTTTTGTTGTTTCCTAACATGTCTCACGGGCTATCTCTTATAATCAATTTTCACCTAAACATAATATCTTGGAATTTGTACAATTGAATTAGACCGGGCTTTGTTAGTCTATATCAGGAACAGTCGGTCTTTGTTCAGATCATTTTTTGAAGCTTTGTGTCATGGACCAAGTTTCTCGAAGATTCCGGAGCCTTGTAGGAAATATGGGAGCCATCAAGAATACCCAGGAAGACTCTGGAAGAATACGGGACAACCTAGAAGATCCTGGAAAATGCTAGAATATTACGGAAGTCCCCGGAATAATATGGAAGGTACTAGAATACTCCGAAATACCCTAGAACGTCGTGGAGTTCTCTAGTACACTACAGAAGAGTCTAAAACCTTATAGAGCTATGTGAACATGTATATATGTTGATAGATAAATCTAGAAGAGTCTTGAGTGTTCAACAGTCTAGAAACTTCCTGGTGCGGAGGTGGAAAGACCCTATAAATAGGTGTGGAGCTCATTTGCTCCAAACCATGAAGAAAGTTTCCTTGTAAGATATCGAGTTCATATAATACAAGTAGCATTCCTTATATTGTATCATTCCATATCGTGTCTCTTGCTTTCTAAGTTCCTCAGTATATCTCAGGAAGCGAAGTTTGCCTGACTTAGTCGAAGAAATACTAAGTAGCACACGGTGATCAAGATTATCCCATGACACGTGGTATCACAGCCTGGTTCGTAGAAAAAAAATGTTCGAGTAAGAAGGAGAATATGGAAGGAACAAGTGAAGTTGCCAACATTCCCCCAACCGAAGAACCAGGGGGTCGTCGATCCAAGAAGAGGGATCAGTCAGCAGATACCTTGGCCATCTTTGAGAATAAGCTAACAAGGATGGATATAAATGTTGGTGAGATCATTGAATGGAAGGATATCGTCGATCATGTCGTTGCAGAGATGAGTGACACGAGTGATCAAGTGAAGGAGGCTATCAGTGTCATCAGGGAGGAAGTCCTTGAACTCATCAACACTCTACGAAGGGAGTTTCATGAGAAGGTAGATGCCCTAGAAACTAAAGTGAAAATGTGCAAGGTCGCGATAGCCGAAAGACCGGAAGTGCCACACACAGAAGCCCTTAAGCCGTTGAAGTATGGAGGTAAACGCGCCCCTAAAGAACTCGACGAATTATTTTGGTCGTCAGAATGCTACTTTAATGCCACTAGAATTAATGATGACAAGTCGAAAATAGATACTACCATCCTATACTTGTGTGAGAATGCAGCTCTATGGTGGAGAAGGAAACACATTGATATAGAAAAAGGCCCATACAATACACCATAGACACCTGGGAAGAATTTAAAAGGCAGCTCAAGAGACAATTTTGTCCCCACAACGCAGAGGATTTAGCCATGCAGAAACTGTGTGGGTTGAAACACACATGGTCTATTAGGGATTACGTAGTAGAGTTTACGAGCTTGATGCTAGAGTTGCCAGATATGCAGGAAAAGGATAAGCTTTTCTATTTCTTGGACGGTTTACAATCTTGGGCATATAATGAGCTTAAGCGAAGGAATTTCCAAGACATCGATGAAGTTATTGTCATGGCAGAATACCTCATGGAATTTCGAAGAGAAACCACGGTTAAGAAGAATAATGGGGGAGAGCAACCCATATCGGAGCCACAGACACAGCAAGGTCCTGTTCAACCTTCAACTTTGAAGGGTAAGACAATCGAAGGAAGAAATCAGAGGGGAGAACGGAAAGAGATAAACTGTTATTTATGTGATTGTCCTCACTTGATCCGAGATTGCCCAAAGAAGAAAATGTTTTATGCGATGGTGTTACAAGAAGAAAAAGAGGAGACCCACATAAACTCAATGAGTATTCGTAACACCTTGTCGAAGAAAGGAACAAATGTACAAGATAAGAGCAATGATAAGAGTCTTATATTCGTGAACGTCAAAGTGAATAATGGGAGCACCAAAGCACTGATAGACTCAGGTGCAACTCATAATTTCCTTGCTGAAGATGTAGCAAAGAAGTTGGGTGAAGGAAACCGGATGGGTAAAGGTCGTCAACTCTCCTTCCAATCCTATCCTAGGAGTTTCATATGGGGTACCCTTGAAGATACAAGGATGGGAAGACACTACAGATGTGGTCGTGGTACTGATGGATGACTATCGTTTGGTGTTGGGGATATATTTCTTAGACAAAGTACGTCTATGGTCGTTCGAGACCGATGACACCATGCGTATCACTAAGGGCTCAACAATTCATATTGTGCCCGTGGAAAGGAAGAAGACAAAGTCTCGAACCCTATCGACCATGCAATTTCATAGCTATCCAAAGAATCTTGTGGGAGAAAAGAAAGATCAAAAGTTCAAGACATACTCATGTAAGTTGGGACCTTCATCCCATTCAAAGAATGATAAAGTAATCCCTAAGGCAGAAAGGAAATCGGCAAGGAATAGAGTAACAAAAATGAGATACAAGAATCGACAACTTGACGAGGACGTCAAGGGTTTAAGTGGGGGAGTGTGTCACAGACCAAGTTTCTGGAAGATTCCGGAGCCTTGTAGGAAATATGGGAGCCATCAAGAATACCTAGGAAAACTCTGGAAGAATACTGGACAACCTAGAAGATCCTGGAAAATACTAGAATATTACGGAAGTCCCTGGAATAATATGGAAGGTACTAGAATACTCTGAAATACCCTAGAACGTCATGGAGTTCTCTAGTACACTACGGAAGAGTCGAGAACGTTATAGAGCTATGTAAACATGTATATATGTTGATAGATAAATCTAGAAGAGTCTTGAGTGTTCAACGGTCTAGAAACTTCCTGGTGAGGATGTGGAAAGACCCTATAAATAGGTGTGGAACTCATTTGCTCCAAACCATGAAGAAAGTTGCCTTGTAAGATATCAAGTTCTTATAATACAAGTAGCATTCCCTATATTGTATCCTTCCATATCTTGTCTCTTGCTTTCTAAGTTCCTCAGTATATCTAGGGAAGCGATGTTTGCATGACTTAGTCGAAGAAATACTAAGTGGCATACGGTGATCAAGATTATCCCGTGACATTTGGGTCTTATTTTGAAGCTTCGAATAGTTCCTGAACAAAGCTTTTCTGTAATCCATCCAAGACCCGGCTTTTTTTGACCGAACCAAACCAGACTTTATTTGAAATGTTTTTTCAAAAATTGATGCGAATTAATAACTGAATCAAGAAACGAATGTGAAAAAGAGTTTCATGGTGCGTTGTTTGTTGAACTTTCCATGCATTTGATATGTATGATTAAAAAAGTCAACCAGTAACTTCAAGAGACGACAGTCATTAGCCAACATGTCCTCCAAGAATCCATTATTGTGTTGTACAGTACAATCTAGTGATGCACTCTGTGCCCTTCTGGTGCATTCTCCGTGGTTTAGTCCCCCGAATTCATCTTATGCATACAATGTTCTAACTCGAAACTTATAATCGTCTCTTGTCACGCATTAATATGCTTAATTTCCTTTGTAAGATATAATGTTTGTGGTAAATTAATAAATAATGTTCATTAATTAACAACATTTACAATATTAATACTAATTTGAATTTATAAAAAACAACAAACTGGACAGGGCCATTCTAAGAATTGCTCAATCGCAAGACTCTCAATATATATGCAAGCATATGAAATAATTTCCACTTTGTAGATTCCAATAACTGCTCTTTTCTCCTTTTTGATGCCTTTCTTATCAACAACTCCCACCTATGGTACAAGTTGTTTAAGCACAAAAAATAAGGCAGTAGCAGGTAGAAGTTCAAACAATAAGAAAAGAAAAACACAGCAGCAGGTACGAGTCACTTTTTCTAGATAGAGGACTTCTTTTCTTGAACACCTCACTTGTCATCTTGTCTCTATTCCTGACCAAATGATTTTTATCATCATCTCAAATGCCTTTTTCCCTTCAATCTTAATAAGTTTCAGTCAAAATTTAAAGCATGTTTAGCATAAATATATGTATGGAAGCTTAAGAGATAGATGACATATTTTTTTAAACTGAAAACATATTCAAAATAAGCTTGTGACGGTTGGTTTGTGTGCCTCTTTTATGTATATGATGAGAAAAGAGTTTTGGGATAAAAAGTACCTTAATTAGGGCTAAGAGCTATCCTCCTGTATGCAAGATGCCCTTTGCGAGAAAGCTCTGAAATTAGTTTTATCTAATGAAAAAAGAAAACAGATTAAAGATTTAACAATGATTGTAGAAAAATCAAGACATGAATTATATATTGCTAGAACACTATCATTTAGTTATTACTTCAGATATAGAAGTAATACATAAGAATGCCATCTACCTTTAAAGCGGACACCTCTACGATAGCTATTGTTCGTCAGTTGATCTGTCCTTAGGTTGTAGAATCCTCTTTTTACCTGAAATGGAGTGAGATCTCCACCAATGATGTGATTCCATGACTTGTAGTATCCCAACACATCTTCTTCTTGATTTGTGTCTCCATCATTATACACAAAACTCACCCCACACTCCTTTGTGACTACATTATCAATATCATTATAGAAGTTATTCATGGTAATGATAACTTGGTCACCACATTCCATCTCATTCATCCCAAACATCCAATGGCTTAAGAACGTCACACACTCTACATACAAATTGTGATTGTAATGTTGGTACATCCAGGTGAGGTTCTTTGTTATATTATAAATTATGATCACTGGCAAATAGAGATAAGCATAACTTGCATGCAGAGATGTCAGAGATGTCACCACACAGCCACTAGAATTGAAGCCCCCATATGTGATCGCATAGGGAGATGTCACCACACAGCAGAAATTCAATCCTGTGAGGTTGTTAGGAAATGATGGGATGGTAAATGTTATTGATGGGCCATTGCTTCTATGCGTAATCCAATCTGGCATCTCTCCACCTCTATAAATTGTGCTGAATATTCCAAATTCATAATACAGCTGCCAAATACAACCACTTTAAGTAATTACGACATTGATATTATATAAATAAATATTCACACAATGACATAGTTTACTAGAGCAAACCAGGATTTCAGATTCCTTCATGCCGTCGATATAAACACGAGTTTTCACACGCCTTCCAATAAGGAAGTCTGGATTTGTCCAACCCAAACCAAGCAACAAGTTTTCCTTAACACCTGCCATTGGTTGGATTTTAAACATGCCTTGAATTTCAAGCGATGAAGGTTTTAGCATTCTCCAGTTTATTGAAAATTTTAGTGGGGACATTTTTGGATCAAATAAAACTTTTTGTAACCAAGGGTCCTCATAACAATCGAGGTCCAAATATGTGAGTGTAAATGCATCGTCCGCATCAATAAAGAGGTCCAAATCTGTTAGCGTACATGGAGGATTCTCGACTGACGTCAGCATATAACAGTGTCTCATACTAAGTATCTCAAGTCTAGGAAGGCTTCTTACACAATTTGGAAGGGAAATGATAGGATTTCCATCTAAACACAATTCCTTTAACATGGATAGGCAACTGAAGTCCATGGGAAAGGATTCGGTGGACAAATTATTATCTTCAAGCGACAACCTTACTAAAAATCTCGGTAAAGAAATCGAAAAGAAGTTCTGATCTCTAATCTCGATTCCAGATTCACCAAGATTACATCGCTTTAACAACAATGTCTTAACATTCTTTAAGATGCCTATGATTCTTGGAAGTTTTTTAAGCTTGTTGCAGTAGCTCAAATCAACGATGACTAGTTTATCGCATTGCTCAATTGATTCACACACCTCAAGCAAACCAATGCAATTTGTAAGTATTAACCTCTCAAGTGCAGGGAATTGGTCAAAGCCACTCAGACTACAAAGCTGCTCACAAAAACTTAAATTCAGAATTTTCAACGATTCAAGCAACCTTTTGTCTTTTGAGCATGATCCAATCAATACCTGAAAATGAAATTTAGATAAGTTGGAATAGAAGTGAATTTTATCAACTGAGAGTAACAGTAACAACGGTAACAGATGGAGACAAGTTACCTTTAATCTCTTATAAAGTCGTTGTGGATAACTATAAAAATTCCCAAATGACTCAATATTGCTATATGACATGTCAAGAGCAACCAGATTCTCTGTCCGCAAGTCTGAAGGTATAGTTTTAAAAGGGAACCCATGCATACACAACCATCTTACTTCTTCTGGAAAATGCTTGTAGGAGCCGGTTATTTGCACATAATTTAGTTGAAGCAGCATTAGCCTATCCATCTTACTCAATGCTTCTGTTGTCAACTCAAATGATACATGTAACTTCTCTTTCTCAAGCATTCTCATGTCAAGGGTGAGACCTAGAACATTTTTCGTACCCTGAAAAAGAAAAAGAATGCATATTTTAAAATGTTATAAACACGTATTTAGAAATACAAAATGCTTTAAATAAGTATACATGGCGTCTTACCTTTTTTTGGTTCAACACGTTGAATGACTCACAACCCCATAATCGACTTCGTTCCCATGGCTTGTCGAGTGATTCTTCACGTACTAGAAATCTTCCCATCTCTTGAACCAACTGATGCATCATCAATTTGTTATTCCATCCTATACTAAGAAGGCATCTGTCAATCAGATTCGTGATCCCGGATCTTGTGTCTATATCACATGCCTTTAATATTATTTCCGCAACATCTTTATCCATTCCAACAAAAAAACAAGCAACATGCTTAAACAAACCCTTATCATTGTTTAATGGCAAAGAGTCGAAGCTCATTCTCAAGATATTATTTATTGGGGAACCATTTTCTTTCTTCAGCCCTTCTATATACCCCTCCCAATAAGCTACATTCCGATGATATAGAGATTTGCCTATAAGTTTAAGAGCCATTGGATGTCCTTGACAATACTTCACAAGCTTTTTTGACACCTCTTCATAACCTACTTTGGGACCGTTGCACATAAACGCATGAAAACACAAAAGCTTTTGTGATTGGGTCAAAGATAGGCCTTCAAGCAAGTGCTTTGTATGCCTTAGTTTACCGTTCAATTTGAATATTTCAGAACTCTCTGTCAGCCATGCGTCCTTTGTTGTTATTATAATTTTGCTTCCAGGATGAAAATTGTTGCTTCCAAGTAAAGCATCTAATTGGTCGAGACTACCGATATCATCAAGAACTAGAAACACTTTTTTACGGGCTAATATGTTTGCTATCATTGAGGTATATATAGAATCATTATGAACTTGAAATGAACTTGGTTTAGAAATGCAATCATAGAGTTGTTTTTGTACATCAAGCATCCCATCAAATTTTGCATTAATTCTTGTATTGATATCTTCAATGAAACAGGTTGTGTCAAATTCATGAGAATGCGACGCATAGACATATTTAGCTAAAGACGTCTTCCCGATCCCACCTAGACCCAAAATAGTAAGTACATCTGTTGTATGTGATGATGCATCTTTCAACCATAGAGTAACGAATTCAATGGAACATTCCATCCCAATAAGTTGTGGCAATGGAAACCTTGACGGTATGTGTAATCTAACGAAGATGTCGTTAACAATTTCATCAATAAGCTCCACCTCTAGCCTGGAATTTTATTTTAGTAAGAACCAAAAAAACACATTCCAACAAAACTAACATGCCATATTGCATATTTAATTTTTCCAAAGATCCAAATCAAAATTATATCATATTAAGCTATTGTTAATAACTTTTTTACATCATAAATATTATCGTATTTGCCCTTCTAACCATATAAGCATCTAATGTGTAAGGTCATATTTATTATCAATAATAAGATTATTTGCTACCAATCTAATACAAGAGTTCATTAACGGGCCACCAAGTTTCATTATGTCATGAATTAGAGTGCATACTTATAAGTTAACATTTACTACTTACAAATAAGAGCATTTAAATATCATGATAAACGATGATATGATTTGAAGGTAGGATAATAGAAATAATAGTAGATGCATTACGACCACCAAAATTTGCTCTCTTCTTTTGTAAAAAGTATACAAAATATTTAAAATGGTTTATCTGTGAATTTATTTATGACAAATAATAAATGCATAGCAAACATGTTTAACTAAGCAGGATGGTTTAACCTACATATATGAATTAATATATGATATCAGATAACTCAAAAAATTAAATTCTTAAGCATATCTACATGTAAATTAAATGCATAAAAAATATACCTATTCAAAGGGTATGAAGAAAAGTACTAAAATGCATAAGGAAAAGATGACAATGACTTTTCATGAGCTAAACAAAAATTATTAAAGGAGTATGGAAATATGGGCGCCAAAGTGGTTACCTGCCATTTGCATCATTTCCTTTTAAATTAGCAACTTCTGTAAGAGCTTTATTCCATCGGTCCATCTTTTGAGACAATATACTTCTTTTATGTGCATCTATCTCAACCTCCATCCTCTGCCTATGCTCGGCCATTGCATCTCCAAAACTACTTTGTTGGTTCCTCACATGGGTGGGCTCAACATGATAAAAGATTGGAATAATAATATGGTTTAATTCCTTACATTGCTCAAGAATCAGCACCAATTCATCAAGACACCATCTGGAAAAAGCATAATTCTTGGACAATACAATAACATAAGCCCTAGATGCTTTAATCGCACTCTCTAATTCTGGTTTCAACTCTTCCCCGATTTCAATCTCTTCATTATCTATGAAGGTATTGATATTGGCATTCATGAGGGCGTTATAAAGGTTATTAGTGAAACTATTACGAGTGTCAACACCTCTGAAGCTTAAAAATACGTCATATCCACAACGGTGAGTTGATGAAGAAGTTGAAGCCCCTTCAGAAATTTCATGGAGTTCCACCATTATGAGTTATGGGTTAATGACCCTTCACACTTCCCACGATTTTATGTATTGGTTCTTGTTTCTCCTTATATGTGTGTATCCCAATAAGCTCGGAAGCTTTTTAACCCACACTTTCTTCCCTTGTGCCTCAATATCAGGATTCCACACATAACCTACAGAAAATCCAAATTATTAATAACTATGCAACTTATGTTTAATCAAACAATTTAAACCTCAACAATGACAACTATATACTACACCATAAATTTTTGAAGTATTTAAATAACAATACGTATGCACCTCCAAACTTTTTATGTGAAATAACGTATGGATCTAAATCAACCATAACATTGAGATAAAAATTGTTTAAAAATTGGTTACTTAGTTAATTAGATTGGTCAACCGGTTTTTCCGGCTAAGTTTAATGCGAGAAAAATATCAAACCAATTTATTCAAGTAACCTACAAAACCTTTATTTTGATCTGATTAACCCACCATAGACATCCCTAATATTTTCTAGACAAATTCCATCTAAATTTCAGTTAAATAATTCTCAAACAAATAAACACCATCCCATGAAAGGAGTTGCAAAATATATAGGAAATTTCAGATTTTTACTACATATGAACAATCAATTAAAAGACCCAAATGCAGGTAAAAATAAATTTATTTACATAGTCGTTTATTGGTCCACGGAATTAATAAGAACAATATTTTGAAATGTTAATTTTTCTATCAATAAATCTAGTATAGAATACTGATGGGCTTGTTCCACATGATAAATTTTTGAAAGTAAAAAAGTCCCGACATTTCTAAGCTTTTAATTACAAGGTATATAGTACATGAAATTTCAGAGGTAAATTCACTTTATACACAAGCATATGTCATTGTTAATTTTGAGTTGCATCTTTTTTTTTTTTTTTTTTTGAAAACTATGTGACGGAATTGCTTTCTACAATCCCTAGAACACGAATTTAAGTCAACAAATCCTACTTATAATTACAACATCCGAAAGTCAGCCAAAAGTAATAGCATCTGAAAGTAGATATTATCACTGGTTCATGCAGCACAACGAATGCCCTTGTCAATTTGTCACACTTGGTAGTTTAGGGATATATAGGAAATAAGTAGAAGCATAGTATCTATAATAAAGGAGTTACTGAGGGGCATTTTGGTCTTTCTCCAAGCTAGGTCGGTTAAGTGAGTACAAGTAAGAGTTTAGGGGGAGTCGGTCATTATCTTAGAACCAGAATTGTAGTAGCCACTCGAAAGCTAGGTTGCAATTTGTAATCCTTCATTTCCCAGATTCAATCAATAGATTTCTGCTTTTATCTATTCAATATCGATATGAGAATACAACACAATTTTGTAGCTTAAAACAAAAACCTAATTCAAGTTATTTGCAAACAACTGGCCGATTAGTTGATTGATCCAGTCTTTGCCTTAGCATATTCCTAATTTTGATTCATGGAATATATCACCAGATCAGCAAGTTTTGCACAAGGGGAACATCACCAGGCAATTTAGCGTTATTGCTATCCAGACCAATTTACAAAACTGTAAAAATAACTGAAATAATCGAAATTTCAATCCGCTGTTTAAGAATAAATCAATGATTATGATGCGATTTATAATTAAAAAGATAAAATTGTCTAAAACATGTGAAACTAACTTGTAAGAATGTGCGTTCACAGTTACCTGCCTACAGAACTACAGCGAGACCTGAAATAGCGAGAATAGCAGACGATCAACGGTGACGTGACCGAGAAAGATAACGAGTGAAAATTGCAGAGCGACGGTGCGAAGTCGGCCGGTAAATGAAAAGTCAACGAGGAAGGAGAAGAGAAGGCGAGAGAGCTGAGACAGAATGTTGGTTTTTTCTTTTGGTTTGCGAGGGAGAGGTTGACATGATATTTTCTCTTTTAGTTATTCGTTCCTAGAGTAAATTACAAAAATGGTCCTTTTGGTTGTCAAAACATTGCAGTTTCAGTCTAATTTAACTATTATCACAAGTCCATCCCTAAGTATGGGTGTTGTTGCGATTTTGGTCCTTCACTAATGTAAAATGACTAAAATACAGATTTTTTGATTTTTTATGCAACATTGAGGTTTTTTTAACAATTAAACTCTTTTTTTGTTATATAACAATTTTAATTTTAATTTTCATATAGATCACTACCCTCCTTTTTCGGAAATCACATTGAATGGTATTTAGCTGTTGTCAAGCAGGTTACACAATTTATGAGTAATTATATGAAAGAAGTGGTTGGCTATAAAGACATATTTGGGTATTTATTTATTTTTACAGCATCAAAATTTTTGTTTATCCTTAAGCAATGTGTGCCACACTTGTTATAAATGTGGCTCTATTTTTGGTGGTGTCTATTTAATAGCAATATTAATTGTCGCTGATAAATAAGATGCAATAAGTAATTGCAAGGAAATTACAAAATGAGTGTTAAATACGTGTGTTATATATTTCGTTCAGAAAGAGATGACGATAACAAAGAAGATTTGAGAGCGAGAGTGCATTTGTAACCTCCATATTCTGATAATAAATTTGGTCCCTGTTGCTTTGTGGATGTAGGCTAATTGTGAGCCGAACCACGTAAATTGTTCTGTCTCTATTTAACTTTACATTTGATACTGTGAATTTGGTTCTTGTTGTGCTCCCTGTGATTTTGTTAAATTCAATTTTAAAATCTTGATTTCTTGAGTATCAGAGCCAGGCTAGGCTGGTGATGAGTGATGACAGACGATAAAGGGGTTGAGATTGATCCTTTTGGTGGGAGAGGATCTCATGTGAGAAAGACAACCGTTCAAAATGCAAAATTTGAAGTCAAAAATTTTAATGGGACAAATAATTTTGGGATCTGGCAATGTGAAGTAAAAGATGTTTTGGCTCAGCAAGGTTTGGATGTTGCTTTGAAAAAAAAAAGCCTGAAGAGATGTCCGACGTTGATTGGAATAGAGTAAATAAGATGGCTTGCTCAACAATTTGTATGTGTCTTGCTAAGCAACAAAAATTTAATGTTTGTGGAAAGTGTCTTCAAAATGTGCAAGGTAGTCAAATATGTGGCTCCTTATTTCTTATGCAACTTGCAGCCCACGTGAAGAAAGAAGAAGCAAAAATGAAGAGTTTTTCTTATGCAACTTGCAGCCAAGGATTTTCAACAAATATTGGCAAGTTTTCAAATATGGCATTCTATGTCATTCCTATATAAAGGATGGAACCTCATTGATGCAAAACACACCATCAAAACCATAACATCTCTCATAAGATCTTCCAATTTTCTTTCTTATAAATATATAAGAGTTTTGTTTTTAAACTCTTTGTATTTTTATTCTCCAAATATCTTGTAAACACCACAAAATATAGTGAATTGGTTCTCGGCTTCCTCCGCCCGTGGTTTTCCCGATTTGGGTTTTCCACGTAAATCATTGTGTCTCTATTTTATTTACTTCATTCGTATTTTTCGTTGTGATTATTATCGTTTGATAATTTTGATCCTATTCCGCATTGAGCTAATATTGTCTAAAGTCAATTCGGATCCGTCGTATTTTACAACAATGTTATGTGAGAAACATCAGCAAAAGAATTATAGCAGAATTATAAGACAAATATATGACGAAAAGTGATGAAAATCATCTTTATAAAAAGAAGAGGCTGTTTTACTTCAAATATAAAGAAGGTGCAAAGATGACTGCTCAGCTTGATGCTTTTAATCAATTAGTTGTTGATTTATTAAATTTAGATGAAGAAATTAAAAATGAAGACAAAGCTTAAATTTTCTGCCGTATTCATATGCTCATTTAACAACCACTTTGTTCCATGGTAAAGCAACTATTAGTTTTGAAGAAGTTTCAAATGCTTTGATGAAATATAAGATTAGGCATGCAGATAAACAAATGAATGAAACTACATTAGAGTCCGTGGTTGTTCAAGGAAGAATGTGTGAAAGGAAAGGTCATGACAATAGAAAGACATTTCAGTCTCGTAGTACAAGAAATTCAAAATCAAGAAAAAATTTAGGCGGAAGTGAGTGTGCTTTTTGTCACGAATACAGTCATTGGAAGAAGGATTGTCCAAAATTAAAAAATAAAAAAACTAATGCACTCAAGCTAACGTCACTTGTAGAGAAGATGAATCTGGTTCAGAATTTGTATTGGCAGCTACATCGAATTCATTCTCTAATGTGTGGCTGATGGATACAGCAGCTTCACAACACATGTGTCCTAAGAAGGAATGGTTTCAATTTGGATTTGAAGTGTCATGGTGTTGTATTGGTTGGTGATGATTACAATTTAGACAAAGAAGGTGTTGGTACTGTAAAGTTCAAGCACCATGATGGGGTGATTAGAGTGTTCTCAAATGTGTGGTAAGTACCTAGATTAAAAAAGAATCTGATTTCTTTAGGAGCACCGGAATCTGGAGGTTACAACTATTGATCTTCAAATTGTATTATGAAGGTTAAAACAGGTGCTTTAGTTGAGATGAAGGCGATAAAAGAGCACAATTTGTATGTGATGCAAGGAAAAACTATAGTGGGTTTGCAACAGTGGTCTCAAATTATGATAAAAAAATGTTGATTCTGATACCTCAAAGTTGTGGCATTTGAGGATTGGTACTGCTCTACAAGAATTAGCAAAGGAAGGGTTGTTAAAAGGTGTCAAATATGGAAAAATAGAATTTTGTAAGCAGTGTGTTTTAGGTAAGGAAACAACAGTGAAGTTTGGTACAACAATACACCAAACCAAGGGTATCATTGATTATATCCACTTCGATGTATGGGGAACAACGAGAACAACCTCAAAGGGTGGTAAACATTATTTTGTAAGCTTCATCGATGATTTTTATAGAAGGTCTTGGGTTTATACAATGAAGCACAAATATGAGGTCTTAAATATTTTTTTAACTTGGAAAAATATGACAGAGAATCAAACATGAAGAAAAATAAAATTGCTAAGAACAAGCTTGGAAAAATATGATAGAGAATCAAATTGGAAGAAAAATAAAAGTTCTAAGAACAGACAATGATGGTGAATACACTTCCGATCCTTTAGTGAGGTATGTAAAAAGGAAGGGATAGTGAGACACTTTATTGTACCAAGAACCCCACAACAAAATGGTGTTGTTGAATGATTAAATAGAACTTTGCTGGGACAAAGTGAGGTGTATGCTCTTGAAAGCTGATTTAGTCAAGTCTTTTTGGGTGGAAGCTGTAAGAACCCGAAATTTTAATTAAAAGTTGTATTATAAACTATGCAAAACACAGTTTTTTTTTTATGCGTAAAATAGAATTTTGTGAGAATGGCAATTTGGTCAATTGCCATGGAGTTGACTTTATTATAAGAAAATTATGTTTTTGGATGAGGTTATTCCGATGATTCCAACGGTTAGTTCATGTTCTAATCATCTCTAAAGCTCATTCCATACCTTGCATCTTGTTAGAATAAGGTTTGATGAATTATGAACTAAAGAACCCTAAAAATTAGGTGAAGATGATTATGCTATGGCGTGTCTTTTCCCAAAACCAATACGCCATATCATTTCTTCCACCCCTTTAAATCTCTGTTCTCCTTCATCTATTTCCTCCCATGCATAAACACCAAATCCATCTTCCCCTCCTTCCACTTTTATCCTGTATCACTTTAACCCTAATGCCAGCTAACTCTTATCCAGCCATAACCAGGTGAAGAATTTTACTCCCTTGGATCTATTGATTTTCAAAATGAATGGTTAGACGTAGAAAAGGGTTTTTGATGATCTGGGCGGTGATTCATTTGGACAGTATGCTTGCATTTAAAATTTTAACCCAGTTAATCTGTCTCCATCTTACCCCTAAGGAATGATTCCCTTTCTTTCTATCTTGAACCCTATTTATGAATGAAGCATTCACGAACATCGGCCTTCACCTTTGGCAGTTGGCACATCGATCAACCTCCGTTATCGCTCCATTACAACACAACCACTAACCATTGTTGCCACTGCTATGTTCACCACGAGTGCTACAGTCGTCTTCAAACATCATATTCTGACTTCAACCGCCAATTACTCAGCATACCTTCTACAGCGCTGAAGGCATATAACACAACCACACACTTCTCGTTCTATGATGGCACGTTAGAGACTATCAGTGATGTTATCTTTGAAAACCATAGACTTATATCTACACACATACACGCATGATGGAGGTATATTTCAATCATCTTCTTCTTAAATGTTATATATGTATGCATATTTATATGTATCTGAGTGATGTATTGGGATTGAAATAATTACTGCAGAAGACATTTGCTTGATTTGGGGGTGATATGCATTATATCATCGGAATTCACAAGCTATGGGATAGTCGACTCGAGCAGGAATCACCAACCATCGTGGATCTCTCTTGCTCGATCTTGGTATCTCCTATGTAACCTTTTCAAGTATTTCTGATGTTATTTTTCAGTTTTGGGCTTTTTCAGTTTTTCTTTAAATGCTTTTATGCATATATTTTTCATAATATAACCAATTTTTGAATTTTTTTAATGTGGACAGGAACCTATTAGACCTGGTGTTAGAGGCGGTATCCACTAATGGAAGAAATTACCCTCTCCTACAAAATAGAATTTGATTTCGTACTAAAATAAAAGTGGATGCCTTTATCCCAAAAGGTTTATTTTTTCTTTTACTATTCGATTAAAAGTCGAAAAAACTGGATTAATTGTTGTTAATTAGCTTGTTATGGCAACTTGCATAATTTTGAAATGTTTTTATGATTTGTAAACTATAATATACCTCCAAAGGAACCGTCTACCCTTTTGAAGATGGGCTAATTCATTTGGTTCCTCTACAAGCAGGTCACATGAGGGTATCTGTAGACAGTATCATTGGTGATTATCATTATTTCCGTCCTCCGGTCTCGCCAACTGAAGATGTAAATAGCTTGGGGTGGGCACTTCATAGTTCTATTCAGTGGCCCCAGATTCAATTGCTCTTATTAAGGTACTTATGTGTTAGTAATTAATCACCTACATGTATGATTATTTACTAAACTTGACTTCAATTATGCAGAAAAATGTAAGACCTCCCACTAAACCACTATTAGTGACGACCTAGACTGCTCATGTTCTTAGTGACCAGGTAGTCCCTCAAATATATTGATAGTCCCTAAATACTATAAATACTATTGGTGACCAATTTGTTTCTTAATTTAGGTGCACCAAAAAAAGTGACAAAACAACACAAAAAGTCGTGAAGTCAAAGAAACTAGAGGGTAGATTGGAGATCCAATCATTGTATAGATCGTTCATGAGCTGCCCGATTCTTGAACGGTTTGATGTTGTGTCTGGGATTTTCAACGCCGATAGTATTCAAATCTATATCAGCTCAGAGGTTATTGCAGAGATGATGAACCCCGAACAAGTCGATATTGGTTGTATAATTTGGCATCAGATGTACGGACTTTAATGGTTATAGTATTAAAGTTTCAAGTATTTTTACATTTATGATATATATTGTTGCGTTTTTCAGGATGCTACATTTGTTGATACTTACAGCGGGAGGGGAAAATAGATGTGATTTTATAAACCCACACGAGATCACACCAGCGCGATGCATAAATGATCGATAAATATGGAACAAGTCATGTCATCAAACATCTCGTTGATGTGATGAATTTTCATCAAGATAAACAATTTTTTCTCGCACCATATTGGCAAGGGTATGATATTATGCTTCATTGTTATTGGGAATTTTTATTCATTATTCGTTTATGTTCAATTTTTTTTAATTTCTTGCTGGTCACATGAGATGCTGATTCTGATTTGCCCTCTTCAATGTAAGGGCTATATTTTGGATTCCATCCGAGGGTCGAAGACGTTGAAAGACTATATAATCTTTAAACGTGTGAGAAGGTAAGAAATTTATTATTTTATTTTAGTATTTTGAAATGATATTTATTTTAATAAATTGTAAAAAAAAACTCATGTTTATGTTTATTTTAGGGCTGTTACAATGTTTAATAAAACTTCTAAGAAATCACGTTCAATGACTTGGATGTTCCCCGAGGTAATTGATATCACCATTTGCTATATAATATTTTTATATCCAAAAAAACAAACTCTGTTATTTATATAACTTTTTAGTGCAACCAACAATCGTCCGATTGAAAGTGCGCTCATTATGTTTTGAACTGGATGCATGATTTCGTGTTGTACCGACAATATGGATTTACGGATGTAAGTACATTGTTAAATTTTTTTTGGCATATTTTCTATTGCTTGAAATCCTCACCCTTGTTAAATAACAATTTTTTTATTTTAATTTTTATAGAACATTTGGAAAGACAAAAAACCATTTACGGCTGAGGAGTTGGATGAGCGCGTTGAGCATTGATGACAACTTTTGCAAATGAATATCTGAAATAGAGGCTTTGGTTCACTGTTAGTTGTTTTTATCAAAAATAGATAGTTAAATAAGAAAAACTGTATGGTACAATGCTATAATATGATAGTTTTTCAAAGTACAATTGCCTTGGTAACAAAACATGTATTGGAAGTATTTTGTACAATGTTGTTGTTGATGGAAGGTGTAGAAAGAGTAGTTGAAAAAAAGTTGTTTTTGGGCATATTTTCTTTGTAGAATATTGTAAGATATTACCCCTAGTTTTGACAAATGATGATCACAAAAGAACGTTCTTGGGTTGGTATATGTTTTAGTTAAATCTGGATACAAGATTTTGTATATAGTTATGGTTTTGTTTGTATGGTGTATTATATGGTGAATATGACATATTATATTAGAGTTTTGATGTTGTGGTGATGTATCAAATACAGTACGGTTGATGTATCATATATTACGGTTGGAATGCTGTATTACATTGTTGATGTATCAAATATAGTACGGTTGATGTATCATATATTACGGTTGGAATGTTGTATTACATTGTTGATGTATCATATTTCTATTGATAATATAGTACGGTCGAAAATGATGTATTATATTATTATATTGGATGATATAGTACGGTCGAAAATGATGTATTATGTTGTGTAGTAATATAATACACGGTTGACCATTTGTATTACATTAACCATTTCAACCGTATTATATATGCCTTTTTAGAGTAGTAGATCATGACAATAATTGCCACATGAGACAAATAACACCATACCAGGTTTACCCTTTTGAACACATAAGAGAACACAACCCAAACCAAAGAGAGCCGGTTTTTATGGGGAAAAAACCATGGAATGTAATAACCGATTCCATTACCTTCCTTGTTCAATCACTCTGGTTATTTCATTCCTTTCTTATTCCATTCCATCCAACAAAATATGCAGGTTGGCTCTTCAGTTTGCTTTTGAGAATGGAACTCAAAGCCCATAAAGTATGTTGGTTGACTCTTCATGTTTGACATAAAAACACTCTACTTTTTTAAAATAAAATTAAAATATAGAAATGTGCTTGAACATGTAGATAAATTTCTTATCATTTGAAACATCCTTGACTTCCTTTAGTTTTACAACCTGATACGAGTAATATCTAATTAATTAATTAATATATCAAAGAAACTAAATCTTTAAACCGAATTGGGTTTATACGATCTGTAACAAAGAGCAAATCTATTCTCGAGACCTGATAAACTAAATACATTCTTACAGAACATGCATTTTATGTTGGCTACATTAGCAACATCCATTGAAGTCGAGTAACCTAAAGGTATCACAGGTGTTGAAAAGCGATTATGAATGGATTCTACTGAAAGTTATATTTATTAGTCAAGATATGTAGATCTTTGAGGAATGAAGTTAGTTGGCATTTAAACAAAATATGCACAAGTCTTGACATGGAACATCTAAATGAATAGAAAATGTAATGCAATATGGTCTTAGAGTATGGATAATATGTTAATCCTGGGACACTTACCCACATTTCAAGAATATATCACGAAAAGCTACAATGCAATGGTAGAAGTTGATGGATGTCATCTTGTGGGTAATGAGAGGACCAAAACTGTATAAATGCTACTATATTCTAGATGGGATTGTTTTTGGTAAATCTCTTTCCTACCTAAAAGAGAAAAGTTTATCATTAAAGTGGTCTCGAGTAAAAAGAGTTTATTAACTTAAAACTAAGTCGAAATATTTTCAACCTGAAACATCCCTGACTTCCTTTAGGTTTTAGTCATTTCTTGATCTACGGAACACAAATGTTAAAACCAGGGGGGCCGACCGAAATAGAACGGAACCCAAACGGAGGAGATCTGTTTTTACATAAACTCTCGTACCAATAGATGTATTTGTAATTTCATGTGATTTAATTATCATATTTATTAAATCTAAAAGTAATGACAAAATATGATGGGTAGAATTATTATTCTTTTTTATTAATTTCTCTTTGCAACGGATCAAAAAATACAAATGAAATTACGTTTCCAATATCCTCATTCCTCAACTACAACATACTCATGATATATAACAATCAGCTTGCATTTGGTGCACAAGTATATAAGTTTATAATAACCAATCACTTGATATGTTGATATATATAATAAAATCTTTTTGGTGGATCTCCTCGTTAAACTCATAATATATCAACATTAACATGTAACTCACATGAATACTATAACTTAACAACTATCTAGTAGTATTAATAATATTAATTAAATAACCAATAACTCAAATAAATTAGGGCAGAGAACGAGAGAAGGACGGTCATACTACCACATACCTTTTTCCCCCTTTTCACCCTAGGATGGGTAACCTGCTAAGGGCTACACAGCGAGTTGCAGTGGTTCAGATTGCTGGGGTAAGTGAAGTGAAATCTTCTACCGCATCTTACTCCGTTCTTGTTTTCACATCTCCTCCATCTTTTAAACCATCTACAACTCTTTCCTATCTCTTGCGTTTATTATTATTTTTTAATTTATATAACTTCTTTCCCTCTTTTGTCGCCTCTTTTATCTCTTGACAGATTACAAATTCTAACTTTGTAACTTCTAAGATACGCCGATTGCCTTAACCAACTCTCTATCTTCTTCACGGTTAATAATATATTGCTGATTTGAAGTTCAAGTTATCAAAATTGAAAATCCTACATGGCTACACCCACAAAACAGAGAATCCTGACTCAAATCTCTCTTCTTTTCAAATGTTATAAGGTCTTCCAAGCACCATTTGTTCCGGATTCGTACATGATGGCCATTGGATATGGATATTGCACGCCAAAAAGCTGGGGGGCCATGGCCTCCCCTGGCCCCTTAAGGGATCCGCCACTGTCTAGATCATCGTACTTTCGAGAAACATAAATCCATTCTTTAACAGTTGAAATATGTTAACCCCTTGCAAAATGACTACGTTGCCCTTACTTTCATAATTTTTTATAAATTTGTTATTCTTATTATTACAGAGTGAATAAATTTTTTTTGCCCGAGTATAGTTAAACCCTTGTACTTTCATCACATCAGTTATTGTACTTTCCCTATTTAAAATTAACTCAAAAAAATTTGGTGCCATTAAAGAATAATGTTTATCATAAACAAATGAAAGTAGAATATTAAATTAGAAAAAAAAATAGAAGTACAATAATTTATTAGAAATAAATTATAATAAACAAGTAAATAAAAGTACAAAGTTATTTATTGTATTAAAACTCTAAATAATAAAGCAACTAAAAACTTCCAACTTAATTAAAAAATATCTGATGAAACACAAAACTAGAAAACCATCCAGACTCTAAAAAACTAAAAGTTATTAAAAAAAAATACTTAGGTGTTGACAACTGCATTATCTTCACCGGAGATGGCTGGCTTTCAGATGCAAAATATGCAAATCATTCATGTGAATGTAAATTCAAGACATTAATGATTCCAAGTAAATATATTTAGTCCCAAATGTAAAGAAATTAGAGCGATTTGTATCCCTATAAACATCAATATAATTAACAAAACTTGTGATCTTGACCTTAAAATAATGCAATCTTCTTCGTCTGGCTCATCACGAAGCCGATAACATCTATTCCGGCTTCGTTTTTTATTCGGGTTGTCTTGATTGGTATCGTCATTGATGTTGTTGGCTGTGCGGTATCGGTCATTTCCGGTGCTTCATTAACCAAGTTTTCATCTTCGGAACTCGGAACATCAACAACTTCATCCCATTTCCAGTTTTCTAGTGCCCAAGCTCATTTTCTTTTTTTTTTCGAGGTTATAAAGTTGCAACATTATTTCATCACTTTCTTGTTGTTGTTTTTGGTCATCATTGAAAAAATTCTGCACAACGGCTATCAAGGAATATAACATTAGAATTGACAATATTAAACTAAAATGGATTATAATAATAAGAGTAAATTACACAGATGGTCCCTATGATTTGGGGTAATTTGTGCGTATGGTCCCTAACTTTTTTTTTTAACTCGAACCATCCCTAATAATTGTTTTTGTTGCACGCTTGGTCCCTGATGGACATAAAAAGACAATTTTACCCTTAATTATTTTCTTTTTATTGTTTATTATTTTTGAATTAAAAAAAGACAAAACTTCATAAATGGTCCCTGTGGTTTCTGAGGATATCGAGTTTGGTCCCTAACTTTCAAAAACCTCAAGGGTAGTCCCTGTGGTTTGAAAACTTTTGTTAAATCGTCCCTGAGCCATACAAAATGACTAATGTACCCTTTTTTAATTTCTTTTACATTTTCTTTAACTACAATTTATTTTTAAGCATAAAAAAGAAAAAAACAAATAAATAAAACACACTCTCATCCTCACCCCTCCCCCTCCACTCATTTCTTACCAAACTCATCACCGGTATTGACACTCTCCATTTCCTAATTTATGAAACATCTGTCAATGCCTCAACATGCGCTCACCGTTTCTCTCTTGCGAATCTTCATAAATGGCGATTGAACTACTCTCTGAAAATTCCGGCACCGGTGCGAACATGACGATGAGTCCTCAAATTTCATTCTCTCATGATCTCTCCCAATCTGATACAGTCCACGTCAAACAACTTCTCCGGTCATTCTCATCTTCCTCCGGCGTCGATTTCAATTTCTGCGTTCAACAGAATCCCAACAACCACCATGCTTCCATGGCCGACGAGCTTTTCTCCGACGGAAAAATCATCCCAACGCAAATCAAACACCACCCATCACCTCCACCACTGCTACCACCACAATCGCCACTTGCAAACCACACCCCACTGCCGGCGGTAGACGAAGAGCAACAAAATTCATCGAAATCATTTAAGAGAAGCAGCAGTTGCGGCAGCGGATACGCTCGAAGAGCTGATGTATAATCATTGAAGAACATGATTACGCACCTGTAAACAACAGACACACATTCACTCACAATCAATATGCCCTCTACGAGTAATGATTTTGGACGGAATTGCCTGTATTCGTCAATTATCGCACACGACTTTCCTTTTTTCTTTCTTTCTGATAGTTAAGACCAAATCCCCTTTTAATTTCATGAGTTTCCTGTTACAAGAGGCAATCTTTCACTATACTTGTCTTTATGATATTTCATCCTTGATTATTAAGGTATCCAAGATGATATATTGGAATGTCGTCGATTAGGCATCCATATGGGTCTCCTGTTACACGATGAATGCAATTTGTCACTATACCTGAAAATCTTTTTATGTTAGGAGTCAGCTTCATCACCATCCTGATCGCAAGTGCCATCACAAAACAATAAACTCAACAGCAAAACAATGAATAAGTTGATTGATTTTGGGAAGAAAGCAATGTTCTACGTTAGGGTTTTATCAGGTCATGAAGAACGCCGCATCAGATCTTACCGATTGGATCTTGGGGGTGGGAGTGGGGGTGGGTTTTCAATGCTTTTTTTTAAATATGAAATTAGTTTAAGTAAAAGATAAAATAAATAAAAGGGTATAAAAGTCTTTTTATGTGGGTGAGGGACCAACTGTGATAGAAAATTGAAACCACAAGGACTAGGCGTGAGGTTTTTAAAAGTTAGGGATCATATTCGATATCTTCTGAAACCACAGGGACCATTTATGAAGTTTTGTCTTAAAAAAATAATAATAATCCAAATGATTTTTCTTTTATTATTTCTTTATAATTTTCCCATTCAAACGTGGGGTTGTGGAAAGAACTCTAATTCATTCGAACCTAATTCCTTTCAGAAAGAAGTCGTCGGCGCTGGTTGTGGGAAGATGTCGTCGGTGCTTGTTGTAGCTGTCGATGGGGGGTGGGGGGGGGGGGGAGATCGTCGAAGCGCTTAAGGTCGATGGAAAGAGATCACCGGATCTTAGGCTCGATCGAGTTATGTGCGATGTTTAGTTTAGATGAAGGAGAATGGAAGGAGGACGACGGCGAATGAGGCTTTAGGAAAGGAGACGGCGACAAGGAGGATGACCGGTCTCTCTCTTTTGCTTCCTCTCTACTCCTCCTCTCTTTCCCGTTCTGTTGTTGAACCAGGTCCGCCGGAAAAGGACCACCAGTCACGAGGGTTCTCCCAAACCACTGGAGAAAGGACCACCAATCACTAGGGTCCAATCAGATGCAATCGTCGGCTACCACCGGTCACCAATGCATCTTTTCTGTTTGAGAAACCCAACCCGGATGCAATCAAAACTAAAGAAAACCTCTATTGATTTGAGTGGGTTCGAACCGGATAAAAACTCCATCGTTCCTCTTTTTCTCTCTTGTTCCTCACTGGATGTAGCCAAATCTAAAGAAATTCGGTTTGCATCCAAGATCGATTCACAGGAAATACAGGTTTGTTTTTGTATATCAGCTTACCTGGGTTTTGTTTTTTGTCGATTGATTTGTAACTGGGGTTGTATTTGAGAATTTTTCATCCAAGATTGTATATGAGATTATTGCATCAGGGTTTTGAGTTGTAGGTTTGATTTTGGATTTGAGTTGCAGGTTCGATTATGGTTTTGTATTTGAATTACAGGCTAAATTTTGGTTTTGGATTTGTGTTGCAGATTCAATTTTGGTTTTGATTTGAGTTGCAGGTTCAATGTAGATTGTATCTGAGATTATTGCATCTTTAGGTTGTACTGAATTTGTGGTCGGAGACGGTGACCGGAGCTGGTGCCAGGTCATTTGGATGGGAGAGAGAGAGAGAGAGAGAGAGAGAGAGAGAGAGAGAGATTGCATCTGATTCAAACTGAGCAAATGGGTTATTTGAGACTTTTCTTTTTTTTTTTTATTGAAAATATAATTAATAAATAATAATAAATTAGAAAAATAAATTAATAAGGGTAAGTCAGTCTTTTTATATCTGTTAGGGACCAAGCGCGTAACAAAACCAAACAATAAGGATGGTCCGAGTTAAAAAAAAAGTTAGGGACAATACGTGCAAATTACCTCAAACCACAAGGACCATCCATGTAATTTACTCTAATAATAATTAAATGACCAAAACTGGAAAAAAAGTACACAGAATAAGCAACCTACTTCAATGATATGTTTTTTTTAAAACATTGTACTTTGAAAGTCTAATGGTATAATTGGGCGGGTGAGTATGTGTTATAGCTGTTGTGTGTACGAGTCTCTGCTATCTGTGTTAGTGTGTGTATGTCTGCTTTGTGTGATCTGTATGGTTTGTGTATATATTGGGGTGTGTGTGTTTGTAGCTATAGTGGTGACATGTGGATGATGATGATGGCTAGAGTAGCATTGCATGCTGATATTAGGGAGTGATTGTTTAGTGACAGTTAATAGGTGTACGGTTAAAGGAATAGAAGCAGATAAAGGGGGATTTCAGTTTTTTAATTTGCGACTTGTTGATTTTATATGATTATCTAAATCCATGGAATATGTATGTGCATTAAAATGTGTACTTTATGCTTATCATTTTGGACGACTTTAATTATATTAATGTTTTATTTAATGAGTTGAAGTTTGCTTTATATATATATATATATATATATATCTATATATATATATATATATATATATATATATATATATAGAGAGAGAGAGAGAGAGAGAGAGATTGGTTCAATGCAGAACCAAATTAAATCACCTAACTGCAGAACCATGTTCATCAATGAGCATAAATCCCAAAAACCCCAAAACTGACACCCCAATCAACAATTTCATCGTGCTAATATTGTTCGAACAAAGTGGGACTCGTACTTCATCCACATGAACACTAACCCTAGATTGTGATCCGCCTCTTTTCCTCTTTGACCTAATCTCTTCGTCTCTCCATTCAGACTTCTCCCATCTTGGTTAAACCCTAATCTTCACCAGCTGCCACCACATCCCACACCTCACCCTCTCACGAGCCTCCACCGGAGAAGAGACAGTGAGTCCCTAATTGCAAATTAGTTTTATTAGTTTTATTTACAGATTTTCTCTCTATAATGAAATATCTATGATCGTTTTTGTTCTCAATAACTGCATATTCTCTGAAAATAAAACTAATTCGATGTTGCAAATCCACAGAGCGCAAGATAGTAAACCTCAAGTGGGAAAGTCAGGTGCTCCAATCGCAACTTGACTCTATGATTTGTTGTTTAATTTCATTTTGGAGATGAAACGATTTTGAACCTGTTCTTCATTTTGATAAAAGGAGTATACAATATGGTAAACATGTATCTAGTTCGATGACTCTTCTGTATACGGTAAAGTCTATCATTTCTAATTAATTAAGTAATTATTGTTCTTCATTTTGTTCTGTTCACTCGATTCACTTTTTTGTAGCCTGGATTAACTATGTAGAGTCAGAAGACCTTTAATCGGACTTGACGATTGCACTCTGTTTTGATCGGTCGGTTCACTTTTTCTATTGAAATCAACGATTGCCAGTAGACTTGGAGGTATTGTCTGTATAATCCATTTTCATTACACCTTTTCTTAAAATCAAACAAAGTAAACGCATAATTGAGTAACCGAGGTGTGAATTTTTTTTTTTCAATTTGAGTTCGTATTACAGGAAGTCTGATTGCATATTTCGTTTTCAATATATGTTCACTAATGAACATATGTTCACTAATGAACATTTGCTTACAAACTGGTTTTAATATCTAGTTCTTTCAATTGGAATTGCAAATTAGCAATTTGGTTTATTTCAATTGGAATTACATATTTCGTTTGAGTTTGTATTGAAGGGAGTCCGAAAAAATCGAATTTGCACCTGTCGAAGATGTTGCTTCTATCAAAACATTGCTGATATATCATTGTAAATAACTAATAGAAAAGCATATGTTCATACATGAACATATGTTCATACATGAACATATGTTCATTAATGAACATACGTTTACATGGTACGATCTTTGATTACATACGCATAACCAAACCAATATTACGCACGAATAAACTACAAAAAACAGTTCATACCTCAACTAAACCCTAGCAGAGAAGATGTTGGTCGAATTGGAGAATGCCGATTACAGGGTAAAATCTTTTACGGTCTTTGGTTTTTGGGATTTATGTTCATTGATGAACATGGTTCTGCAGTTAGGTGATTTAATTTGGTTCTGCATTGAACCCACCCCTATATATATATATATATATATATATATATATATATATATATATATATATATATATATATATATATATATATATATATATATATATATATATATAAGTGACAACGTATTCGAAATAAGCTTGTGCGAGTTTGTTTGTGTGCTTCTTTTACGTATATGATGATGAGAAAAGAGTTTTTGTGATAAAAAGTACCTTATGTAGGGTTAATGACAATCCTCCCATGTATAAGACGTCCTTTGCGAGAAAGCTCTGAACTTCAATTTATCTAATGAAAAGAAAATAGATTAAATATTTAACGATGCTTGTAGAAAATCATGACTTGAAGAATTATATATCGTGAGAACACTATGATTTGGTTACGACTTTAGATAAAAAAAAAGTAATATATAAGAATGACATCTACCTTTAAAGCGGGCACCTTCTCCACAAAAACAATCATAACGTAGCTCATCTATATCAAAGCTACTAAACAACATTCGCTTTTTGCTAAGGATGTATTCACCTGTTGTTGACTGAAATGCAGTGAGATCTCCACCAATTATGTGATTCCATGACTTGTAGTATTCCAGTACATTTTATTCTTCATCTGTGTCTCCATCATTATACACAAAACTCACCCCACACTCCTTAGTAGCTACTTTACCAATATCATCCGGGAACTTCCTCATGGTAATGGTAATGTGGTCACCACATTCCATCTCATTCATCCCAAACATCCAATGGCTTAACAATGTCAAAAACTTTCCACCTAAATTCAAGTAAAATGTACATATAATGGTGGTACATCCAGGTGAGGTTCTTTGTTATATTATTAATTATGATCACTGACAAATAGAGGAACCCATCCTCTACATCCAAAAATGGAGATGTCATTTTTGGATCAAATAAAACTTTTCTTAACAAAGGCTTATAATATGAAGTGGAATAGAGGATCAAATGTTTTAGTGTATGTGGAGGATGCTCGACTAATGTCAACATATTACAGTTTTCCATAGTAAGTGTCTCAAGCCTAGGAAGGCTTCTCACACAATTTGGTAGGGAAACGATAGGGTTGTCATCTAAATACAATTCCTTTAACATAGATACGCAGCTGAAGTCCATGGGAAAGGATTTGGTGGACATATTATTATCTGCTAGTGACAACCTTACTAAAGATCTCGGTAAAAAAATAGTAAGAACTTTTGATCCTTAATCTCAGTTCGAAATTCAACGAGATTACACCCCTTTAGCAATAATGTTTCAACATTCTTTAGCATGCCTATGATTCTTGGAAGTTTTTTAAGCTTGTTGCAGTAGCTGAGATCAACGATGACAAGTTCATCACATTGCTCAATTGATTCACACACCTCAAGCAAACCGATGCAAATTTTAAGTATTAGCCTCTCAAGTGCAGGGAATTGGTCAAAGCCATTTAAACTACAAAGCTTCTCACAGAAACTTAAATTAAGAATTTTCAACGATCCAAGCAACCTTTTCTCTTTTGAGCAAGAGCCCACCAATAGCTGAAAATTCATACAAGTTAGAATAGTACTCAACTTTATCAACTCGACATAAGAGAGTAACAAATAAAGATAAGCTACCTTTAGCCTTTTATGAAGTCGTCGTGGATAACTATAACAAATCTCAAATGATTCAATATTGCTATATGACATGTCCAGTGCAACCAGATGCTCCATTGGTAAGTCTAAAGGTATAGACTTCAAAGGGAACCCATGCATACACAACCATCTTAATTCTTAGGAAAATTCTTATAATAGCCACTTATTTGGGCATGATTGAGTTGCAGTAGCATTAGCCTATCCATCTTAATAAGTGCATCTGTTTTCAAGTCAAGTGATCCATGTAACTTCTCTTTCTCAATCATTTTCATGTCAAGACCGAGGCCTAGAACATTTTCCGTACCCTGAAAAGAAAGCGAATGCATAATTTAAAATGATATAAACGTGTATTCAGAAATACAAAATGGTTTAAATAAGTATACATGGTCTCTTACATTTTTTTTGTTTCAACACGCTGAATAACTCACGGCCCCATAATCGACTTTGTTCCCATGGCTTGTCGAGTGATTCTTCACGTACTAGAAATCTTCCCATCTCTTGAACCAAATGATGCATCACTAATTCATTATTCCATCCGACACTAAGAAGGCATCTGTCAATAAGATTTGTGATCCCAGATCTTGTGTCTATATCGCATGCCTTTAATATTGTTTTCGTAACGTCTTTGTCCATTCCAACAAAAAAACAAGCAATATGCTTAAATAAGTCCTTATCATTTTTGAATGGCAAAGAGGAAAAGCTCATTTTCAAGACATTATTTATAGGGTATCCATTTTCTTTCTTTAACCCTTCTATATACCCCTCCCAATAAGTTACATTTCGACAATATAGATATTTGCCCAAAAGTTTAAGAGCCATTGGATGTCCTTGAGAATACTCCACAAGCTTTTCTAATACCTCTATATAACCTACTTTGGGATAGTTGCACATGAATGCATGGAAACAAAAAAGCTTTAGTGATTCGGTCTCAGATAAGCCTTCAAGCAAGTGCGTTGTATGTCTTAGTTTACCGTTCAATTTGAATAGTTCAGAACTCTTTGTCAACCATGTGTGCTATTAAGAAGAAAGATGGCAGTGATAGACTTGAAGAGGCTAACACCCGAGGAAGCACCTCTATTGGAGTGTTATTAAGAAGAAAGATAGCAGTGATAGACTTAAACAGGCTAACAACCGAGGAAGTACCTCTATTGGAGTGTACTTGAGTTTTCGAGTTATGCTTTAGATCTAATATGAGTTTGAATTGCAATATTTATTGTTCAAATAAATTTGTTTTTCTTTCTTTGGTCTACTTTGAAATTTTAAACAGATAATATTATAGAAAATTCATTGAACTTTGAAAATAAACATCAGTAATAGCATCATACTTTGAAAAAATTATTTTTTTTAAAATATCTTTAGATGATCTGGAAAAGTTTCATTTCTTTTATATTGAAGTTTAGGATATTTTTCAAGAAAACTATGACTGTTTTAGCATTGAACTTTGCAAAAAAGAAACTCATTAATAGCATCGTATTTTGAAAAATGATTTTAAATCTCTTTTAATGATCTGGAAAAGTTTAAACTTTTTTTACATTGAAACTCATTTATAGGATATTTTTCTGGAAAACAATATCGATTTTGGCATTAAACTTTGCAAAAAGAAAAACTTATTAATAAAACCGTACTTTGGTGTCTTACAAGTATTTGTGTCCAGTTTTCATATTTTGAAAACAATAAGGAGACGGAAAGGGATACAAAGGGACAAAAAGAGGGATAGAGAGCGGCAAAGAGGGGCTAACAACCGAATCATAAGCAAAGTTCAAGCCGCCAACAAAATCTATCCGTCAGTGAGTGAGCTAAGAGCGACAAAGCAACACAAACTGGTAGATGGCGGCATCATTTTAAAAACTCCAAAGACCTAAAAACATGGTCCTTTTTATTTTTATCGGTTTGCTTTTTTTACTTCTCTTTAGCTCTTTTTTTAAACCATTCATATCATACTATCCAATAATTTGGTAATTAAAGGATTAAAATATTCAAAATATATTTTGATAGCTATACGAAGATTTTGTTTTAAGAATCTCATAATAAAATTGTTAATTGAGTTGGTTTCAACTTTGGATTGACTTATCATTTGATGAAAGTTGATGGTTTCATCCGGAAATAGTGTACATCCAACAATACAACATTGCTTTCTAGTAAAACTTCAAATGGACACCCCATACTAATACTTAGCACCGCCTATGCATATATACTAAGTTCGATACTCATGTATTCAGGACCGTTCCAAACATATTTTGGGCCCGGGGCGAGAAGGAAAAAATGGGCCCTCAAAGTAAAAAACACAATAAAATTTCAAAAACAATAACAATATTAATAAAAACAAATTTATAACTGTAACGTTTACAAAAACAAATGCTTTAAAAGAAAAATACATCTTCTTGCTTTTTTAGATGCAAAATCATTGATAACTGTATCAAGATCAACTTTGTCTGGTATATCCTTCTCTATACATAGTATCGCCAAGCCATTCAACCTTTCTTGTGGCATTGTTGACCTTAAGTCAGGTTAAGAACTTTCAAACCTCAAAATCTGTTACCACTTAGCACTTACATGTTAAAATCAGTAATCAGATTCAAGAACCATCAACAATGTCACTTTCAAACCTCAAAAATCAGAATTCAGAAATTCAGTGAAGAAACCTAATCAAAATCAGAATTCAGAAGTAAAATCAAATTAACAAAAACGCAAAATACAATTAAGTTCTAATTCACAGTGTCAAACAACAAACCTATTCTCCGTTTCTCACTTCTCGTCCCCAGAAATCCAAAAATCAAGAATCAGAGACAGAAATCGGAACTTGATAGCATGAAGAACGATTGACCAAATCAAAATCAGAACTCACAACCATAATCAAATTAGAAAAAATGAAAAACGGAACCTGATAGCGTGGGCGACTGGGCGTGAAGCGTGATTCGTGAAGACCAAATCAAAATCAGAACTTCTGCACTTGTCGTCTTGTAGACTGTCGAGAGAGTGAGACTGTGAGAGTCAGAGAGAAAAGATGAACTGATTACTGATAAAATTATGAACGAGATGAAAATGAACTTATAAAATCGGAGTGAAGAAGAAGAACCGTGTGACTGACGGACTGAGTGTGCGACGATTGCGTTTCAACTTTCACGGTTTCAATCTGGGAAAGGTAAAGGCGCACTTACGTTTTTCTTTCTTCCCGCTTCCAAATTCCGCCTTGCGTGGTTATGAAGCCGGCCCACAGGCCCTAACAGGCTAATCCAGTTTTACCTTTTGGGCCATACCAAAGTTGTACCCCAGAATTTTTGTATATATATATATATATTATAGCCCAGAAATTTTGGGCCCTCCATAGACATGGGCCCTGGGCAGTCGCCCGGGTCACCCACCGTTTAGGCCAGGCCTGCTGCCTGCATGTATTACACGAGTTTATTAAAATAAATATTAAATTGGAAGGAATGCATATTAAAAACTGTTAAATTGATAGTTTCCAAAGTACATGGTATAGATCTGGTGTTTTTGATGTATTGATGGCTCACTTGTGTAGCATTTGTATTTTCAACTTTTTTTTTTCTTAGTGAAAGCAATCTATTTGAGAAATCTAGGAGACCAGTTTTGAATTAGATGCGACTGATATAATAATCATAAATATTTTTCATTATATAAAGAAAATTAAATATGTTTCTCGATGTTGTTAGAACACATAACAACAACGACAAAATAGCAACGTTCTAACAAAAATGAACTCCACATGCATTTATCAATACAATTTATCACTAGCCATTTAGCATTCAAAATAAGAGACTTTAAACTAAACTTAGTCCTCGAAACACTAATAAAGTACTGTGGAATATGCTTCAAAATTCAACAAAGAATTTTTCAAAGGGCTGCTTCAACAATGGCTAGCTAAAACTTCAAAGATGACATATAGAATTTTTTAAATGAGCCATTTTTTATTTAAGTGGCATGCTAAGTTTTTAGTATAAATATGTTAGAAACCATCTCAAACAAAACACACCACAGCACAACATTTCTCTTCTCTTCCTCTTAATACATAAAGAGTTTTAACTCTTTGTATTTTTGTATTTCTCCCAACGTTTTGTAAACACCGCAAAATATAGTGAATTGGTTCTCGGCTTCCTCCGCCCGTGGTTTTTCCCGATTTGGGTTTTCCACGTAAATATCCTGTGTTCTTTCTTTTTTACCGTTCGATCTATTCTTGGTTGATTATTCAATAGTTTTATATTCCGTTGAATCATTATCGTGATATTTGGGTTTTATACTTCGATCTTGAAGTTAATCGATTATTTATTATAGTCGATTTTGTCTACAATTGGTATCAGAGCTATCCAGGTTTTCCGATAACGATTCATAAAAACTATTTTCAACCATGTCATCGATGAAGTACAATATTCCTTTACTTGACAGAAACACAAGATTCCCTCTCTGGCAAGTAAAGATGAAAGATGTGTTGATCCAAATGGATCTCCACAAAGCACTATTAGGAATGGAGAAAATGCCGGCAACTTGGTCGACTGAGGAAAAAGAAATGAAAGATTTGAAGGCGTCGTCGCAGATCCGTCTGCATCTATCCAACGACGTTCTCCAAGATGTGTTGAAAGAGACATCCGCAGCGGCTCTCTGGCTAAAACTCGAGCAGCTACTTATGACGAAAAGCTTGCCCAACAAGCTACACTTGAAGCAACGACTTTTTAACCTAAAGATGAGTGAAGGTAGTTCTTTGTCTGATCATCTCTCTACCTTTAAAGAGCTTGTAGGAAATCTGGAGAATATGGACGTCAAATACGAAGATGAAGACTTGGCGTTATTTTTATTATCTTCTCTCCCAGACTCCTACGATCACTTTCGTGACACCATTATCTATTCTCGGGACACTCTTGTCCTTGACGAGGTAATGACTGCTCTTGATTCAAAGGAAAAGATGAAGCAGATAGTTGGGAACAGCAGCAGCGATTCTAAAGCCGAAGGTCTCAACATCAGAGGGAGACCTAACGAGAGAGGTAGCTCTTCACAAAACCGATCTAGATCTAAGTCCAAAGCCAATCGCAAATATTGCAATTATTGCCACAAGAAGGGACATCTGATCGATGAATGTTTCAAGTTAAAGAACAAGGAGAAGGCGAAGGAAATAGCAAAGGGAAAAACAACCAATAACACCGTTGAAGCCGATGTTGCCGAAACTGGTTCCGATGGCGAGCTTCTATCCGTTTCGGACTACGGTTTAATAACCACGAGTGAGTGGGTACTTGATTCAGCGTGTACTTTTCACATGAGCTCCAATCGAAGCGTTTTTCATTCATATGAAAAGGTTAACGAAGGCCACGTTCTAACGGGTAACGACACTTCGTGTCGTATTATTGGACGTGGTACACTCAGGTTCCGCATGTTCGATGGCGTTGTTCGAACGATTCAAGATGTGAAGCACGTATCCGGTCTTAGGCGAAATTTACTAAGTCTCGGTACTTTCGAGAAGAAAGGTTACGAGTTTGTTGGCAAAGACGGGAAACTCCATATTTTCAAGGAAGGTTCTGTGGTCATCCGAGGAGTTAGAAAATCCGCAAACCTTTACATTATGGACGGACAAGTTATTTCTGGCGAAGCCTCGGTTAGTTCTAAATCCCTCTCCAATGTTGATCATTCTCGCCTATGGCATCTCAGGCTCGGTCATATGTCATACCACGGTATGAATGAACTAAGTCGAAGGGGGTTGCTCGGGGAGCACAAATCAACCGAACTTGAATTCTGTGAAGATTGTGTATTTGGAAAGCAGAAGCGAGTGAGTTTTATCGGTGGCAAACATACGACGAAAGGGCCACTTGACTACATACACTCTGATTTATGGGGACCAGCAAAGGTTACATCGAAAGGTGGAGCCTCTTATATGCTCACGATCATTGACGATTTCTCAAGAAAGGTATGGTCGTTCTTCTTAAAGTCAAAGGGAGAAGTATTCCAAACTTTTAGAGATTGGAAAGTATTGGTTGAAAAGCAATCAGGTTTTGAAGTGAAATACCTTCGTACTGATAATGGACTGGAATTCTGTTCTGAAGAATTCAACTCCTATTGCCGTAAGGAAGGGATTACACGTCACCGCACTGTAGTCCACACACCACAGCAGAACGGCGTTGCGGAAAGAATGAACCGCACCATCATGGAGAAGGTCCGATGCATGCTCTCTCACTCGAAGCTACCAAAGTCTTTTTGGGCCGAAGCAGCTTCCACCGCATGCTATATTATCAACCGCTCCCCCTCACGTACTATTGGAAAGAAGACTCCGTTTGAGCTATGGTCTGGTAAGCCTGCTGAATACACAAAATTAATACCGTTTGGATGTCTAGCATATGCACGGGTTGATAATGGCAAATTAGAACCAAGAGCCATTAAGTGCATTTTTATTGGATACAAGACAGGAGTGAAAGGTTTCAAATTATGGAGCCCAGAGCTTATGAAGGTCATTACATCAAGAGATGTGACCTTCGATGAAAAAGCCATGCTTCATCCTGTCTCCAACATTCAGACCAGAGAAAATGAAAATTCGGAAAATGACAAAGTTCGAGTGGAGGTGGAGCTTCCTTTAAATTCATCTTTCGAGGACCAATCTCATGAAGGTGTCGAGGTTTCTCAACCCTCGAATAATCAACAATCCTCTTCTCATGAGCCAGCCGAAGCTCCAAGCCAACCTCACAGTCCCTCAATTGCAATAGATAGACCTCGCAGACAGATTGTACCTCCAAAGAGATATGTTCAAGCCAATTCTGTCGCTTATGCACTTACAGTTGCCAATGAAGTTGAGTCTGTTCTGGAGCCCACAAGCTACAACGAGGCCATTCAATCCAAACATTCTAATAAGTGGATGGTTGCCATGCACGAGGAGATGGAATCTCTTCAGAAAAATGGCACATGGGATCTCGTTCCAGCTCCAAAGGGTAAGAAGACAGTTAAGTGCAAATGGGTCTACAAGTTGAAGGAGGCTATCCACCCTGGTGACAAACCAAGATATAAAGCTCGTTTAGTAGCCAAGGGCTACAGTCAAATCCCAGGTATCGATTATACCGACATTTTCTCTCCGGTTGTGAAACACACGTCAATACGTGTCTTGTTGGGATTAGTTGCCTCTCATGACTATGAGTTAGAGCAACTTGATGTTACTACATCATTCTTAAATGGTGTGCTTGAGGAAGAGATATATATGCAACAACCTGAAGTTTTTGTAGCTCCTGGCAAGGAAAGCTATGTGTGCAAATTGAAGAAGTCTCTTTATGGCCTCAAGCAATCTCCGCGACAATGGTATAAAAGGTTTGACTCATTTATGACCAGTCACAAGCTGAAAAGGTGCACCTACGACAGCTGCGTTTACTACAAGAAGTGTGATGATGGTTCAATGGTCTATCTACTTTTATACGTGGATGACATGTTAATTGCAGCGAAGAATATAAAGGAGATTCAAAAGATAAAAGACCAGTTGAATGCTGAGTTTGATATGAAGGACTTGGGTGCTGCCAAGAAAATTCTAGGAATGGAAATAGTGCGAGACCGCAGTGCAAGAACTCTATACCTTTCTCAACAAAGCTACATTGAGAAGGTTCTGCACCGTTTCAATATGCATGATGCAAAAGAAGTCAGCACTCCTTTCGCAGCCCACTTCAAGCTATCATCCGCCTTAAGTCCTACCACCGAAGAAGATCTAGCATACATGGAAAAGGTACCATACTCCAGCGCTGTAGGATCTCTTATGTATGCTATGATTTGTACACGTCCAGATTTATCATATGCGGTAAGCATGGTGAGCAGATACATGGCGAATCCAGGAAAAGAGCATTGGGCTGCTGTTAAATGGATTTTTCGGTACTTGCGAGGTACTTCATCTTTATGTCTGCGGTTTGGCAAAACCGATAGTGGAGTACTTGGTTATGTGGATTCCGATTATGCAAAGGACTTGGATAAAAGACGATCGATTACAGGGTACGTGTTTACTTTGGGTGATTGCGCAATTAGCTGGAAAGCGCAGTTACAGTCCACCGTAGCGTTATCCACCACCGAAGCCGAATACATGGCTACTACGGAAGCAGTGAAAGAAGCCCTCTGGTTGAAACGGTTGATAGGTGAGCTTTCAAACAAGTTATCCGTTAAAACTGTTTTTTGTGACAATCAAAGTGCAATATTTCTGACAAAGGATCAAATGTTCCATGATCGAACGAAGCATATTGATGTTCGTTATCACTTCATCAGAGATGTTATTGCTAAAGGCGATATTACGGTAAACAAGATCAGCACCAATGATAATCCTGCTGATATGTTCACTAAAAGTCTTCCAATAGCCAAGTTCAAACTATGTTTGGACTTAATGGGTATTTCTGATCGCAGTTGAGCCTGATTAGGCTCGTGGTGGAGGAAGTATTTCAATTTTTCAGGATCAATTTTTCTCTATATGGTGATTGCAATTTCTTATGGAGTTTTGAAGTTTGAAGAGTTGTTGGTTTTACCAAATGGGTATACAAGCTTTGTTCCATTTTGAAGTCAAGGTGGAGATTGTGGAATATGCTTCAAAATTCAACAAAGAATTTTTCAAAGGGCTGCTTCAACAATGGCTAACTAAAACTTCAAAGATGGCATATAGAATTTTTTAAATGAGCCATTTTTTATTTAAGTGGCATGCTAAGTTTTTAGTATAAATAGGTTAGAAATCATCTCAAACAAAACACACCACAACACAACATTTCTCTTCTCTTCCTCTTAATACATAAAGAGTTTTAACTCTTTGTATTTTTGTATTTCTCCCAACGTTTTGTAAACACCGCAAAATATAGTGAATTGGTTCTCGGCTTCCTCCGCCCGTGGTTTTTCCCGATTTGGGTTTTCCACGTAAATATCCTGTGTTCTTTCTTTTTTACCGTTCGATCTATTCTTGGTTGATTATTCAATAGTTTTATATTCCGTTGAATCATTATCGTGATATTTGGGTTTTATACTTCGATCTTGAAGTTAATCGATTATTTATTATAGTCGATTTTGTCTACAAGTACATTATCCTTCCCACTAAACACAAACCTCCGAGAGATTAATTTTTTATATATATTCTCCTCCTGGTGTGATCAAAATAATATAAAGTAGCTGAGGTTTAATAAATGATGATTAAAATATTCAAACATACATTACAAACACAAATTAATATCAACGTATACTAATAAACCAATTTCATTAAGCTCGATCTTTACTCTCAATTAACTAAAAGCAAGAACAATCAACATGAAATCATCATACTTTTTAAAACATAATGGAATGCCATGTCATAAGGATTTAACATATCTAATAAAACTTATACAACAAACTAGGTTGGAGAAATCATACAGCTTCATCACCCATTAAATGACAAAAGAAGAATCAGATATGTTAACATGTCCTTGCAACAAACCACAAAGCATTTATGCATAACAAAAGCAAGAGAGGACAATGAATTAACAAAGTTACGATAAAATTAGTGAGCAATAAATAAATAAATAAAACTATGTTGTTATATCTTGCATTTAGCCAAACATAATATACACCATAAGAAATATTCAATGTCTTATTAAGATAAATTTGAAAGTATAACGTTATGGTTGGACGAATTTTTCAAAGTCGAATGCCTTAATAAGGAAAAAATAGAAGTACAAGGTACTAATGGAAATAAATTGAAGAATCCTCAATTTGTCGTTGCTATTTAAAAATAACTTTGGTTAGGGATATTACAAATATAATTTGACAGAAGGCCAATAAATGTACTTTCTGAAATTGGACTACATTAATTTACTTATTTAAAAAAGACATAAAAAAAAGCTAAGTTTTGGAAAAGAATTTTAGTTTATTATATTTCAACTTGACATGTAAATAAGACGATGAAATCCTTTTTATGATGTGTAAGGTCTTTGTGGTTGGCTCTTTAAACCATCAATACTAATTCTTAAAAACATTTTATGAAATTGGATTTTGTATGACACCCACAAAAAAATCTTAAAAAACCAAAAAAGAATATGTTGTTTGTTCTTCATATAAAGATGATGATGGTAAAAATATATAGTATTTTCCAAATGCCTCTGTCATGATATATTTTTTTGCAAGTTACAAATGTGAGAACTAAAACGATTGGGAACTGATAATTAGACAATTATACATGTACATATACCAAAATTTTAGTATTTCACACAAGCGCATATTTCTCAAATCTCAAAGCATCATACATTCCTGGTTTTTATTTCTGAACATTACCAATGCTTAACATTTGGTCGCAAATTACTTATTACTCATGGACGTTCAAACTGAACTTTTGTGTAAGGAAGCAAAATTTCCATAAAATCGTTAGTTGTATGTCATCATGCATGTGAGAATTTAACAAATTTTACCATTTACGAGTACTACTACAATTATGTTACATGTGGCACATCAACACGAAGTTACATCATCAAACGTGGTAAGAACGATAACTCATTGGTTATTGTTTTGACTATCTCCTCTCTAAATTCCCTCCTTTAGAAATATGCTCTTGCAACTGAAGCCCATAACCCTTCTTTCCATATGGAATGCATTTTAGTTTCAACATACACGTGTTCCAAGAAATCATGACCTCTTTGAGAAAAGGCGTATGATATATAGCATTACAATATAAAAAACCTGCTAGTTCAGACAGAATTCCCCCAACCCAATAATATCCCCCTCACTATTTATCTCTCATAGTTGATACTATGAAACAACTACAAGTACATCAAACTCAACTTTAAGTTATAAAAATAACAAAAGAAGCTAATACTTTATATAAGTCCTCTAATTTTCAATAATCATTTGGGATTTAGCCAAATGTAAAAGATGATTGGGTAACAAATTTATCGTAATGAGAAACATCAACAGGAAAGATCTTTAAAATTAGAAACAATGAGACAGGTACTTGTATAAAAAAGTGATGTCCTTGTTCATACCAAATTCCAACAGAGTTCAAAAATTAAAATGCATGGTAATGAGAAGTCCAATGAGCATAATCTTGAACAGCAATAATAAATATAAAAAAATGATTAAGTTCAATAATTTAAAACAAAAGAAACAATTGACCGCCTTTGACCAAGATCTATGTTTCTATAGTGAAAGAAATCCTAAACTCGCCGGTAGAAAACGTGAGAAATTTTAGTCGGTCGGTTTCACCATCTACCAATAGAATGAACAATCAAAGCAATCAAAACAGACCGAAACACTTAGGATTCAAGCTTTATTAGGTTTTAGCTTCATATACTCCGAAAACAGGAAACAGAGAAAAAAACATATCACAGGAGATAGCAACACAAACTAAGGATATCTATTAGAACTTCAGTTCTTTGACTATACCTATTCACCATCAGCAGCAAGACTACTAGAAGATGTCAAAAGGGATTTTTTTTTTAAAACATTAAACAGAAAAGGGGATAAGACAGAAGCCAGATCACCAGTCGCACAGGTAGCTAAAACTTCATAAATCGCAGTACACACTTTCGCATAATGGTGCTGAAGAAAATTTTGCAGTGTGTTCTTTCAATCAAGGCACATTCTAGACTTCAAATTCCACCTGAAATAGACTAAAACAACATATCACGTCCCCAATATTTTGAATTTTGCAGCCATAAAGCTGTTGCACCGTTGAACAATTTCAAATTGACAATGTCCTGAGTGGGTTGGGTTGGAGAAGGCAAATTTGAAAGAAGAATTTTGACTTGTAATAGCTTCTAGTTACTTATACAAGTCCAAAATTGCACGTGTCTTCTTAATGTGATTGGCCTCTTGGAAAATATAACAATAACAAGGGATTACAGCCTAGCTGGTAGTGATGCATTGGGTTATATACCCGCGTGGGTGAGGTCCTGGGTTCGAACCTGGTCGATATCCCCATGTGGGGGATTTTCCTAGGTGGGGCGAACAGGCAGGAATCCGGGCCGCCGGCTAAATGCCGACCTAGTGAACTGAAGGTGGTCTAACTATAACTGTGTCGCCGGTTCCAAAAAAAAACAAGGGATTAGGGTAAATTGATGGTAAAAACGTTTAAAATGCCAAAATTAGGTTAAACATCGAAGAAATCAAGGAAGTGACATATACCTAGTTAAGGTTTGACTTCTTGTACTTTTACATTGTACCTCAAATGTATCGAGTCCTTACTTTAATCAGGTCCAATAAGTTAGAAAGTAGGGTTGTTGATGTATAGTTTTTGGGTAATTTGGATCGAGGTTATTCAGTTTTTTTGTCATAAAGTACCTAATTCGTTCGAATACTCGAGTATTAGTTAAAAGGGCACAATTTCGGGTAGGGTATGTTAGTGAAATACCCGAACTTGGCATAGCTACACGCATGGGTTTGATTATTGTTTGAGCAAATTTTGGCTTTGTCATTTTCTTTTTACCAACAAAATAAGTGTGATCCATTGGAAACAAAAAGCAAATTAAATGTGGATATATTTGAAACAAAAAGTATCTCGTACTACACAATAGGTAAAAAAAAAAGCATTTCTAAGTTTTTGAGTTTGATGATATGGGATTTTTGAAAAAGTAACATATTTTTAACTAAATTTTGCTTTCAAAAGATTTAAAATAGTTTATACAACTCATGATCATGTGTCAGTGATTCAATTCATATGGGTTTTACAAATATGACTTGTGCGGCCCAAACACAATATAAAAGACTTGGATACCTATATGAGTGTATGAGTCGTGTTGGAATTTTAGAAATATCTCACGGCTCGTTGGCTTTTGTAAACACATAGCGTGGTGCTCGTGTGATGGTTTGGGTGTCACCTAGCATAAGAGTATTAGAGTTCTTGAGGCCTCTGTCTATATGATATATGTTATATAATTGGGCTTTGTGCTATCTCCTATAATCATTCTCCAGCCAAATATAATCTCTTGGAATTTGTACAATGGAATCAGACAGACCGGGCCTTTCCTATATCGGGTTGGACCGTCTGAACAATTGGTCTTTGTTCTACCACATTTTAAAGCTTTAGGCCTTATTTTGAAGCATCGGAGGATAGTTCCTGAACAAAGCTTTTCTGTAATCCAAGCCAAGACCGAGCTTTTATTAACCAAACCAGACTTATTTAAAATGTTTTTTCAAAAAATGATGTGAATAATGATTGAATCAAGAAACAAATTTTAAAAAGAGTTTCATGGGTTATTGTTTGTTGAACTTTCCAAGCATTTGATATGTATGACTAAAAATGCCAACCATTAAGTAACTTCAAGTCATGGCGACAACCATGAGCCAACAAGTCCTAAAAGAATCCATTATTGTGTTTTATAGTACAATCGAGTGATATACGCATATACGATTGTCATTTTATTAGAACCAAACTTATAATTTTCTCTTGTCACGCATTAATACGTTTAATTTCCTTTATAAGATATAATGTTTATGTAGTAAATTAATAAATGTTCATTAATTAACAACATTTACAATATTAATACTAATTTGAATTTATAAAAAACAACAAATTGAACAAGGCAGACAGTCTAAGAATTGCTCTATACCATGACTCTCAATATATATGCAAGTATATTAAATAATTTCCACTTTGTAGATTCCAATAACTGCTCTTTTCTCCTTTTCGATGCCTTTCTTATCAACAGCTCCCATCTATGGTACAAGTTGTTTAAGCACCAAAAATAAAGCAACAACAGTTACAAGTTCAAACAACAAGAAAAGAAAAACACAGCAGCAGGTACGACTCACTTTTTCTAGACAGAGGACTTCTCTTTCTTGAACACCTCACTTGTCATCTTGTCGCTATTCCCGGACCAAATGGTTTTTATCATCATATCAAATCCATTTTTCCCTTCAATCTTAATAAGTTTCAGTCAAGATTTAAAGCATGTTTAGCAAAAAGATATGTATGGAAGCTTAAGAGATAGATGGCAGGTTTTATTTAACTGAAAACATATTCGAAATAAGATTGTGACAGTTGGTTTATGTGCCTCTTTAGAGTTTTTGGATAAAAAGTACCTTACTTAGGGTTAAGGGGTATCCTCCCGTATGCATGATGCCCTTTGCGAGAAAGCTCTGAACTTAAATTTTTCTAATGAAAAAAAAATACATTAAAGATTTAACAATGATTGTAGAAAATCAAGACATGAATTATTTGTCGTTAGAACACTATCATTTAGTTATTGTTTTAGATATAAAAGTAATACATAAGAATGACATCTACCTTTAAAGCGGGCACCTTGTCCACAATAAAGACCAAAACCTAGACCATGTAATGATACTCCCCTGTACTCCATTCGAGTTCGGCTTAGAATGTATTCTCCTGTTGTTGACTGAAATGCAGTGAGATCTCCACCAATGATGTGATTCCATGACTTCTTGTATCCTAGCACATCTTCTTCTTCGTCTGTGTCTCCATCATTATACATAAAACTCACCCCACACTCCTTTGTGACTACTTTATCCATATCATAATAGAAGTTCCTCACGGTAATAGTAACTTGGTCACCACATTCCATCTCATTCATCGCAAACATCCAATAACTTAACAATGTCAAACACCCTTCATAGAAATTGTCAATGCAATGGTGGTATATCCAGGTGAGGTTCTTTGTTATATTATTAATTATGATCACCGGCAAAAAGAGGCGCCCATAACTTACAGTCGGAAATGAAGATGTTTCCACCCGGCCCCCAGAATTGAAGGCATAGCAAGATGTCACCACACAACAGAAATTCAATCCTGTAAAGTTGTTAGGAGATGATGGGATAGTAAATGTTATTGATGGCCCATTGTTTCTATTCGTAATCCAATGTGGCATATCTTCACCTCCATAAATTGTGCTGAAAATTCCAAATTCATAATACATCTGACAAATACAGCCACATTAATTAATTACCACATTTTTATATAAATAGATATTCACACAAAGACATATAGTTTACTAGAGCAAACCTGGATTTCAGATTCCTCTAGGCCGTCATAATAGGAAGTTTTCACACGCCTTCCAATAAGGAAGTCTGGATTTGTCCAGCCCAAACCAACTAACAAATTTTCCTCAACATCTGCTAATGGTTGGACTTTCACCATGCCTTCAATTTCAAACAATGATGGTGGTGGTCTCTGTATTATTGAAAAATCGAGCTGGGACATTTTTGGATCAAATAAAACTTTTTGTAACGAAGACTCCATATAACACTTGAGGTCCAAATATGTGAGCGTATGTGGAGGATTCTCGACTGACATCAGCATGTTACAGTTTACCATACTGAGTTTCTCAAGCCTAGGAAGGCTTCTCACACAATTTGGTAGGGAAACGATACGGTTGCTATCTAAACACAATTCCTTTAACATGGATAGGCTACTGAAGTCCATGGGAAAGGATTCCGTGGACAAGTTATTATCTTCGAGCGACAACCTTACTAAAGATCTCGGTAAAGAAATTGTAAAGAATTTCTGATCCCTAATCTCTATTCGAGATTCACCGAGCTTACATCCCTTTAGCAACAATGTTTTAACATTTTTTAAGCTGCCTATGATTCTTGGAAGTTTTTTGAGTTTGTTGCAGTAGCTGAGATCAACGATGACAAGTTCATCACATTGCTCAATTGATTCACACACTTCAAGCAATCTAGTGCAATTTGTAAGTATTAGCCTCTCAAGTGCAGGGAATTGGACAAAGCCACTCAGACTACACAGCTGCTCACAAAAACTTAAATTAAGAATCTTCAACGATCCAAGCAATCTTTTTTCTTTTGAGCATGATCCAAGCAGTTGCTGAAATTGAGATAAGTTAGAATACTAGTTATCAACCGGACATAGAAGAGTAATAAATGGAGATAAGTTACCTTTATCCCCTTATGAAGTCGTTGGGGGTAGCTATAAAATATCCCAAATGATGTAATATTGCTATATGACATCTCAAGAGCAACCAGACTCTTCAACGGTAAGTCTGAAGGTATAGACTTCAAAAGAAACCCATGCATACACAACCATCTTAATTTTTCAGGAAAATTCTTGTAAGGGCCGGTTATTGGAACATAATTGAGTTGTAGCAACATTAGGTTATCCATCTTACTCAATGCTTCTGTTGTCAACTTGAGTGATACATGTAACTTCTCTTTCTCAAACATTCTCATGTCAAGACCGAGGCCTAGAACATTTCCCGTGCCCTGAAAAGAAAGGGAATGCATATTTTAAAATTTTATTAACATGTATTTAGAAATACGAAGTCCTTTAAAAAAGTATGCGTTGCCTCTTACCTTTTTTTGTTTCAACACGTTGAAAGAATCATAACCCCATAATCGACTTCGTTCCCATGGCTTGTCGAGTGATTCTTCATGTACTAGAAGTCTTCCCATCTCTTGAACCAACTGATGCATCATCAATTCGTTATCATATCCGATACTAAGAAGGTATTTGTCGATGAGATTCGTGATCCCAATTCTTGTTTCTTTATCACATGCCTCTAATATTGTTAATGTAACATCTTTATCCTTTCCAACAAAAAAACAAGCAATATGTTTAAACAACTCCTTATCATTTTCTAATGGCAAAGAGTTATAGCTCATTCTCAAGACATTATTTACAGGGGAATCATGTTCTTTCTTTAGCCTGTGTATGTAACCCTCCCAATAGGTTACATCTCGATTATGTAGAGACCTACCCAAAACTTTAATAGCCATAGGATGTCCTTGACAATACTCCACCAACTTTCCTGACACCACTTCATAACCTACCTTGGGATCGTTGTGTGTGAATGCATGAAAACACAAAAGCTTTTGTGATTCGGTCAAAGATAAGCCTTCAAGCAAGTGCTTTGTATGCCTTAGTTTACCGTTCAATTTGAATAGTTCAGAACTCTCTGTCAAACTTGCATCCTTTGTTGTTATTATAATTTTGCTTCCAGGATGAAAACCGTTGCTTCCAAGTAATGCATCTAATTGGTCGAGACTACCGATATCATCAAGAACTAGAAACACTTTTTTACGGGCTACAATGTTTTCTATCATTGAGGTGTATATAGAATCATCGTCAAGTTGAAGTGAACTTGGTTTTGAAATGCTATCATGGAGTTGTTTTTGTACATCAAGCATCCCATTATATTTTGCATTAATTCTCCTATCGATATCTTTAATGAAGCTGCTTGTATCAAATTCATGAGAATGTGACGCATAGACATATTTAGCTAGAGACGTCTTCCCGATCCCACCTAAACCCCAAATAGTTAGTATATCTGTCGTATGCGAGGATGCATCGTTCAACCATGAAGTAACAAATTCAATGGAATCATCCATCCCAATAAGTTGTGGTAGTGGAAACCTTGAGGGTATGTGTAATCTACGGAAGATATGGTTAACAATTTCATCAATAAGCTCCACCTCTAGCCTACAATTTTATTTTAGTAAGAACCAAAAAAACACAATCCATAAACACTAACATGTCATATTGGAGAGTTAATTTTTCCAAAGATCCAAATCAAATTATATCATATTAAGCTATTATTTAATAACTTTTTCACATCATAAATATTATCGTATTTGCCATCTAACTATATAAGCATCTAATGTGTAAGGTCATGATTATTATCAATTATAAGAGCAGAGCCACCAACGTAATACACGATTTCATTAACGGGCCACCAAGTTTCATATTTTATAAGTTAACCTTTACTACTTACAAATAAAAGCATTTGAATATCATAATAAACGATTATATGATTTCAAGGTAGAATAATATAAAAGATAGTAAATGCCTTTCGACCGTCAAATTTTGTTTTTGTTTTTGTTTTTTTTTTTTTGTAAAAAGCATAAAAAATATTAAAATGGTTTATCTACGAATTTATTTATGATAAAACAAAAATGCATAGCAAACATGTTAAAATAGCAAACATGTTAAAATAAGCAGGATGGTTTAACCTGGCTACATATATGAAATATCTATGAAATCAGATGATTGAAAAAAATAGATTCAATTCTTAAGCATATCTTTATGTAAATTAAATGCAACAAAAATATGCCTATTCAATAATTATGAAGAAAAGTATCAAAATGCATACAGAGCATATGACAATGACTTTTCATGAGTTAAACAAAAGTTATTCAAGGAGTAGGGAAATATGGGCACGAAAGTGGTTACCTGCCATTTGCATCCTTTCCTTTTAAATCAGCAACTTCTGTAAGTGCTTTATTCCATCCATCAATCTTTTGAGCCAATTTATTTCTTTTATTTGCATCTGTCTCAGCCTCCATCCTCTGCCTATGCTCAGCCATTGCATCTCCAAAGCTACTTTGTTGCTTCCTCACATGGGTGGGCTCAACATGATAAAAGATTGGGATAACTATACGGTTGGATGTCTTACGTTGCTCAAGGATCAGCACCAACTCATCAAGGCACCATCTGGAAGAAGCATAATTCTTGGACAACACAATAACATAAGCTCTAGATGCTTTAATTGCACTTTCTAATTCTGGTTTCAAATCATCCCCGATTTCAATCTCTTCATCATCTAAGAAGGTATTGATATTGGCGTTCATGAGGGCGTTATAAAGGTGATTAGTGAAACTATTACGAGTGTCAAGACCTCTGAAACTTAAAAATACGTCATATCCACGACGGTGAGTTGATGAAGAAGTTGAAGCCCCTTCAGAAATTTCATGGAGTTCCACCATTATGAATTATGGGTTAATAACCCTTCACACTTCCCACGATTTTATGTAGTTAGTTCTTGTTTCTCCTTATATGTGTGTGTATCCCAATAAGCTCAAAAGCTTTTTAACCCACACCTTCCTCACTTGTGCCTCAATATCGGGATGTCAAACATAATCTGCAGAAAATCCAAACTATTAGTAACTATGCAACTTATGTCTAATCAAATAATTTAAACCTCAACAATGATACCTATATTCTAAAACATAAAATTTTGAAGTATTTAAATCACAATACATATGCACCTCCAAAATTTTCCATGTGAAATATGCTTCAGAAATAACCAACATATATACACCTACATATTAAACTAGAATCACCATAACATTGAGAAGGGAATTATTTAAAATTTGGTTACTCAAGTTACTTAAATTGGTTAACATGTGTTTCCACTCAAGTTTGGTGCAATAAAAATTCAAACCAGTCTATTCATATAACCTACCAAACAGTTTATTTGATCCGAATAACCAAGTAACCCACCATAGACATACTTAATATTATTTAAATAAAATCAATCTAAAGTTCAGTTAAGTAATTTTCAAACAAATCACCACCAAATACCATTCTATAAATATAAACAACTATAAGATCCACTGTTACATCCCATGAAAGGAATTGCAAAACAAATAGGCAATTCCAAAACTTTCACTAGATATGAACATAATATAAAAGATCCAAATGCAAAATAGAATTTAGTTCCCTGACATGGTTATTTATTCATCCCTCGAATCAGCAAGATGAAACTTCAGAGGTAAATGCACCTTATACACAAGCATATCAATATTACTGTTAATTTGAGTTGTATTTTCTTTTCAAAAATGATGCGACTATGTTACTCTGTAGTGCCTCTAGAGTCTGGAGCATGACTTTTAATTAATCAAATCTGACTCCAACTGTAAAAATAAATAAATAAATAAAAGTCTCCAAGGTGATTTATGTGACAAGTGACACAGGCTTTGCTGACTAACATTGCAGGTGTTAAATCCACAAAGAAATCTCGTATAATTTTGTAGTTCAAAACAAAAACCTAATCCAGCTTATTTGCAAATAAATTGAGCTTTAATTAAGTGACTTACAATCTAAACACTGCACTAGCAAAATCAGAATTTTGTTTTAAGGAATATAAAACAAAAAACTACTTCACAAGAACTGAGATGTGTTACGATCTGGTTCAACAGATCAATAATTAAGCTTTTCACAATAAGAAGAATACCTGGAAATATAGAATTATTACAATCGAACATTAAAAAGCTTGTGCGCTATGAGGGTTTAGCTTACCGTTCAGGATCAAATAACATCATTCAAAAAGAATCATATGTACAAAATCGAGCTTTTGAAATGGAAAATGTAAAGAAATTACGTTATTATTTTCGAGGATTGAAGAATTTCCCCATGTGCACAAAGTCGTGTTCAAAATTCTGGAATTTCTGCAGCTGGACTATGTACTATACTAATTGAAATATAAAAGTGAAAAAATGTAACTGAAATAATCGATATTTCAAGTTACATGACACTGACAAACAAATTATTATGATGTGATTTATGATTATAAAATAAACTAACAACTTCCGAAACTAACTTGTAAGAATGGGCCTTCATAGTTACCTGCCTACAGAGCTACCGCGAGACCTGAATCGGCGAGAATAGATGATGAAACAACGGCGAAGACCAAAGCAACCGGCTAGTCAACCGGAAAGAAAAGGGACGACGAGACAATGAGAGGAAAATGCTTGTTTGCCTTACAACCACTGATATCTGATCCTATCTATTTAAAAAGTAACAACTAAAGTAAATTACAGAAATAGTCCCTATGGTTGTATGGTTGTTGCGTTGGGAAAACTAACTTTTTTTTTTCTAATCATATAATCCTTACGTTTATCATATGCGAGAAATCAAAATGATTATATTTATTTATTTTTACATATTTTGTTTTATTAAAATAATATTAAATGTGGTCTTCACCCCTCACTTCCACCCAAAATCTCTCTCTCTTAGCTAATCACCACCCTTTCTTCTTCTAAAACCAAAACACAAGACATATTATTAGGGCGGTCCAAGCCGATTTAAGGCCAATGGCAAATTAAAGAATGAAGCACTTCAATATATATATATATATATATATATATATATATATATATATATATATATATATATATATATATATATACTAGGTGTGTACCCGCGCAATGCAGCGGACAACAATTAATTTCAGGGTGACGATGTCGCGTTAGTTGAATGTGGAAATGTTGAATGGTTTTGTCGGTCGTATGGTTTCTTTTAGGTTGGTTGGGAATGGTTCTATGTGGCAAGTAGTTTTCCTTTTGGTGAATAGTTTCATGCAACGAAATAGTTCTTTTTGACAAAGAATGATCAAAATCTGCAGAATATAAGTTGTTTATATTTTTCCGTTGCATCTCGAATCTTAATTGAGATTTTGTCTTTCACTTCACATAACGGCTCATTTCGCTTCACGATTACGTTTATGTTTTTTTTTTTTTTTTTTTTTTTGTAAATAACAACTTACTGAAAAGCATAAACGTATTTTTAGATGTTAAAAATGCCGAAAATCAATTCTCTATAAATTGTTTTTATTTTTTCTATTACACCTTGAATCAAAATTTTGGGACTGGCTTCGCTGCACTTTGCGGCTTCGCTTTGCTACACCGCTTTTTCTGCTCTCGCCTAAACAACAATTAATTAAGAAAAATCACATTTTAGATCCAAATTAAAATAAAAATATGATGAATGGAAACAAATTCATGGAAGTTCCTGGCCAAACCATTTTAAAAGAACAACGATTGAAATTAAACTGCATAAATATCTAAAGTGCACAGTACAATGTTGAACTTCTCTTTTTAACATAAAAGAACAAAAATTATATTGAAAAGTCAATGTTAAATCAAATTAAAAAAGAAGACGAATTGAAACAATTTCATGGACATGGCATAGCACGGCTGACCATCTAATCGTTTTTATCCCTTTATTTTTTTTATTTGCTTGGATACAATTTCCTGTTACTACAATGTCATAAAAAATAACTGAAAATAAGACGGTATAATTGACAAAGAAATGGAGTTTATATGCACAGGAAATATCAATTTACTTTTAATTTTTTGTTTATTATAGCATCACACTTCCATTTTTATTTAACACAAAGAAAAATGATGATTGTGATACTTGATACCTGTCATATACATATGCATGCCTGTCACATACGCATACACAACCACACAGACATCCCAAACTAGTATAACACAACCCACCTACAACCTGCCATCCAGACAACTACAAGCACATACACACACATAATAACATAACTTCAAATTATACAGGAAAAAAAATTGCATTGTATGAAAAAATAACAATGTAACTTCCAATGTTTTTAGAGTAGGATTGTAATATTAACCCTTTTCAGCTTTGGTCCAAGGACAAAATAGTAATTTTGAAAAATTAACAACTTTGTTGCCAACTTAGATGACCGAGAGACCAAAATTATTAAGTAACTTTAATAAGGCCCAAAATTGAAACCTGATTCTTTTAGGGACCAAAACCAGAAAAAATGTAAACTCAGGGAGCAAAGATAAAACTTGCTCTTAATTTAAAGAACATCAAAAAATTACCTCCTTATGAACCATAATGATATTGTATTGTGTGGCTCTTCAGTTTTGCCCAATTTGAAACCCAAAAATACCTCATAAATGAGACATCCTGGTGAGAGTGTTTTGAAATTAGCATGTAAATCTGCCACTTCATTCATGAAAATAGGATAAAAATATATATAACTAAAGGCTTTACCTACCTATTTCCATTCTTACAACAATAAGCAAACCCAATACCCCTATCTTCTCTTTTCTTTGACTTTACATCGACCTCTCTACTTCAGACCCTGTTCCACACACAAAGTATTGATAACTTCAGGGTCCAAATTGATGTTACAGAGCAGCAAAGCAAATAACCTCTCCAAAATAGCATCCAATTAAGGGGGAAAAAATTCTGAAATTGCATCAGAATTGCACCCTGATTGCCCATGGCCATTTTGAAACCGAATAATATCACAAAAATAATTAAATAAAGGACCTTACAAAAATACTATATTGCGTCCATTTACCCTTCTATTCAAATTCCCCATTAGGTATTTATATAATTATCAAACAATTAAGATAAATATATAGTAAAAAACTAAAATCATAGAATTTGTTAGAAACTTAACTTCTATATAGCACTCTTCTTGTGCACATTCTTACACAAAAACTTGTAGAGGTGCAATTTTACATACATAACAATGATTTATCAACAAGTTGGTGCTCCGGTGAATCCTGGGGAAAAAAATTCTAAAACCATCACAAGATTTAAAAAGAATATGTGTCAAAATTGCAATACCAAAAAAATATATATTATGCTTGAAATTCTATAACCAATAATATTTCAAAAGGAAAGATGAAAGATGGCATTCAAGCATGGGTTTATCCACCTCGATACACATTAGTGTTGGAGATCTTTGTGCCTATTAGATATTGATGGTCCTGAACATCTTTATGCAAGATGGTTTATCCTGCAAAAGATCACAATCCATTATTCCCCTGTTTTAATAAAACCCAAAAGGCAAAAAAAAAAAAAAAAAAAAAAAAAAAAAAAAAAAAGGAAACCGAAGATTCATACCTGTTTTAACAAAAATCGATTCAAGTAAATCAAAAATCCAAAAGAAAAAAAAAACGATCGAGTCAAGTAAATCAAAAAATCAAAAAGAAAAAGAACAACCGGATGATTCATACTGTTTAAAAATTTCATCTTCATTTACGGTGAAGACTATGAGTGCTTGTGAGGATCGACGTTCAGGGAACGGGTGGCCCGATTGTGGCAGTGGTGGAGCGACTATGGTGGTGCGGTCGTTGGTTGACGGTAAGTGGAGGCCGATGGTAGTTAAAGAGAGAGAAGACGAATGGTGGTGACTTTTCCGGTAGTAGAAGTAGTGGTGATGTAGAATCTGCGAAGAGAAAAAAGATTGGGGTAGCGTATAGAGAAGGCAGAGCAAGAAACCGTCTCTGAGGGTTTGTTTCTTCGGTTGTGACTGCTTGTGAAGGTCGTCATTGTGACTGCTTTTAAAGGTCTTCAAACCCCTGAAAATTGAATAAAAAATTTAACTTGGACGTTAAATTGATTGGAAGTATGAACTATATATACAACTGCACATATTGAGAAAAGGAAGAGTGGGGAAATCTATGTGTATGCAGATTTATTGTTTAGATTCCATCGACATATGTTCTGTGTTCTGATTTTCTTTTGTTTGAGACAGATCTATGTGTGTGAGTAGATAAGAAACTTCTAGTATTCATCTGATGGTGATTACAATCTTCACGACGACGGCAAACAGGTGTTGGCGGCTAATAGGTGAGTCTAGGTTTTGTAGATAAATTTCAGAGCGATTTCTAGAGAGAAGCTGAGAGTCAAATTTTGAATAGGTGATTAGGGTTGAGGGCTGGTCATGGTGAAGGCGATGATAGATGGTGGCAACGGTGGTTGGTATGGCAAACCATAGTTGGTAATGGTGAAGTCGAACTATGGTGTTGGCTGAACCGGAAAGTGTGGCTGGATTGTGGTGGTGGCTGGCTGAGAAAGGAGACGAGAGCACGCAAAACGGCAAAAGAGAGGAAGATGAAGCTGAAGCTGAGAAGACGATACAGATTGGACCCTATAAACTGTTGGAATCCTATGTGGCAAGCGGATACTTTTGATCCACCAACCAATTGTCAAGTGGACAATTGATATCTAGATATTATAGCAAGCAAGTTGGTTTCTATGATATATATATATATATATATATATATATATATATATATATATATATATATATATATATATATATATATATATATATATATATATATATATATATATGCAGTGTATTATCAAGGGTAAGATACACCAACATAGCAATATACACACATATATGTAATTGGTTTTTGAGTGATATTTCCAATTAATCAAAGAGTTATTTTGATATATTTGTGTTTATACAATATTTATCTTGAATTGGTATCAGAGCCTAAGTAAAGGGGCTTTGAATTCATACCCGGTGATCAAGAATGACACCAGCAAAAGACATGTCAGAAGGAGATGGTGGTGATGCTGGTCCAGCTCCGGAGAGACTCAAACAGATCGGCTCAACCACAGTGACCTGTCCGATGCTCACATCAACAAACTACACCGTATGGTCCCTGCGTATGAAAGTGGTCCTGAGAATTCATAAAACCTGGACCATAATCGATCCGGGAGAAGAGAAGAACGATGAGAAAAATAACCTAGCAATAGGGCTATTGTATCAAGCAATTCCCGAAACCCTCATCATACAAATCGGCGACACCGATTCGGCAAAGACTTTGTGGGAATCGATCAAGGCTCGCCATGTAGGAGCCGATAGGGTAAAAGAAGCAAGATTGCAAACCTAAACTGCGGAGTTTGACCGATTGAAGATGACGGAGTCGGAGACGGTTGATTATCACCGCGGAGTTCGATCCGCGCATCGTCGTGCCTGCTACAAAACCCCTTAACAATCTAGCTCTGATACCATGTTGATTATCAAATATCAAGTTTCAAAAAGAATAGAGAGAAGAGAGGTTAGGGTTTGAGAGAGATTTCATTAATTGTGAAATGAAGTTCTTAACAAAATACAAAGACAAAAAGAGTTATATACAATGGGCTAAAAGGGCTAAATAAGACTAATGGGCTAAATAATACCCAAACCTAGAAAACCTTATTAGGCTAACATCCCCTCTCAAACTCACAATGCAACAGTTATAAGCATTGAGAGTTTGTCACACAAAAAACGAAATCGAGAACCAGATAATGCCTTCGTAAACATATCAGCAATCTGTAGGGTTGATGGAACATGCGACAAAGTGATGGTCCCAAGTTGAAGATGATGACGAGTGAAATGACAATCAATTTCTATATGTTTTGTCCGTTCATGAAAAACCGAATTCTTGGCAATCTGTATTGCACTGTTGTTGTCACAGTGCAAGGGAGTAGGATGAGAAGCGTCAACTCCCATATCAGCAAGAAGCCAACGTAGCCAAACAATCTCACAAGTGGTGACAGTCATAGCTCGATACTCAGCTTCAGTAGAGGACCGAGAGACAACATCTTGTTTTTTACTCTTCCATGAAATCAATGAGTCTCCAAGAAAGATGCAAAAACCAGTGGTGGATTTTCGATCATGAGGATCGCTATCCCAATCAGCATCGCTATATGCACACAAGTTGAGTGAGGACGTGGTAGGAAACACAAGGGTTTGGAATTGAGTGCCCCGAAGATATCTCAAGATACGAAGAACAGCTCCCCAATGAACAGTAGTAGGAGCGGTAACAAACTGGCTAACCACATGAACTGCATGAGATATGTCTGGTCGAGTAACAGTGAGATAAACCAGACTTCCCACAATAGTTCGATATAAGCTTGGATCTGACAAGGGGACACCGTCTGTTGGAGAATACCTGGCATTAGTCTCCAGGGGAGTATCAACTGTCCTGTTGTCAGAGAGTCGAGCACGTTTAAATAGGTCAGAAATATACTTTGTCTGAGATAAAAGATAACCTTTTGAAGATTGTGCAACTTCAATCCCTAAGAAATAACGTAGCAATCCCAAGTCTTTCATAGCAAAGCGGTAAGCCAAATCACGCTTCAAAGATTCTATACCATCATGATCATCACCAGTAATAATCATGTCATCAACATACAAGGATAGGAGGATCCGACCTGCATTCGTGCATCTAACGAATAATGCTGAATCATGATTACTAGGAGTAAAACCTAGAGAAGTAATTACAGTAGAGAATTTCTCAAACCAAGCACGAGGGGCTTGTTTGAGACCATACAAGGCTTTCCGAAGCCGACAAACTTCACCTGGTTGGTGAGCAATACCGGGAGGAGGAGACATGTAAACTTCCTCATGAAGTTCACCGTTCAAGAATGCATTCTTGACATCCATTTGGAAAATCTTCCATTGACGAATAGAAGAAACTGCGATCAGAGTGCGGACAGTAGTCATTTTTGCCACCGGGGTAAAAGTCTCCTCATAATCCATACCATATTGCTGCGAGTATCCTTTTGCAACCAGCCTTGCCTTATATCTTTCAATTGAGCCATCAGACTTGGTTTTGATCTTATATACCCAACGACAACCAATCGTACGTTTTCCATGAGGAAGCTGTACAAGATCCCACGTATGAGTCTGATAAAGAGCTGTAAGCTCTTCCGCCATATCATTCTGCCAACGAGGATCAGAAACAGCTTCTTTGTACGAGCTTGGTTCAGAAAGCCGATGTATATTTGCAATAAAAGATGCAAATGTTGGCGAATAAGAAGAATATACAAAATCTGGCAGTTTAGTAGTCTTATGAGTACGCATAGGTCTCGATGGTGGTGAAGATGGTGGTGAATGATTTTCTTGAGCGACAACAGGAGTGGGAGCAGTTGCAGACTGAGCAGGAGGGTTGTCTGGAGCTATGGAAGCATCATCAACTGGGGCACTAGATGTAGTGTCATCACTATCAATGGTAAAAGGATCAATATTTTGAAGTTCTGACCGAGTCATGTTGTGAGACTGTACAGGAATAGCATAGTAAGGAATGTGCTCCAAAAATGTAACATGTCGAGAGACATACAATTTCTGACTCGCCGGGTCATAACACCGATATCCTTTCTGACCAATACCATATCCCAAGAATACACAAAGGGCCGACTTTGGAGACAACTTGTTTCGTTCTACATGAGGTCGTAAGACAAAGCAGGTGCACCCAAATACCCTTAAAGATGAATAATCAGGTAATTGACCATACAAGTTTTCATAAGGAGACATTCCGGAGTTGTGTCGAGTAGGGATGCGATTAATCACATAGGCAGCAGTAAGGATAGCTTCTCCCCAAAAGACACTAGGAACATCAGAAGATAATAACAAAGACCGTGCCGTTTCTACAAGGTGTCGATGTTTCCGTTCTGCTATACCATTCTGTTGAGGAGTATTAGTACATGATGACTGGTGAACAGTCCCATCAGATGCTAGTAACTGAGTAAAATCATTAGAAGTATATTCCCCTCCCAAATCACACCGGAAGCATTTTATGACAGCAGAGTGTTGGGTCTTCACAAGAGCTCTGAAATTGCTATAAATGACAAAGAAATCTGACATGCGCTTCATAAGATAAACCCATGTATAACGAGTATAATCATCAATGAACGAAACATAATAGGGCGATCCTCCTTTGGAGATTATTAGGGAAGGACCCCACACATCAGAATGCACAAGATCAAAAGGAGCAAATGAACGAGTGACACTATTATTAAAAGGTAAGGCAGAGAACTTTTCCAGTTTACAACCACAACAATCAGAAATGTCAACATTGTTCAAATGACCTAACACACCAGTAGAGGATAAAAACTGTAAACGTGAAGCTGAAACATGACCCAAACGAGAGTGCCAAAGATAAAAATTTGAAGACGAATGACTTAAACGAAAAAACGACAAATCAACACTAGAGGCCGCAATATCAGAAACTTGGAGCTGCTCCAAAACATAAAGCTCCCCAAGTTTACGGCCGATCCCAGTCACCCTTCGAGACTGTGGGTCCTGTACACAACAAAGAGAATCAGAAAAGAAGACCCAATAACCAGATTTACACAACTGACTGACTGAAACAAGATTCAAAGCAAGTGTAGGAATATAATAGACATTAGTGAGAGAGATATGGGGGGTAACAACAGGACCAATACCCTCAACTGGCATAGGTGTAGCACTAGCTGACATAACAGAAACATGAGGACTAGCTGATAACGAAGAAAAGGATGACAAATGTGGTGACATATGATGAGATGCACCAGAATCCAATATCCATAAGGATGAAGGAATACCTGAAGGACTAGATGCTGATAGACCTGTGTGAGACATAGATGTTGACATGGCAGTAGGATTGGAAGCAATGAACTGGCGAAATTGCTCAAAAACCTGTGGATCCAAAGCTGATGGTGGTGACATATTCAAATCATTCTCTGTAGAAGGTACAGTAGCAGCAGCAGTGAACTGTGGAGGACGAAATGGTGGAAATGATGGACGTTGTTGAAACTGTCCATGAGGCTTGTTGAACTGTGGAGGCTGAAACTGTCCAGATGGTCTTGTTTGGTTTTGATAATTTCCCTTCCCCAACAGCAATGGACATTGAGACTTCCAATGATTTTTCTTTTTACAAAATGCACACTCATCAAATGCAACTTTCGGCTTAAACTGTCCAGATGGTCTTGTTTGGTTTTGAACAGCAAAGACAGTAGGTGTGGCTACTGCCTTAGACCCTTTGTCAGATTGGGACTTGATACGGGTTTCCTCGGCAATCAACTCATGAACAACTGAATCCACTGTGGGAAGAGGAGTACGATGAAGGATTGTCCCACGTAAGCCTTCAAAATCAGACCTTAATGCCATCAAGAATTGGACCAATCTCTGCTCTTCCCTTCTGGAAATGTAAGGCTTGAAAGCCTTTAGTTCTGCAGATTCAGTGAGAGCTAATTGATCCCACAAATCAGACATAGAAGCATAAAAATCCTGAATACTTAGACTGTTTTGTTGGAGGGCTCGGATATCAAATTCTAGCTGATACTATTTTGCAAAATTAGATCGAGTATACAGCCTTTCCAAATGGTCCCAAACTTCTTTTGCTGTGTCATACTTTGCTAACTGGGTGCCAATTGACTGAATGACAGAATTATTAATCCATGTAATAATTTTGGAATTATCAGTCTCCCAAGATTCCAATAAAATAGCAAAATTGGCAGCCTGGTCATCTGTTGGTTTTCCCTTTATACCTGTAACAATCCCCCACATAGCCTTGCCCCGTAAAAAATTCTTCATTACATAAGTCCAATATGCATAGTTTTTACCATCCAGTTGTGTACTAATGGACTGAAGAGAGTCATCTCTTGGAGCCATAATATCAATAGACAGTCAAGCAAATATTCAAAAATTGCCCTTATGCAGATGAACAAACAACCCAATAATAGCAGCAACAATTAACTCTCAAAATCAAACATTCAACCCAGAACCGAAGCAGAAAATCAACCAAATCGAGCCGAAAATATCAATCGGTACACATAAACCGAAGCAGAAAATCAACCAAACCGCGCATCGTCGTGCCTGCTACAAAACCCCTTAACAATCTAGCCCTGATACCATGTTGATTATCAAAGATCAAGTTTCAAAGAGAATAGAGAGAAGAGAGGCTAGGGTTTGAGAGAGATTTCATTAACTGTGAAATGAAGTTCTTAACAAAATACAAAGACAAAGAGAGTTATATACAATGGGCTAAAAGGGATAAATAAGACTAATGGGCTAAATAATACCGAAACCTAGAAAACCTTATTAGGCTAACAGAGGGCTGGTCATGGTGAAGGCGATGATAGATGGTGGCAACGGTGGTTGGTATGGCAAACCATAGTTGGTAATGGTGAAGTCGAACTATGGTGTTGGCTGAACCGGAAAGTGTGGCTGGATTGTGGTGGTGTCTGGCTGAGAAAGGAGACGAGAGCACGCAAAACGGCAAAAGAGAGGAAGATGAAGCTGAAGCTGAGAAGACGATACAGATTGGACCCTATAAACTGTTGGAATCCTAAGTGTCAAGTGGATACTTTTGATCCACCAACCAATTGTCAAGTGGACAATTGATATCTAGATATTATAGCAAGCAAGTTGGTTTCTATGATATATATATATATATATATATATATATATATATATATATATATATATATATATATATATATATATATATATATATATATATATATATATATGCAGTGTACTATCAAGGGTAAGATACACCAACATAGCAATATACACACATATATGTAATTGGTTTTTGAGTGATATTTCCAATTAATCAAAGAGTTATTTTGATATATTTGTGTTTATACAATATTTATCTTGAATTGGTATCAGAGCCTAAGTAAAGGGGCTTTGAATTCATACCCGGTGATCAAGAAGGACACCAGCAAAAGACATGTCAGAAGGAGATGGTGGTGATGCTGGTCCAGCTCCGGAGAGACTCAAACAGATCGGCTCAACCACATTGACCTGTCCGATGCTCACATCAACAAACTACACCATATGGTCCCTGCGTATGAAAGTGGTCCTGATAATTCATAAAACCTGGACCATAATCGATTCGGGAGAAGAGAAGAACGATGAGAAAAATAACCTAGCAATAGGGCTATTGTATCAAGCAATTCCCGAAACCCTCATCATACAAATCGACGACACCGATTCGGCAAAGACTTTGTGGGAATCTATCAAGGCTCGCCATGTAGGAGCCGATAGGGTAAAAGAAGCAAGATTGTAAACCTTAACTGCGGAGTTTGACCGATTGAAGATGACGGAGTCGGAGACGGTTGATTATCAATGCGGAGTTCGATCCGCGCATCGTCGTGCCTGCTACAAAACCCCTTAACAATCTAGCTCTGATACCATGTTGATTATCAAAGATCAAGTTTCAAAGAGAATAGAGAGAATAGAGGCTAGGGTTTGAGAGAGATTTCATTAACTGTGAAATGAAGTTCTTAACAAAATACAAAGACAAAGAGAGTTATATACAATGGGCTAAAAGGGCTAAATAAGACTAATGGGCTAAATAATACCCAAACCTAGAAAACCTTATTAGGCTAACAGAGGGCTGGTCATGGTGAAGGCGATGATAGGTGGTGGCAACGGTGGTTGGTATGGCAAACCATAGTTGCTAATGGTGAAGTCGAACTATGGTGTTGGCTGAACCGGAAAGTGTGGCTGGATTGTGGTGGTGGCTGGCTGAGAAAGGAGACAAGAGCACGCAAAACGGCAAAAGAGAGGAAGATGAAGCTGAAGCTGAGAAGACGATACAGATTGGACCCTATAAACTGTTGGAATCCTAAGTGTCAAGTGGATACTTATGATCCACCAACCAATTGTCAAGTGGACAATTGATATCTAGATATTATAGCAAGCAAGTTGGTTTCTATGATATATATATATATATATATATATATATATATATATATATATATATATATATATATATATATATATATATATATATATGCATTGTACTATCAAGGGTAAGATACACCAACATAGTAATATACACACATATATGTAATTGGTTTTTGAGTGATATTTCCAATTAATCAAAGAGTTATTTTGATATATTTGTGTTTATACTATATTTATCTTGAATTGGTATCAGAGCCTAAGTAAAGGGGCTTTGAATTCATACCCGGTGATCAAGAAGGACACCAGCAAAAGACATGTCAGAAGGAGATGGTGGTGATGCTGGTCCAGCTCCGGAGAGACTCAAACAGATCGGCTCAACCACAGTGACCTGTCCGATGCTCACATCAACAAACTACACCGTATGGTCCCTGCGTATGAAAGTGGTCCTGAGAATTCATAAAACCTGGACCATATCGATCCGGGAGAAGAGAAGAACGATGAGAAAAATAACCTAGCAATAGGGCTATTGTATCAAGCAATTCCCGAAACCCTCATCATACAAATCGGCGACACCGATTCGGCAAAGACTTTGTGGGAATCGATCAAGGCTCGCCATGTAGGAGCCGATAGGGTAAAAGAAGCAAGATTGCAAACCTTAACTGCGGAGTTTGACCGATTGAAGATGACGGAGTCGGAGACAGTTGACGGTTTCACCGGGAAAATGTCCGAAATCGCTTCCAAGTCATCGGCCCTAGGAGAAACCATTGAAGAATCGAAGATGGTGAAGAAGCTCCTCAAATCCCTGCCTCGAAAATTCATTCACATCGTTGCTTCTCTCGAGCAACTACTCGATCTAAACAAAGTGGGCTTCGAGGATGTGGTAGGTCGGATGAAGGCATACGAGGAGAGGGTGAGAGAGGAAGATGGCAGAGATGGAGGGCAGCAGCGGGTGCTGTTCACCCGATCAAACGGCGCCAGCGGTGGAACGCATGGAGGTGGCGGCGGTTCGAATCGAGGAAGCGGGAGGAATTCCGATCGGGAAGAAAGAAACAGAAGCGAGGATTGGGGAAGAAAAGGTGGAGATGGGTTAAATCCCAATGGAGCCGGGTCAGGCAGGTTCTGGTCAGGCGGATCCGGATCCTGGTCCTCTCACGGATCATGGCCCAAATCAAATAAATCCAAGTCCAATTCATTTAAATCCAAGCCCAAAAATCAGCCCAATTCGAATTCGGGTTCAAATCAAAACGCGAAAAAGGATTTATCAAAAATAATTTGTTACCGCTGTGATAAATCGGGGCATTACGCGTCCAAATGTCCGGAAAGAATTCAAAAATTCCAAGAAATGAATTTTGTCGAACAAGATGATGCCAATGAAACCGTATTTTTACATGAGACCGTATTTTTGAACGAAGAGAAGGTGATACCATCTAGATACAATTCACAAGAAAATGATGTGTGGTATTTGGATAACGGAGCGAGTAATCACATGACGGGAAATCACTCATTTTTCTCCGAACTCGACGAAGGAACAACCGGCAAAGTAAAATTTGGCGATAATTAAAGTGTCGCAATCAAAGGAAAAGGCTCAATAATTTTCCAGGGAAAATCAGGCCAACAACGTTTGATAACGGAGATTTATTTCATTCCGGATCTGAAAAATAATATTTTCAGTCTCGGACAAGCAACCGAAACCGGGTGCAATATTCGGATGAAAAACAACTATTTGACGATGCATGATGCTGACAACTGCTTATTAATGAAGGTACAAAGAACTTCCAACCGCCTTTATAAAATACAGTTGCCTATTGGAGTACCTACTTGCCTTCATTCAAGATTAAGTGAAGACACGTGGCGTTGGCATGCAAGACTTGGGCACATCAATTTCGAGTCTATGAAGAAGATGTCCAAGAATGGTCTAGTCAAAGGGTTACCACATTTTAACAGTGAAAATCAATTATGTGAGTCCTGTTTGGTGGGCAAGCAAACAAGAAAGTCATTTCCATTAATGACGACGTACAAAGCAACACGACCATTGGAGCTAGTTCACGGTGATTTATGCGGTCCGATAACACCGTCAACGAAGGGTCAAAATCGGTACATTTTCACACTAATTGACGATTTTTCACGGTATATGTGGATTTTTCTCTTAAAAGAGAAAAGTGAGGCGTTTTTACACTTCAAGAAATTCAAAGCTTTGGCGGAGAATGAGCTCGGAAAGTCTTTGAAGGTGTTTCGAAGTGATCGAGGAGGTGAGTTTACTTCACTCGAGTTTAATTCCTTTTGTGATATAAATGGGATCAAACGCCATCTTACCGCCCCATATACACCACAACAAAATGGTATTGTGGAACGAAGAAACAGAACACTTATGGACATGACACGAAGTATCATGAAGACAATGCATGTTCCAAACTATCTATGGGGAGAAGCGGTAACGCACTCCACAAACCTGATCAACCGTGTTTACACAAGAGTACTTGGTGATACAACTCCGTACGAGAAGCTGTATAAAAGAAAACCTAATTTGGAGAACGTACGCATCTTTGGGTGTCAAGCATATGCAAAAGTTGAACCAGTGAATCTCAAGAAGTTGGATGCAAGATCAAGACCACTAGTTCATCTTGGTTCTGAACCAGGTACAAAAGCCTATCGGTTATTTAATCCAACAACATAAAAAATAATTGTGAGTCGAGACGTTATTTTTAATGAAACCAAAGGGTGGAATTGGATTAACGAAGCTACACCCGACAATGAAGAACCAGGAACATTCATAGTACCATGAGATTTACCGGAAAATATGGCAAACAACAACCAAGAAAACGATGTAAACAATGAACAGATTGAATCAGACCATGAAATTGAAGACGGAGTACAGGTTCAAGACAACGAGCAACCAAATCCGGTCATCAACACCCAACACCGAAGGTCTACAAGACAAAGGAATCTTCCAATTCGATTATGAGATTATGTACTTTATGTTGATGACATTGAAGAACTTCTCCTATCAACTAATGACGAGCCGGTTACGGTTGAAGAGGCGAAGAAAGAACCACAGTGGGTTAAAGCCATGAATGCGGAAATCAATTCAATCAACAAGAATAATACGTGGACTCTCGTAAACAAGCCTATGGGGGTAAAGGCAATTGGACTCAAATGGGTGTTCAAGCTGAAGAAAAATGCAGATGGCACCATAAACAAACACAAGGCAAGGTTGGTTGCTAAAGGGTACGTGCAACAACCTGGCATTGATTTCCAAGAAGTATTTGCTCCAGTAGCTCGAATTGAAACCATCAGGTTTCTCATTGCCTTAGCCGCTACTAATGGATGGGAGATTCACCACTTGGATGTCAAAACGGCTTTCTTACATGGAGAGTTGAAGGAAACCGTTTATGTGTACCAACAGGAAGGCTACATAAGGAAAGGTGACGAGCACAAGGTGTATCATCTTTCAAAAGCACTATATGGCCTTAGACAAGCACCAAGAGCATGGAATACGAAACTTGATGGGATTTTGAAGGGTATGAAATTTCACAAGTGCATGAAAGAACCATCGGTGTACCGGAAGAACGAAGGATCTAACTTGCTAATTTTAGCAATTTATGTTGATGACTTATTTGTTACAGGTACAAATTTGAACATGATCAAAAGGTTCAAATTTGACATGTCCAAGAACTTCGAGATGTCTGATCTTGGAAGATTAACTTACTACCTGGGCATTGAAGTCAAACAGGATGAATCGGGGATTACAATAAATCAAGAAGCATACGCTCGACGCATTCTGAAGGAAGCCAGTTTACATGATTGCAATCCGACCCACATTCCGATGGACCCAGGAACAAAATTGTCAAAAGCCGAAGATGAACCCGAAATCGACCCAACACAATATCGAAAGGTGGTAGGATGTCTTAGATATCTCTTGCAAACAAGACCCGATATGGCATACGCGGTTGGAGTTATTAGCCGATATATGCAGAATCCAAGAGAAACACATGGTAACGCAATCAAACACATCCTAAGGTACTTACGTGGAACAACGGGATACGGAATCAAGTACGAGAGGATGGGACAAAAACGACTTATTGGTTACAGTGATAGTAGTCATAATGTTGATCCAGATGACGGAAGAAGCACAACTGGTCACATCTTCTACTATGGGTCATCTCCGATAACCTGGTGTTCGCAAAATCAAGATACCGTTGCTTTATCATCTTGCGAGGCAGAGTTCATGGCAGCCACTGCGGCTGCTTGTCAAGCAATATGGCTTCAGGATTTGCTGGGAGAAATCATGAACAAGCTGCAAGAGAAGGTGGTTCTTAGGGTTGATAACAAGTCGGCTATCGAACTAACGAAGAATCCAGTTTTTCACGGAAGAAGTAAACACATTCATACAAGGTTTCATTTCATTCGCAATTGTGTTGAGAAAGAACAAATAGAGGTTGAGTACATTCCTGGTGAAGAACAAAAGGCGGACATCCTTACAAAACCGTTGGCTCGAACCAAGTTCAAGGAAATGCAAAGTTTGATCGGGATCGAAGTCGTCTCTAGAAGGACTTAGAGATTCGGGGGTGATTGTTGGAATCCTAAGTGTCAAGTGGATACTTTTGATCCACCAACCAATTGTCAAGTGGACAATTGATATCTAGATATTATAGCAAGCAAGTTGGTTTCTATTATATATATATATATATATATATATATATATATATATATATATATATATATATATATATATATATATATATATATATATATATATATATATATATATATATATATGCAGTGTACTATCAAGGGTAAGATACACCAACATAGCAATATACACATATATATGTAATTGGTTTTTGAGTGATATTTCCAATTAATCAAAGAGTTATTTTGATATATTTGTGTTTATACAATATTTATCTTGATAAACGTGAATAGATAAAGCGTGGTAATCGAGGCATTTTCAAAAAACTTTGAAAATAGGATTTCAGTCGCCTTCCACGCCCAAATGAGATAAGTGAGATAATCTATTATATGTGTCTGATCTTCATGTGTGTGTGGCTTTAAAGGTTGTACAAAATGTCTTAAAATTAAGACTTTAAGACTTTTTTTGCATAAAAAGGCTTGTAACTTATATATGTAATATATATCTATACTATACTATAAACCATATATAAATTACAACCCCCTTATGCACAATTGTCTTAATTTTTAAGACTGTACAAGTTGTAATACACAATACACAACTTATTATACCTATGTTACAATTTTGTTATGCACTACTAAAAACTGAAAGGAAGAAAGCGGATCGCTTCTTTCAAAAACGACTTTAAAAAGGTATTGCAGCGCTCCCAAATTTCAAATGAATCGAATGATGGACTTAAATGTGCTCCTTTCTCTCTACCCTACTTTATCACCACCGTAGATTCCTAAATGCTTTCAACACTGCAATTCCACTATCATCCTCGCCTAAACCATACCGCCGAACCACCAATTCTTTCAAATCGTCTTCCAAATCGAGCTGTTGAGTATCTAAATCCTCAAGAACATCTTCGAAATGTTTCTCGATGTTCAAAAGTTCTTCCCATAAATTAGAATCGTCTTCTAATAAGCTTGAAACATCTTGATTTCCGACATCGCTGCTTGATTCGTCTTCAATGGGGGTTGCGAGAAAAGAATCGATGTTTGGCGCCATTGTTAACCTTCGTTTCCGACCGATTTCGATGTGTTCTTGCTCTCGATTTGCGTATTTATCGCTTGATCTCAGAAGAATCTTCGTACACAACCCAATAGATTTGGTTGGCTAAGCAAGTTTGAGAATGTAGGTATACGATTCACTCTTATTCATTTCCTTTTTGTTAATTTTAGCAACCGAGCTGCAGTTCTGATATGTTTATTCGAGGAAGGAGAAAATATTTGTGTTATCTTAACCCAACGATCATCGAAATTATCGTCTCATGCTGGTAAAGAACGCAGTGCACATTAGGTGCTCGATAAAATGTCTGAATGAATATAAATTGAGTTGTTTGTTTTGCAGGGGAAGTGTCTTTGCCAGGTGGTAGAATAGACAAAGAGGATACGGATGATATTCAAACCGCGTTAAGGGAGGCCGAGGAGGTAATTGTATTGGATCCCGCCCTTGTTGATGTTGTTACTGTTCTTGATCCTTTCGTAACCAAGGTAAAATTACTTTATCCCGTTACTGTTTTAATACGAACTAGAAACTGAATTTAATCGGAACTTCTGCAAATTACGATCCAGTGTGTTCAATTTTGAGGGACTTTTGTTATTTGTTTTGTCATGGAATCACGTTTTGTAATAATCATAATTTCCTTTTTTGTGACATCTATTTGATTGTAATGGCAGAAAAATGTGACAGTAGTCCCAGTGATGGGTATACTATGGGATAAACATTCATTTAATCCGGTTCCAAATGCTGGAGAAGTAGAATCGATATTCTATGCTCCATTGGAGATGTTCCTCAAGGTACGTATTCTTGTTTGTACGTATTTGATTGTAGTTGTATGTAATCAGGGTATAAATTATTTTGTTGATAATATATTGGCTTTATTTTGATTTTTCGTTTTTCCAGCAAGAATAAGTTTCCCAAATTTGTTTCATACAACTATATATGCATTTTTTTCTTTGTTTGATTTCTGTTTTCCTGTTTTGGATGGGATTTTATTGTTGCTTTGAATGCGATTTTATAACAAATTTGGATTGGAGGTTCTTTTTCAGATGAAAGATACCGAACTCTAGCTCTAACCTTTTAATATTTTGATTTTGTTCTGAATCTCTATTATATTTTGAATCGTGAATGCAGGGAAACTTGGAAGTTTTAGCTCTGTAACCTTGATTTTAGGTAAACTTTACCTTCAGTACTATATGTTTACTTAGGATTCATTACTAATATTAATGATCTTGTTATGTGTATGTGATAGTGTTCAGTTTTACTGATTCAAATTTACGGACAGATGGTCCTAATCTGGAAATATACAGACTTAAAGGCGAAATAGTCAGGATATTTTTGAATAAACAATTGAATTGATGTTAACTATTGCTCCATTAGAACAAGCAATTAAATTGATGTCAACTATTATTTCGCAAACATGATAGTCTTTTAACCTTTTGTTTGTTGATCTTTTATGGCAATCGATTAAAAGAATCAACCTGCAAATTCAATGTACTGGACAGGTGGTGTGCTGTTGGTCGTGCTCACGGAGTGCTGGTGTTTGAAATGCATGATGAATCGAGATTTTTGGGCAGATGAAGGTTATGAGGTGGAACCACAAAGTTCTGCAAGTCCCCAATTTGTATAGAAATTTATAACAATCGAGATTTTTGGGCAGATGAAGGTTATGAGGTGGAACCACAAAGTTCTGCAAGTCCCCAATTTGTATAGAAATTTATAGTGTTGACCGTGCAAGTCTCTTTCACTACAAACACAGAGGTATTTCTTTCTCTCTCTCTCTCTCTCTCTCTCTATATATATATATATATATATATATATATATATATATATATATATATATATATATATATATATATATATATATATATATATATATATATATATATATCACAAAATATGTACATTTATCATCCCTTGCTCTCTCTATCGTCTCTTTGACTGTTGCCATGTCTACAAAAATTTGGCAGTGCCAGTTTGATTTTCGGAAGTGTTGGTCAGTGGCTTATTTAAAATGTAATATGATGCAATCAGTGTGTGTGTGTGTGTGTGTGTGTGTGTGTGTTTGTTTGTTTGTGATTGTTGCAGAACAGCTGTTTGATGAATTTCAAACATGAAACCAGTTGAAAGTTTGCGGTGATTGAGATCAGCTGAGTTATTTTTCTTATTTTGAAGTTTCATGTTTCTTACTAGAAGTATATGTATATAAATTGATTTAGTATGTTTTTTGTTGAACCATTAAATTTGATTTATGTTCATAAGTTTAGTTAATAGAAAGTTTAATGATGTTCATTTTATCTCCTAGAGTACTTTATTTAGATCAACTTGCACATTCTCTATTTTGTTGTGCTAATTTTTGTTATTTCATATGATATGCCATTTACAATCCTCATGATTGGTATATGTTTGAATTCCATTAAAGTTGAGACGATCATTTGAAATCGGTTGTATTCCTCCTGATTCTTATATGTTTAAGATGTCATTGTTTAATGAAAAAGTTGTCATGGGGTATTATTATCCAAATGTTTTACAAAAAGGTATCTTTGCTTCTTGAATATCTTGATTATGTTTAATTGAAGCAAGAGTGCCAACAGTTTATATCTTGATTATGTTTAATTGAAGCAAGAGTGCCAACAGTTTTTCAAGAGAAAAAAATACAAAAGAATTTTTCAAGAGGAGTTTGACAGTGCTGTAGTAATAAAAAAAAAGAGAGATAATCAAGTATTTAAAAGAGAGTGAAATCTTGGTTTTATTCTTTGATTGATTATTACTGAGAAAGACAAACAAAGTGATGTTGCCTAGCTATCTTCGTATAAGATAATAAAATAGTTTAATTTAGTACATAAGGATATGTATGACCAAGGTTGTTGTCTAACATATCAATATATAAATATTTTTTATAGATATTAATAATTAAATGAAATTACAATTAAAAACTAAAAGTAGTATAACAAAATTCTTACGTGGGTGAAGCCTACCCTTATTTGAATTACAGAATTTGAATTGGATATGGTGTTTTTAATAAGTTATAGTCGATTTATTAGTATAATCTTTTTATTTTGTTTTTCATTTTGAATTTTTTTGAAAAGATTTAAATTTTAAAATGAAAATTTTGAATTCTTTTTTGAAAATTTGTAATGAAATCTGCTTAGATTTTCATATCATCAAATTTTAAAAAACTTGATTTTTCAAACTATCCTACCATCGATAATAGACATAATGAAAGATTTCCTTCTTACACCTCCTCACAAGACATTAAAAATTGGTTTTAACAGTCAGATGCAGATGCAGATGCAGATGCAGATGCAGATGCAGATGCAGATGCAGATGTATAAACATGACATGTTTTAACTTTATCAAAAGTTTGGCATTGACAAAATAGATAAGATAATGAATTTCAACTTCATAGGAAATCAATACTTCAAGTTACATGGTTCAAGTCACTACATTGATTCATCGAACCCAAAACTGCAAACGCAAACCCTAAATCGAAAACCAAAATAACGAGACCCCTAACCCATTGGGCCGGCCCTGTGCTGATTCTCTTTTTGGTTGAAGCCTTATTCACCTTAGCTCTAGTTAGGTCCTTGTTTACGTTCTTGATCAAAAGCTCTTGAAAGTTAACAGCAATATGAGAAGTGTGGCAAGAACAAGAGCATAAGTATAGTTGTCGACTCGTGACTCGAAATATAAATTTTCCGCCTCGTGACTCGACTCGTAACTCGACTCGTAAGAGTCATAATATATATATATATATATATATATATATATATATATATATATATATATATATATATATATGTGTGTGTGTGTGTGTGTGTGTGTGTGTTAGACTTCAGTAACAGAAACTCTAAAGTTACGTTCATATCATTTACATAGAGATTTTTTGATTTTCTATTTGATTTAAATTTATTATTGTTATTGAAATTTTGTAATTGTTATTGTTTATAATATTATAATAATGCTTTTTTCTTTCCCCATATATGTCAGACTCTTTACTCATTTTCATCCGTCTTTTCTCCCTTTCCAATCTATATTGTTTTTCATCATTCTATGAAACCCTTAAACCCTCGACTTAGTCCAAGCCGGTCATTGGTCAATATCCTCATTTACTATCAGGTTCTGTTTCTCCCTTTCTTTTGCTACCCATAGTGAGATTACAACCTTTTATATTTTTTAGCCGGGCAGCAAGCATTTTATCAGCTGGCCCGTATGTTACTACTCTGCAGCCGTCTCCTTGACCATATGCACAAAAGAAGGGTTATTAACCGGTAGATCGGTCTATTAACCGGTGGATCGTGCAAATATCCATAGGTCACATGACCCGTCCGAGTTGCGAGTCGATTCGACTCGTACCGAGTCATCCCATAACTCGCAAAAATTGACCGAGTCAGTCACTAAAGCGAGTCAAGCCTACGAGTCGACTCTTTTTTGGTTTTATTTGACTCGACTCGTACGAGTCGACTCGTGACTCGTACGAGTTTAACAACCCATTTCCGATTTTAACAGGGTGTGGTTAATAATGATGACTTGGGAAGTGAAACTAGCAGCACCTTTAGCAAGGTCACAACTATGCTTAAGATCCTTGACAACAACTTCAATGGTCGATCATGAAGGACCGACGGTGATGACCATACATGGCATGATGACACCTGTTGAGCAACAGACAACAGAGTGGCACAGTTCCAATACCACCGATCTTGTATACGTTGTGACGGAATGTTTTGTCTGATGCTATTTTTAGCTCATTGACCTGAGCAATAGTGTTTCATCTTCTTCACCTGTGTCAACATGTCGTTCCTGTAATGACCAAATATAGAAACTGGCTCTAAACTCGCGGCTTGTAGGTTTTTGTTAAATAATTATTGCATACAGTTATAAAAATCTCCTTAATATTAGTTGGAATTTGGTAACATGAATGTCAAATGGTTAGAATTTGGTAACCTGATTGTAAAATGTCGTTCCTTGATAAAATTGAATGTAAAATGTCATTCCTTGATAAATTTGATAAAATTGAATGTAAACTGTAAAGTTGAATGTAAAATGTCTTTCATTGTTAAAATTGAATGTAAAATGCCGTTCATGTAATGCCCAAATACAAAAACTGTCGTTCCTTGATAAAATTGATCAAAAATGGTTGGAATGTGGTAACTTAATTGAATGTAAAATGTCATTCGTGGACATGTAAAATAATAATACTTGAAGTTGTAATGTCATTGAAGTTAACTTGAAAATTGTCATTAAGTTTGTATGGATTGCAAATAGAAGTAAATACTTGATGTTTATGTTTGACCAAGTATGCTTGAAAATTAATGGTAAAAATTAGAAGCGTTAATAAAATTTCGCCGTTCTAAAAAAAAAAATTAGAAGCGTATGTTGCTATTTTGGTCATGTAAATGACCCAAAATATGGGTCTGATGATTCTTTGACAAGTAAATATTAAAAAAATAGCAAATCTTGGTGACTAAAAGTGGTAAAATACTTGAAGTTGAAAAACGAAAAAAAAAAAAAAACAATCGCAGTCACATGGAAAATTGAAAATTTTGAACTAGTAGTATGCATATTAGTATTAATTAAATGGAATTATAATTAATTTTAAAGCTTTGGGAACATTTTACTATCAATTTAGATAGGAAATCATATAGACTCAGAATACGTATGAAGGGTTTTTTCTATGTCATTCACATAACAAACAAGTACATATATAGGGTATACAATACAAGATAATTATCTACCTTCAAAACTAACTATCGGATATACACCATACAAGATAACCACAAAACTAATCATTATCTAAAAAAAGACTCTTGACCACACTCCCCCTCAAGCTGATGAATGTATATCGATCATTCGAAGCTTGTCCAAAGAGTCGTTGAATATTCGCCCACACACAGCCTTGGTTAACATGTCGGCTAACTGCTCATTCGAATTCACATACGGTAAACTAATCGTCTTTTTCTCAAGATGATCTTTAATGAAATGCCGGTCCAATTCAACATGTTTAGTCCGATCGTGTTGAACTGGATTACTCGCTATCTTCACAGCCGCTTGATTATCACAAAATAACTCCATAGTACCCTTCACATTTATGCCCAGATCCTTTAACACCCGTTTGACCCAAAGTAACTCGCATACACCGTGAACCATACCTCGAAACTCTGCCTCCGCACTCGAGCGCGACACAAACTTCTGTTTCTTACTCCGCCACGTTACAAGATTACCACCAACAAATACAAAATAACCTGACGTGGACTTACCGTCAGACTTGTCTCCTGCCCAATCAGAATCCGTATACCCTTTAACTTCTACGCTTCCATTTCTACCAAAGAACAAACCCTTACCCGGCGACGACTTCAAATAACGTAGAATCCGGAAAACAGCCTTCATGTGACTCTCACTAGGAGCATGCATAAAACGGCTTACAATGCTAACCGCATATGCAATATCCGGTCGTGTATGTGCAAGATAGATTAATTTTCCGACCAATTTTTGATACCTCTCTCTATTGGTTGGAACTTGACCTGTCGATTCTGTAAGCTTATGATTCACTTCTATAGGAGTATCAATCGGTTGACACTCCAACATTCCTGTTTCTGCAAGAAGGTCTAAAACATACTTTCGTTGACACATTACTATCCCATGCTTAGATCTAGCAACTTCAATCCCCAAGAAATACCGTAAGTCCCCGAGATCCTTCAATTCAAACTCACGACTCAACAAACCTTGTAGTGTGTTAATCTCGTCTGGATCGTTGCCCGTAACAACCATATCATCCACATACACGATTAGGGCTGTGACCTTATCACCGTAACTCTTCACAAACAAAGTGTGATCTGCGTCTGATTGTTTATACCCGATCTTTCTCATGAACTTTGAAAACCTTCCGAACCACGCCCTAGGAGATTGCTTCAGCCCATATAGTGCTTTATTCAATTTACACACCTTGCCGCCATAATTCATTCCAGGAGGAGGATCCATAAACACTTCCTCTTCTAGGTAACCATTGAGGAAAGCATTTTTCACGTCGAACTGCTTAAGTGGCCAGTCTTGATTTGCCGCAATTGACACAAGGACTCTAATAGTATTAATTTTAGCCACTGGTGCAAAGGTATCTTCATAATCAATACCGAACTTTTGCGTGTAACCCTTTGCAACTAACCTTGCTTTGTACCGAGCCACCTTTCCATTTGAATCGAGCTTCACAGTGAACACCCATCTACACCCTACGGTTTTCTTTCCAGTTGGGAGTAACACCTCTTCCCACGTTTGATTTCTTTTGAGAGCGTCAACCTCTTCAGACACCGCTTTTCTCCATTCAGGATGTTTCATTGCGTCTTGTATGTTTTTCGGAATCACCACGGATGATAACTCTTCCACCATGCAACGTTGAGTGTCGGCTAGCTTGGCCGTCGAGACAAAGTTATTGATCGGGTATCGAGACTTCGATGTTAGATCCGGTTGATATTGTTTACGTGGTACCCCTCTATTACGTCTAACTGGATACCTAGACGCAGGTGTCTCATGTTCCTGTTCACCCACAACTTCACCATACACGTTAGAGTTCTCATTAAAAAACATACCTTGCGACGTGTTTGGATCAGACTCGCTTGGATGAGGCTCGTTAACAGGCTCGCTTGGATCAGACTCGCTTGGTATCGGGCTCGTTGTACTATCTGTTGGTGTACTATCTGTTTGGGCTTCACTACCGTTTTGCCCATCTCCCCCTGAATCGGATCCGCCATTACCTATGTCGTCCGGCCCATTCTCGCTTAGTCCATCTTCATAAATCGCATTTCCGGATGGACCCAACTCATTGGGCTGTATATTTCCCTCATTAGATTTCTCCCCCTGAGGGAAATATTCAGGTGTAAAATATGGAATTTTTTCATGGAAGCTAACATCACGAGTAACATAAACCTTCCCACTTTTCGGATCAACACATCTGTACCCCTTCTTGTAATCAGCATATCCAATGAACATGCATTTTGTGGCCCGTGGTTCCAATTTTCCATTATTACTATGCACATAGGCGGAACACCCGAATACTCTTGGTTCGAGATTGGGTCCGATGATTAATTCCAGTTTTTCGTGTACTACTTGTAAAGGTGTTTTGAAATTGAGGACTCTTGAAGGAGTCCGATTCATTAGGTACGCCGCACTCCGCACAGCTTCTCCCCAATATTGACGGGGTACCTTCATGTCGAAAAGAGATGCTCTTACAATCTCGAGTATTTGTTTATTCCGTCTTTCCGCGAGCCCATTTTGTTGAGGAGTATTGGCGCATGATGTTTGATGTCGAATGGAGTTTTCCTTACAAAATGCCTCCATTTCCTGATTAACATACTCACCTCCATTATCGGATTGGAGCACTTTGATCTCACATTTAAATTGAGATTTAATTATCTGATATAGTTCCTTGAACACATGCGGTACTTCACTCTTGTTTTTCAATAACGACACCCAAATCATACGTGAGAATTCATCGATAAAAGTTACAAAATAACGATACCCACTTGGGGTTGCAATTTTAGCCGGACCCCAAACATCCGAGTGGATCTTCATGAATGGAATTGTTGTTTTGTTTTCACTGGGAAGATATGAGACTCTATGATTCTTAGCCAATTCACAAATATCACAACTAAAATCAAATGTTTTATTATTCAAAAATAATTCAGGTTTTAATCTTTTTAAATACCCAAACGACAAATGTCCTAATCTACGGTGCCATAACCACGCTAACTCGTTTCTTCCTTCTACGTTATACGCCTCCGCTAATCTTTCTTCTTCGAGATAGTACAACCTGCCCCTCCTAGTACCATAGCCAAGAATCTGATCCGTCGCGATATCCTGAAAGAAACATTTATTCGGCCAAAACGAGACATAACAATTGAGTTGGTCAATAACTTGGCTAACAGATAACAAACTTGAAGATAAGGATGGGACAACAAGGATTGATTCAAGATTCATTGATTCCGAAATTTTTGCTGAACCTTCGCAAATTACGTCAGCCGATCCTCCGTTTGCCGTTTTAATTAAACTTTGTTTTGGTTGGGTTTTAATTTCCAATATAGAAGGATCGTTTGTCATGTGATCCGTAGCGCCGGAATCAATGACCCATTCATGACTAAAAGATCGGGATATAGTAGGCTTACCGTGATCACTAAATGACTCGGTATGTGCCGCAACCGGAGTCCCATCATCACCTTTTGTTGTAGCCATGGATGTCTGTCCCACCTTCCTTCGTGGCCTCTTTGAGAAGTCCCACCATTCGGGGTACCCAACTAGTTCATAGCACCTTTGTTTTGAGTGTCCCTCTTCACCACAGTGGGTACACACAAAATTATTCTTCTTATTGTTGGAACTCTTCTCCTTTTCTTTCTCCTTCACGGTGCGACTCCGAGTAGCCAAGTTCACGACACTGTCGGTCTCGCGTTTCACGTCCTCCATTGTAGATCGTTGTTGCTGATCTTTGCGAACGAAAGCGTAGCAAGCTTCTAGGTCCATTGGAGGGTCTTTACGCAAGATCTCTCCCCTCGCTTGATTGAATTCAGCGTCCAATCCCGCGAGGAAGATGTGCACTCGGAGTCGTCCCAAGATTTTGTTCAAGGATACGACCTTATCAACTTCATCTTCATGACCCATTAGTCGGGTATCAATCTCCTGAAAAATTCCAACCAATTCGTTATAGTAGGCTGCGAGTGGCCGTCCATTTTGCTTCGTGCTGAACGACCTCCGATTCAACTCGAACAACTGCGTTTCATCCGTTCCATCGTAGAAGGTTTTCGCCACGGCGTCCCAAATTTCTTTTGCCGTCTTCAACCGGATAAACGTCGAGATCAAGGTTGGACTCATGGAATCGATGAGCCAACTCTTGACTCGATTATTATCCATTAGCCAGGTTTCGATCTGTTTCTCGCCGGATGCAGGTTTCTTGGAGGTTCCCGTCAAGAACCCAAGTTTGTTTCGAGCGCCAATCCTCATCTCCATCAGTTGGGACCACAACTGATAATTGGTTTCGTCCAGAATGATCCCCGTCGGAAAAGGAGCATCTTGGACGATGAGACGAGGTTCTTGAGGAGCGGTGGTATCCTTATCAGCCATTGCGATTCGAGGTTATTCGTGCTTCGATTTGTTTTTGATGTGGGTTTCAAACGGTATGCTCTGATACCATATAGACTCAGAATACGTATGAAGGGTTTTTTCTATGTCATTCACATAACAAACAAGTACATATATAGGGTATACAATACAAGATAATTATCTACCTTCAAAACTAACTATCGGATATACACCATACAAGATAACCACAAAACTAATCATTATCTAAAAAAAGACTCTTGACCACAAATCATACATTTCAGAACATCGTTTTTTAGAAACTTTATTAAATTAAAATGTCAAAAGTGACATAAAGGGTAAAAATGAAAGATATGTGATAATCTAAGAATCGGTATTAACTTAGAAGCATATTATAACAGGAAAGACATCATAATTTGCAACAAAACACCCTACAGTAAGTAGGATGTCAAATAGGAAATGTGTCAAAATGGGAATTAGTTTAGAAGGTTTTATGGGCATTGTTTCACGTCTAGAACACTAATAGGATGTATTTGTAGTGAAATAACAATTGAAAAAGCATAAGAAAGCATAATAACGTTACTTTTTCTTGGAAAACATGGCCAATTTAATTAAAATTTGAAAAATGCCAAAAATGACTTAATTGCTTATCCAGAGTTGAGTTTGCAATAATGTACGAATGACTATGTAACAACCGAAATTTTATGTTATGCTAAAACGATGTAATTGTGATGTAATGAAAAGTTGTTATTAAGTACTTATTGAAGAAGGATAAAAATTATATGAATATGTGTCATTATGGTAATATGTGTAGTAAGTCATTCTATTAAGTCCTTATAGTATTTATGTGTTTCATAAATAAGTAGATGAAAATAAGAATAAAAATTTATTGGTGAAATGTTATTAGAGAATCTATGATTTTTGCATAACTTCATAAATGAATAACTCAAAATAGATTGAGAATTGGGAAAATGCTCAACTTATGAAAAATGGATTCCTTGAAAATATGAGAATACAAGATAAAGAATGGAAGAAATTGGAATTAGAATGAAGAAGTTATGAAAGGTTGAAGTTGATCAAAATCAGCCAAAATTCAAGGAATGAGCAAGTTCAGCAGAAATATCGAAACATGCATCAACAATTGGAGGAACTTCATTAAAGGTAAAATATAGTTCTTCTTTTAAGCTTTCTTCACATATAAAGTTTGTAAAAATTAGACAACGTATGAGTAAGTTATGATCTTGGAACATTTGGTAATGACTGCATGAGATTTGAAGATAGTTGAAATTTAGCTAGGTGCTGGATGGCCATATGTGCGAGTCGCGTAGGAAAGGAAGGAATTTGACTCGGGCCACATGGAGAAAATAACAGAAATTGGAAAACCTCCTGATGTCGTGCGGGGGCCGCACAAGAATAAAAGGGAAGTCACGCAAGCCGCGTGAACCGGTGAGCTGGCCACGATCAGGGTTGTGAGAACACCAAATCAGCTACATTTTTGCCACTAAGCTTCTCTTTTAAGTGCCATTTGGATTCCACTTAATACACACTAACTTAAGGGCGGGAAATGATGCAATTTCAGTAATTTCTTCTCCATTTTCTCTAGAAAACTCTCCCAAGAACACTATATATGTTCTTGGTGTTTGAGTGTGTGTGAATTCAGCCAAGGTATTAATCTCAAGTTAATCAAAGGGCTTTTGGGGGCATAAAATACTCCTTGCAAGGTAAGAAAAATTTACATGTAATTTATTTGGGTTAAATCTTTAAGAATTTGATTATGGCATAAATTCCCACCAATCATCTCTTTCTTCAATCACAACCCTGAATTCATATGTACTGTTGTGTTATCACTCTATGCATCACACTGTTGTACCTTTCTTCCTTGATTACCTAAAAAAGATAATGTTTTAATACATCTTTTATTGTATCAAGAAATAGGCATGATTCTTCATCAATAAAGTACAACACTTCAAGGCAGTACTCATTCTCAGGGACATGCAAGAAATAGCTATGTACTTTCAAATCTAGAATCCTTGTAAATTCTACTTGAGTTATAAAAAATGTAACATGAGATACCTTTTGTAAGACAAATGGGTGATGTGGTGGTACTAAAATTTGGTGAATCCATTTTGAAAAGCGAAAGCTTACCACAATCTAGCCTAAAAAACAGTTTTAATGAATAATCCAAATACTAATGAAAACAGTGTGCTACGAGTTGATGTTGTTATTGGGAAGTAGTAATGAATAGTCATGATGCATGTAGGACACTGATGTACAATGTATTCAATAGCAATGTACTTTAATATTTTTACCAACAATAACAATATGTAACAAATAAAACATAGCCCAATTTGGTAGCAAAATGAAAATACGTTGCGATTATAGATAAAAATATAAGTTGTTGCTGTTGTGGGTAATAATAATGTACATTGTTATTAGCGGTATAAAAATGTAAGTATGTTGTCGTTATGCATATAAAATACATCTACGTTGCTATTATGTGATAAAAATACACTATATTAGAGAAATAAACTACATTGCTATTTTCTGCAAATTTCATATATAGATGCATAGCATCTAATTTCACAATTCAAATAGGTAGACGAAGTGTTGCTGAGTAAATCCCAAGCGATTTTCACAATTCATTTAAAACAAACATGTAATATTTCATTATATTCTCCTTTCCTTGAGAAAGTGAAACATAAATAGATCATTTTTTAGTTAGGTGTTTATCAAAAATAAATAATAAATAAACTATAAATTAATAGATAAAAACTAAAAATGAAAGAAAATCAACTTTTTCTCAATTGCCCAAGCTATAAAGGGGCTAAATGTAAGGTATGGCAATGTATTTCCATTTTTTTCCCTTCGATGAGAATTTGACTCCAAACCCAAAGTAAACGTTTAATATAAATGATGTATCACGAGTAAAAGTCAAAAAGGAAAACAGTTGAATAAATCTAAATTCTGGTATACCTGGAAGGATTTTGAGTTAGGCAAAAAATGAGGAGTCTGGAGGTAGTTTTTAGTTTTTAGCTCTAAATCCTCCATGTGAATAAGCAAAGAACGGAGTACATTGATATTCAATGCATATACAGGAGATTAGAAAGCCCATATTCAGTAACCCATCAATATTTATCGTCCAACCCTCGATCCGTCGTTACTCTCTACACATTCACTAACAAATAACTAAAGACATAAACATAGTCACATAGCACACAATTCAGATACTTGGTAAACATAGTCACACATTCACTGACAAATAACACACACTCAGTAAAGTACATACATACATAGTCACATAGCACACAATTCAGATACTTGGTGATAAGCCATTCGAGAAACATCCATGTCCGGTTTGATGATAAACCATTTGATGTCATTATGCTTATTTGCACAGATACAAAATTGGAACAAGCTTCACCTAATAGAGATGATAATAAGCCATCAACAATTTATACCCGATTTAGTCCTACTTCAGACATGGACCTGATCCTCCCCACCCTTTATTTTTTCTGAAAAGTTGGCTATTCCTCTATAGATTCAAAGTACAATGCCATGATGGAAATATATCTTTAAATACATAGCTATAGTTTTTAAAGTATAATGCTATAATGGGCTTTTGTCATAAAAGTCCTTAAGTTTTTTCGAAAATGTTTGTTTTTGTCCTTCTATGGGCTTTATGTCCACTAAAGCCCAAAATTTGCAAACTTTTTCCCATCTTTATCCAAGAAACCTGTGATAACAGGTTTGAAGTTACCATAAAATTATTTTCGCATAAAAGTTCTTAAGTTTGCATTTTTTAACGTTTTTACCAGGAAATTAATTTCGCATAGAAGTCCTTAAGTTATTCAAAAAGGTTTGGTTTTGCCCTCCAACACCAGTACCACTCACCACCACCACCACCTCTACTGCAGTGGTGATGGGTGGTGGAGGTGTTGGATGACAAAACCGAACATTTTCGAAAAATGCAAGGACTTATACGCAAAAATAATTTCAAGGTAAGGTGGAAACCTGTTATCACATGTTTCGAGAGCAAAGATGGAAAAAGTTTGCAAATTTTAGGCTTTTTTGGACATAAAATCCATAGAATGACAAAATCGAACATTTTCGAAAAACTTAAGGACTTTTATGACAAAAGCCCTGCTATAATAAGGCAAATATTTCACTACACAGTTGTAATAGAAAAATAAGAGAGGATATGATAAAGAAAATTTTACCTTGTTATTATTGGGCTAAACCTCCCAACCTAAAAGTGTTGGAAATTGAATATTGTGGCCTTGTAGTGTATTTTAGCAACCTAATTTCACTTCTTCAGAGGCATATGGTTCGGCGGTGGTGTTGTCGTGAGCGAACCTAGATCTAGATATTAATGTAGTATGCCATTCTATGGTTGGCATTTATAAACATGAAATAAAGTGGGATGAGTATACCTGAAAAAAAAAACTCACATCCTCTTTGGTGCTAGTAACACTTGTGGTGTGCTTATATTAAAATTTATTATGTTACAATTTATTTACATGTAGTTCAAACCACTGTCCACCACCCTGATTTTATAAATCTTTAAGGCTTTCTGCTAAACCATGTTTAATCACTTATAAAAGGAGGGATAAAAGTGGAAATTCAGTCCAAAAAAGTAACATGCATATCATGGGTAATTGTGGTATTCCCTTGTCTTCTTAAGTTTGTTAGAAGATGCTCTTTATAGTGGGGCTGGAATAAGGGTGTTAGGTATCAATTTTGTATTGTGGAATCTTTCCATTGGAGAGACTAGCCTCTCAAAAACTAGAGAAGCCTTCCCTTTTTTTTCTTCCGTTTGTTAAGTATTGAAGAAATAGCAATTATCTATGGTTGTTTTGTTATTGTTGATCTAAAAATTCCAGTAAAAAATCTTAGTTCATAGAAGATTTGGTATTAGAGAATCATGGCACCTCTAACAAATGTATCTCAAAGCATGGAGGTGATAGAGGAAGAGATAAGAGGGGTGTGTTCCTCCATTAACAACCTTACTGGATATATTGCTTTTCTAGTGGGGAAGATAAACGAGCTAGCAACGTAGAACAGCAAGATCTTATCATCGTTGGGGAACCTGGTCGCTATTCATCCAAAAACGCAAGGCAAGAAAACGATGGTAGACCACCGCGCAACACAGTGCCATGATCAGAAACAATAATGGAGAGTGGAGTCGTCAAAATGGTGGAATGAACCTGAGATTTTTAGAAATTGGGCATGCCCCTCTTTGATGGCAATAACCCAGCGATCGCGGTGCTACCATCTTGGATTCGCGGCGTGACCACAAAAGAAAACCTATTTCTGGATCACGCCTCTACGCAGCGCGTAGAGCTATGGACGCAACGTGTAGTGTGACAGTTGACCTTGGTTGTTGACTGTTGACCAAATTTGACTTTTGGTCAAACTTGATGGATTTAAGATTTGGACTAAAGGATTGACCTTCTATTGGTTTAGGTCACTAAGTTATACCTAATGGTGATAGGAGGTTCGTGTTGCTGAGTACCTGAAGACCCGACTGTGTGTGTTTCAATTGTACGTTTCAGGTGCATCATCTCACTATACTATGTGTGACATTACATACATAGGTAGCCTGAGACCCCTTAGGATAGGACTATATACTTAGACTAGTATAATCTTGCTTGCTAATTGCTTTGTAGTATGATTCGTTCTTATGACTCTCTAGTACTGGCAAAATGGGGTAAGCTCGCTGTTAAAGCGTCAAACTCAACAAATAAATTGAGATAAATATATACAAAGCTCACGTTCGTGTTCACTGCTCAATTTACTATTAAGATAGTAAAGGATAAGCAGGTCAGTCCACAGATACACAGGACAAGAGTAAATGCCAAACTTTAGTATTAGTACACTGAATGTGTAGGGGGGGGGGGTTGTTGTGTTAAAAACTAAATTACTTAACATTCAAAATTAAACAAATAAGATGTAGTAAAATGAGAATCTGGTTCCACAAAACACATATAACATGAGATTATAATTTAAGATTATAAACTATGTAGATTCCGTTTAAGTTGATTTCTCTAGAGTATTAATAGGCTCTAATACCCTCAGTTCATAAAATTACATAATCAAAATATGCTCTTTGATTACAAATCTATCTTTCTTAGTAAAAATTCAAATAAGCTCTTGAATTACACTAGAAAAATGCAGTAAGATTCAATTGAACAAATCAGCAATACTCAATACATCTCAAATGATCGGATGCGTGAGAGTATGTAATTCAAGTTACATTAGAATCAATCTTAACATAAAATTGAAGCCAATGTTTGTCCGGATTCTATAAATGAACATGACAATAATGATTCAAACACCAATTCAATTGGCCAAATCAAACTAGACATAAGAACCATTTAAAACATTCGACATCAAACTTGAATTACAAAACGGAAAATGCAACATAGTTCTAACCAAATGCTTCAAAATCTCATGTCAAGAGTTTCAAGGAACCAGAAAAGATAGAGTCCTAGCCACACATGTTCGGACTACAACTCTACTAAGCAACAACAGGAAATTAACCAAAATGTACTTACAAATAAAATTATAAAGCAAAATCAAATGTTTCCAATGAGTTCTTCAAGTGTCTCCTCTCTCTATTTCGTCATCTCTCAGTTTGGAATGAAGTGTGTCAAAAACCCCCAAAAGACAGCTTAAAACCGTGCACAAAACTGTCATAAAAACAGTTTTTCAGGATTACACGGCCCGTGTAAAAGTAACACGGGTCGTGTTCTTCAAATAACTTTCGAACTGTGCACTACACGACCCATGTAAAATAGGACACGACCCGTGTAACTGTCGGTAAGGATTTTGGCAATTTTTGTAGCTCTACACGACCCGTGTTCTTCATTTCTTGATATTTAAAGCTCCAACATGCTTCCAACTCCAATTCTTCCGCTCCAAAGCTGCTTCCAATCACTTTGAATGCTCCAATATGTCCCGCACCATCGTCCAAAGCCGCTCCAAGCTCCATGCCTTCCCGATTCCATACCAATTGTCCACCTGTTCCTGAAATTAAACACAAACTTATGAAGTACCATTGTTCCTGGAATTTAAGTGATTATGCATGAAAATAACTACAAGAGCAAATAAAACAAGGATAAAAACGGCCTAGAAAATATGTATAAAATGCATCTAACAAATCTCCCCAAGCTTAAGACCTTACTTGTCCCCAAGCAAGAGAAACAATAAGAACGGTTCGGGAATAGGATTTGATGACTAACAACCTAGGCCAAGAACACAGAAAGAAAAACTAGATGAATGGATGAATACAAATGCAATGGAAAATGCAAGACTACTAAACTATAAAGGAAATAAAATGCAAATAAAAATATTTTTGGTTGTTTAATTGACCCAACTTTAAATTGATCATTCAATGTCCCACATCCCAAATAGCTTTACCATATATACATTTTTCATTAAAAACACATGGTTATTTCTTACTCCAAGATAGCTTCAACGGAATCACGGACAAAAGACATTCTCCTACAAAACCCCTAGCATAAAATCAGCCCTTACGGTCGGAAAGGTAGTATAAAATTCTGCTCAGGCCTTACCAATCCAACTTTTGAAACTTTAAACATCTCCTTAAGGCAAGCTAACTCATAACAAGGAAACATCATATCATAAAGGGCCCATTTCAACTCAAACCCCTCAAATAACGCTCTAGCTTAAATCTCGCTTTTTTGTTATTTCCCCCTATCCATCACCCCACTCAGTCTCTTGCTTGTACACTTCATTTGTATTTGACTTTAACTTGACTTCATTTCTTGAATGTACTTGATTGTAGGTATAGTTTTTGTGTTACACCTTCTTCAATCTTTAATCTTTGAAATTTTGATTTCTTCATTTGAGGTTACTTGATTTGATTGAATTTGTCTTCACTATGAATTGGACTCTCCGTCTTGATTATTTGTAGAGGACTTCTTGATTTGAGTTTGACTTTGACTTTGGTTTCTTGAAATCCTCCTTGACTTTAATTGAGATTGAGAGCCCGCCATTTTGGAACTTCATGACTGAGTGAAATGACGAATATGGTCCAACGAGACTTTAAACTAAAACATACAATGGGGAGTAAAAGGACTTGGACCTTGTTTACAACTGTGTTGCCCCTTCCTAGTTGTTACTTTGCTTTAAGAAAATGTTTAACCTTTCTCATTTTGCATCAAAAAGGCTTGTTCAAAAACTTATAACTTTCACATTGCAAAAACTACTTTTACGCCTAGAGAGATGAGGCTAACGCTTCCATCCCTATCATGTTCCGTCTTAACGAAGCACGATTGGAGTGAGCTCAATTTTCATTTATTTTGATATAATGAAAATACAAGCATACCGGGACGTAAGACACTAAACAACAAACTCTATGAAAGGTCAACTAAACAATTTTTTTTATTTTTTTTAAATGCATGGAATGCATAAAAATATGGAAAATGAAAATTAATTTGAGAATAAAATCTAAGTATTTACAAAAAGTTTTAAATTTTTTTTACAAAAATGATGCAATGCATGAATGAATGAAATGAAATGCAATCCCCCTCTCCAAGCTTAAAATTTAGCATCGTCCTCGATGCTCAGAAAGGGGGATACGCGCCTAGTTTTTCGGGGGTGGCGGTGGCGGGAATTGGGGCGGGTTGAGATTCCAACCTTGGAACATTGAGAACATCTCCTGATATTGTTGCTGTTGGGTTTCCTAATGTTGGGCTTGTCATGTCCAATATTCCTGTTGTGTGCCCTAATTTGTTGTGTATTCGTTATGGAAGGTGGAAAGGCGGGTATCTATCGACTGGACACTTGTGGTAAGGGTGTGGTAATCCGTGCGAAGACCGGAAAGAGCATCCTTGATGCGGGATAGCCGGCCGTCAACGGAAGATGGATAATCCTTTTCGTCATGGTGGGTAGTGGATGGGCCCGCATCATCTGTGGATGGTGGCACAAAGGTCTGTGCAGGATGATCGGGGTAAAGGATGACGCGCAAGAGCCAGTGAGTCAGGCTAAGATCATCGGGATCAAGCTGGATGAGATGGGCATTTTGACTACTTATCCTTAATTCGGCTACATTATGGGCATTTGGTGTAGACCATAGATAGTCACCGTATCTTCGACAAAACAATTGCATGTTCTCAAGGACCGAAGTCGTCAAGAAGTGACCGCCTGGGAGGATGGGCTCATCAGGTGAAAACTCAAGACTGATGAAAGGGCTTTCAACGATAAGAGTCAGGAGTGCACCACCATGGAATTGACCCGCATTGGAACGGGCCAAACGCTGGAGCCGATGAGCAATGCAATACCCAAAATGAGGTCTTTGGGCAGGATTGGAAATCATGGTCAAAAGGATTTTTAACTCCATAGCAGTGACCGTGCTAAGTTCCTCCCGTGGAAAAACAACCGAAGCAAGAATTCGGTGAGCAGCCTTTAAGACGGGATGGATGATGGAAGAGGCTTTTGCTGAGCTGGGATGGTACACTTCATGAGTTGTTATGGCACGCCACCCACATCGGATCAAATCACCATCCGCCCGTTTGACCCGTTTGAGAACGGGTAAAAAGAACCGGTAGTGTCTTGACCCACTAAATCAGCAAGTTGGTCAACATGGACACGAAATGAGCGATTTGCTAGCCGAAATGAAAGCACATCGTTTTCGAATGCTAGGGAGGATAGAATTTCCCTAGATGGTCTTGCATACGAAGGGGCATTGAAATTTAAAAGATTGTCCCACCCGATTTTTCGAAAAAGTGCTTGCACCCCATCAAGAATATGCAATTCACGGAGGGAATCAACATGAGCAAATTTTTGCGCCACAAATTGGCGTTCTATAAGACCCTCAAAACGATTGCGATGGGTTTGATCCACAAATTTTACTTCCCAATAGTCGGGAAAGTTGGGAGGCAAATCAGGAGTTGGGGACCTATGGCGTCTAGAAGATTTTTTCTTGATAGCTATGGTTTTGGTGCGTTTACGGGAGGGGCCCTCCATTTGGAAAAAGAAAGACAGAAATGGGCACGTGGGAAAAGTAAACAGAAAAGTCAAGATTGGTCAGAACGGGACGACAAAAGAGAAATTCAAAAATCCGTTGACAAACGCGGGAAAAAGAGTTGAAACACTAGAAACGGGTGCACAAGACTCAAAATTCCAATTCCAAAAACCAACTAGCAATTTTGTAAGAAAAGAACAACAAGGAACGAGTGTACCTAACGGATCCGGGTAAAGTTGAGTGGAATCGCAAATCTTGGATCGTTGAAAAGCTTGTCCTTCCTCAATCCTCACCTTCCCCAAGCTTAATCTACAAAAATATGGAAGAAATTCAAAGATTTTTGCACCAAATCGGACCTAGGGTTTTGAGAAAACCCTTTTTCACCATTGTTGCTCTTTGAAGCTTCAAGATGGGGAAGAAAATGGAGTTAGAGTAGGAATACATACCACAGATTGAGAAATCAAACAAGAGAAAGCGAGTCTTTGCAAGATTTAGTGCTGAAAATCGCGAAGGGTGGAGAGGAAATAACGAGTCGTGCATGGGTTTTGAAGAAAATGGGGTTAAAGTGTTAAAAATCGGGTTTAAAAAACCCTCTGCTGCGAGAACACGACCCGTGTTCAGTTTTACACGACCTGTGCTGTATTTATTCCCCAAATGCGTGTTTTTGAAATAGACGGGACACGACCCGTGTAAACGGAACACGATTCGTGTTTCTATCGGGAAAAATCCTTTCGTGGAGAACACGACCCGTGTAACTCACGGTAAATTTTTTGGACATTTACACGACCCGTGTTCAATTTTTGAAAAAAAAGTTCATTTTTGGGGAACACTACCCGTGTTGCAAGGAACACGACCCGTGTAACTTTCTGATTGAATTTTGCAAAGAAAACACGTCCGGGCTTTAAAAACACGACCCGTGCAACAAGTTTTTGAAACTTTTCGTACGGTTCATTTCTCTCATTCGTGCTTACATACATTGGCTACCCGCGTGGATTAGATGTGTTCGGTTCTTCTGCGTTTGCGTTACAAAATCATTGGAAACATTTAAAACGAAAAAGAAATTGTTCGAAAAGTGAAAATGCGAAAAGTCTAAAAATAAACAACACAAAGCAATAAAATTCTGGGTTGCCTCCCGGTCAGCGCCTTCGTTTAAAGTCGGTTGGCTCGACGTAGCCTAATTTTTCACTCGTCAATCTTTGTATTGTGGGCTCTCTACCTTCTCCTCCTCTTCATTCTTCTTGATGAAACCTTCATAATAAGGCTTCAAACGATGACCGTTCACTTTAAAGGTCTTCCCGGTCTGTGGACTAACTATCTCTATAGCTCCTTGCTCAAAAACGTCAGTAACCACAAAAGGTCCCACCCAACGGGACCATAATTTACCGGGAATCAATTTAAAGTGAGAATGATAGAGTAATACCTTTTGTCTTTTCACAAAAACCTTCCTCGAAATCATCTTGTCATGATACGCTTTTGTCTTTTCTTTATAAGTCACCTCATTCTCATACGCGTCGTTCCTAATCTCCTCAAGTTCTTGAATGTCAAGTTTCCTCTTGATTCCGACTTCATCTTCACTCAAGTTGAATTGTTTGACCGCCCAAAAGGCTTTGTGTTCCAATTAAACCGGTAATCTACATGGCTTGCCATAAACGAGAAGATATGGGGACATCCCAATAGGCGTTTTGAATGCGGTTCGATACGCCCATAACGCGTCTTCCAATCGTATACTCCAATCCCTCCGAGTCGAGTTCACTGTTTTCTCTAGGATTTGCTTGATTTGACGATTCGTTACTTCAGTTTGGCCATCTGTTTGTGGGTGGTAAGCAGTGGAAACTCGATGCATGACCCCATATTTCTTCAACACTGCTTCCAACATGCGATTGCAAAAGTGGGTCCCTCGATCACTTATGAGGGCTCTTGGTGTTCCGAATCTTGAAAAGATCTGTGATTTGAGAAAATCTACAACCACTTTTGAATCATTAGTACGGGTGGCCTTGGCCTCCACCCACTTGGACACGTAGTCCATCGCCACTAAAATATAAGAAAAACCAAAAGATGGCGGAAAAGGTCCCATAAAGTCTATACCCCATACGTCAAAAATTTCACAAACTAAAATTGGGGTAAGTGGCATTTGGTTTCTAGAACTTATGGACGTGGACTTTTGACATCGATCACAACTCGCACAAAAACATACGAGTCATGAAAGATGTTTGGCCAATAAAAACCACTTTTAAGGACTTTTCGTGCAGTTCGTTAGGGACCAAAATGTCCCCCACACGCATACGAATGACAAAAGGTTAGAATAGATTGTACCTCGGTTTGATCAACACATCGTCGGATTACCTGATCCACACAATACTTCCATAGATACGGCTCGTCCCATACGTATCTCTTAGCTTCTTTCTTGATCTTGTCGTTTTGCCATCGGGTAACATCTTGTGGAAATTCCTTGGTAACCAAATAATTGACTATGTCGGCATACCAAGGCGCCACTTTTGTTGCAAAAAGGTGTTCATCTGAGAATGTATCACGAATGGGAGTGGAATCTTCAGGTGCTATAATGCGGCTGAGATGATCTGCGACCAAATTTTTCTTTCCACTCTTGTCCTTTATCTCAAGGTCGAACTCTTGAAGTAGCAAAATCCACCGAATCAGTCTCGGCTTGGAGTCATTCTTTGCAAGCAAATATCTAAGGGATGCGTGATCGGAGAAGATGATCACTTTGGAACCCAATAGATATTGTCTAAAATTTTCCAAGACGAAAACAATAGCCAATAGTTCTTTTTCTGTGGTGGAGTAATTGCTCTGCGCGTTGTCAAGTGTCTTGGATGCGTAGTAGATGACATGAGGTACCTTTTCCTTCCTTTGTCCCAATACCGTGCCCACTGCGTGATTGCTTGCATCAGACATTATCTCGAATGACAAACTCCAATCCGGTGACTGAAGTATTGGGGCGGTAATCAACATCTCTTTCAATTGGTCAAATGCCTTCTTGCATGCCTCGGAAAACTCAAATTCCACATCTTTTTGCAGCAGCTCACACATCGGCCTAGCTATCTTTGAGAATTCCTTGATAAATCTTCGATAAAAACCTGCATGACCAAGAAAAGAGCATACCTCTCAGATACAAGTGGGGTAAGGTAACGATTGAATAACATCTATCTTAGCTTTATCTACCTCCAACCCTTTTGAAGAAACAATATGACCGAGTATGAGACCTTGATCGACCATAAAATGACATTTTTCATAGTTTAAAACAAGGTTGGTCTCAATACATTGTTCCAAAATTTTTGTTAAAATTTTCAAACATTCTTCAAAATAATTTGCATAAACCATAAAATCATCTATAAAAACTTCAATGATCTCCTCAACGTAATCCGAAAAGATGCTCACCATGCACCTCTGAAATGTGGCGGGGGCATTGCAAAGCCCAAATGGCATCCGCCTATATGCAAACGTGCCGAAAGGACAAGTGAAAGTAGTTTTCTCTTGGTCCTCGGGTGCTATGGGAATTTGATGAAATCCCGAATACCTGTCAAGGCAGCAATAGTGAGTTTTTCCCGCTAACCGTTCTAACATTTGGTCAATAAACGGCAGTGGGAAATAATCTTTTCGGGTTGCATTGTTGAGTTTTCGATAGTCTATACAAACACGCCACCCGTTTTGCACGCGGGTGAGGACTAGTTCTCCATGGACATTTTCGGTTACAGTTATACCTGACTTCTTCGGGACAACTTGAATTGGACTTACCCATTTGCTGTCGGATATTGGGTAAATCATACCGGCATTTAAGAACTTTAAAATCTCTTTCTTCGCCACCTCCATCATCGGTGGGTTCAACCTCCTTTGAGCTTCTCGAGTTGGCTTGAAATCCTCCTCTATGAGGATCTTGTGCATGCAAAGTGAAGGGCTTAATCCCTTGATATCGGCTATTGTCCAACCGATGGCTTCTTTATAGCGCTTTAAAGTTTGCACCAACTCATACTCCTCATCTTTTGACAACTTGCTTGAAACGATCACCGGTAATGTCTTTTCATCCCCAAGATAAGCATACTTGAGGTGATCGGGAAGAGTCTTTAACTCAAGCTCGGGTGCTTGCACTATCGATGGCAACAACTTTTCGGTAGGAGTCGGTAGTTTTATTTTTGGGGCATTGTACCTCTCCTTCTTCTTCTCGTCTAAAAATGCAGCACCTTCAACTATCTCATCATCCACCGTGAACTTTTCTGCTAGCTCCTTCACTGTCTTAACATCAAAATTTCTGTCTAGAACCAATGCTAGCACATCGGGGTTAGATAAACTAAAACATTCCTCGGTTAATGGTTCGATGATATCCACAAAATTTAAAGATGATACATCAGTGGGATATCTCATGGCATCATAAATGTTAAAGTTTACTACCTTCCCATCAAATTCCATGGATATAGTACCCGCACGCACATCTATTTTTGTAGAAGCGGTACTCATGAATGGTCTCCCTAGTAGAATGGAATTCAAGTTCGGGGCATCATCATCGCCCATGTCCACAACAAAGAAATCTGCTGGAAAGACTAACTCACCCACTTGTACTAACACGTCCTCTAATACACCCTTTGGGTGTACTATCGAACGGTCGACCAATTGGATAAGTATATCGGTTCTCTTTAATGTTCCTAAATTTGAAGTTTTTAAAACAGAAAATGGTAGAACATTAATTGATGCACCAAGATCCAACATGGCACGCGGAATGGTAAGATTTCCCATTTTACAAGGGACCGCAAAAACTCCGGGGTCCTTGCATTTTTTCGGTAGGCGTTTCTGCAAAATTGCGGAAACATTTTCGCCTACCCTTACCGTTCTTTTGCCTCTCAATTTTTTCTTTGATGAGCAAAGTTCCTTAAGGAACTTTGCGTATTTTGGGACATGTTTAATGGCATCCAATAGAGGAATATTTACCTCAACCTTTCGAAATAGCTCCAAAATTTCTTCGTCTTCTTTTTCACGTTTCATGTTCCTCAATCTTGATGGGAACGGTGGTGGTGTAACTTGAGCTTCGATTTGAACTTTCTTTTGCTTCTTGTTGTTGCTTCATTTTGTTTCGTCCTTCTTCACCTCTAACTCATCTTCTTCATCCGCATTCTTGGTCCATCATACGCTTTTCCACTTCGCAAGGTAATAGCGCACACGTTGTGTTTCGGTTTCTTTTCTGTTTGTGCGGGCAATTTACCGTGTGACTCCATCTTACTCATCGAGTTTGCTAGTTGTGAAACTTGTTGCTCTAAGCTTTTAATGCTTGCCTTTGTCTCACTTTGAAAGGCTTGAGTGCTCGTGGCTAAGCTTTTCACTATTTCCTCCAAGGACATACCCGAAGAACTACTACTTCCTTGATTGTGATTTTGAGGAGGAGGGGGATAATTATGTTGATGCGGTGGCTGAAAATTTTGTTAGTGATGGTTATTGGGTTGATAAAGTTGTCTTTGTGATGGTGGGCTTGGTTGGTAATTTGGGTTTGGTTGAAATCCCCAGTTTTGATTTCTCGGTTGATCAAAGTTTCGTTGATTTTGGCCTTGGTATCCACCAACTGCTTGTATTTTCTCCGTGTCTTCTTGAAGCATATGGCACATGTCGGTTGGATGCCCATATTGGAGACTAATACCACATGCCCTAACGAATGGTGGTTCAACACCCTTGTCCTTTGTAAGCTGCATCACTGCCTTGGTCAACTCAGAAATTTGGTTTTATATATGCGGAGTTGACACTTCCTTGACTCCTCTCTGTGGGTCTGCGTACCATTCATCTTCCATTTTCGTGTGCTTTGAATCTTCGGACATCTTTTCTATCAAAGCTCGAATTTGAGACGGCGTCTTATCTATCAAAGAACCTCCACTAGATGCATTGATAAGTCTTCTCTCCATCGGGGTGAGACCTTCACAGAAATAACGAAAAAGTTGGTATTCGTTAATCCCGTGTTGTGGACATCGTGCACAAAGTTTCTTGAAACGCTCCCAATAAGTGTGGAGAGCTTCTCTTTTCCCTTGTTTTATGCCAATTATCTATTGTCTCAAGCTAGAAGCTCTTGTCTCCGAGAAATACTTATCAAGAAAGAGCCGTGCTAGATCATTCCACGTAGTGACCGACCCCGGTGGTAGGTCATATAGCCACTCCTTGGCTGCGTCTTGAAGAAAGAAGGGTGAAGGGTTTTCTAGCAAACAATGAACACAAAAATCCTATGGTTCACATGCAACCCTAATAAGATCTATGTTTTCTTCTATGAAGATAATAAACTAATATCTAAAGGCCAACAATTTTTTCTAAAGTTTAAATCAGAAGAACCAACCTTTGAATCTTGTTCTTGAAGCTAGCAGCAAAAGTATCCTGCCTCAAATCCAAGTCACACCCAAAGCAATGGAGAAGACAGTCCAGCAGAGTAATCTTGGTGATAAATGGCGTGAATAATGGGGAGCTAGAGGGTTCCTTTTATAGCCTCCTAGGGTTACACCTGAAACCCTAAGAAGCCTCCAAGTGGGCAAGCCTGTTGACAACTTAGACCAGATCCCTAAACCCTAATTAGGGTTTTCGCCAACCCTAGAGAAGCCTCCAAGGGTGGCACCACTTTTGGCCCCTGGACTTCTCTTTGCCAGTTATTCAACTATTGAATAAATACAAACTAGTCCTCACACTTTTAATTAATTAATTTAATCACTTAATTAAATCCAATTAATTCTAGATTAAATCTCAATTAATTATTATGGTTTCTAATTAATATATTAACACTTAAATATATTAATAAACCATTTAATTAATTCTATTGATTTATTACACAATTAATAAATCAACCTTTTACTCTACTGAACTCTATCCTGACCTCCAGCTATGAGGGCAACCCAAATAGACTTTGCTTCAATTAACAAGATAAATATAGTTGTAAAGTCATGGCTTAGACACCTAATCCAACAGTCTCTGTAACACCCGACTTATTAACAAAAACACCCCAAAAATTTTTGTTTTTCAAACCAAATATTTTACAATAAAAACCATGAGTATGGGGTATTAGTTAACAAAATACGAGTACAAGTGTATCACGAAGTACAATACATAAATATTATACATTCTTCAAGCCGGGTCGTTACTTCAAATACTAAGTCCTCAGTCACGGACTTTGTCTTTTCCCTTGGCAGGGTCACGCTCACCTGCAGGGACATGTCAAATAAACGGTAAGCTATAAAGCCCAATGAGTAATCAAATCAATAATAACATGTATAAGAATAAAATTCTCTATACGAAATCAAATTTCTGTATTATCATACAATACAATTCAAGTATGGCTCACGGATTAGTCTGCTGTTGCCTTGGCTCACGGGTTAGCCCGCTGTTGCCTAGACTCACGGGTTAGCCCGCTGTTGTCTATATAAATCGGATTCATCAAAATAAACTGCGGCTCACGGGTTAGCCCGCTGTTGCCTAGACTCACGGGTTAGCCCGCTGTAGTCTATATAGCAGTTTACATAGATATATTGACTCACAGTTCCGTTCTTGTCTATAACAGACTCACGGCTTATCTGGTATTGTCATATCTTAAATCATGAAAATCTGTCATTTTTGTCCCTCAAATCACATACATCTGCAGCTGCTCATAGAACATTTACCATAACGGATAACAGTGAGATTACTCACCTGAAGGCTTGCTACAACTAGCGTTTGTTGTTTCTTGCCTTGGAATGAAATCCGTAGGATTTTGTCCCGTACCTATAATTCCATTCATTTCACAATAATTATAGGTTAATATACCATTTCAATTGGTTCTAATGCACAAGAGTCTAATATAAGACCAATTCCAAGCATTAACCATTGGTATAAAAATTTAATACACGTCCCGAAATACGCGTATTCTACTACAGTACTTTCGGGAGGTCGTATTCGTATTCCGATAATTTTCCATGAAGTTTTACAACATATTAGACCTATGTTTAAAATTTCAGGTCAATCGGATAAGCCTAGCATTAAAATCACATTTGGAAATTGCACTAAAATTTAACAGAGGATTTCTGCTCTGCTGCTGCACCCTCGCGTCGCGACCTAGGCCTTGGCCGTCGCGTCGCGAGCGCTGGGGAATGCAGACAGTGAGCTCCGATTTTGTGCTTGAAAATTCCATTTTCTTTTATTAAGTCCTTATTACTCGACTTAATCACTAGGAATTGTTCCAATACCAAAACCTTTAACTAATAACAAGTTTTAAACCATTGGGGAATCAAATTCAAACCCATTTTCACAATTTCCCGTTTTTGCATTTTTGATCCAAAACCGAAATTATTGAATTCTACTTGCTTCTAATGATTTCTTTCAGTCAATATAGCATCTAAAAATCATTATAAACCATTAGAATCAAGTTTATTACAAGAATTCGTCATCTAGGGTTCTTGGTCAAAATCTCAATTCTTGAACAATAGCAACCTACTTCCATTTCCTTGAATTAAGTCTTTATTAGCATGACTTAATGGAAGTATTAAGCTATTTATCACCAATTTCCTAACTGAAATTACAGTTTTCAGTTCAAACTTGAAGAACACACACCAAAAGCTTGGTAAAAACTTAATAACTTACCTCAAATGCTTCCAATTCTACCCTTTGAAGCTATAATCCAATTTCCAAACTTCAATCTTCAAGAATCCTTCAAATTTCTGGAAAAATCGATCACTAGAAATCTCCCGTAGCTCTCCCAAAATCTGCACACAATAGCTTCCAAGCTTTTATACTTCCAGAAATTACATTTTAGTCCTTGAAGTTGCATTTACTAAACTTTTGCCACAATCCATACAATTTATGACAAAATAAGATTATTATAACATTTTAAGTCCAAGACTCAAAATATTATTACCAAACAAGTCCTTTTCTGTCAAAAAGACCAAATTACCCTTTTGAGGTAAAATGACCAATTTGCCCTTTTCATTATAATTACATAATAAAATACATTTCGGTGTTACAAACTCTCCCCTCCTTTAAGAGATTTCGTCCCCGAAATCATACAAAAAGTTGAGGATATTTCTCCCTCATTTCGCTTTCGGTCTCCCACGTCATGTCGGAACCTTTGTGATGACGCCAAAGAACTTTCACCATGCTGATCTTCTTATTTCGCAGCTGTCTTATCTTTCGGTCTAGCACCCTCTCGGGTTGTTCCGGGTATCTCAACTTGTCATCCACTTCAATTTCAGCAAGTGGTACTTGTTGAGACTTATCAAACAAAGTCTTTCTTAAATGGGACACATGGAATACATCATGTATACCATGAAGTTCATCAGGTAGCTCCAATCGATACGCCACAGCTCCAATCCTTTGGGATATACGGAAAGGTCCAATGAAACGAGGACTCAACTTCCCTTTCTTCCCAAAACGAATTAAGCCTTTCCAAGGGGACACTTTGAGCATTACCATATCTCCTACTTGGAATTCTATCGGTTTCACCCGTTTGTCCGCATACTGTTTCTGTCTATTCTGAGCTACCTTCAAATTTTCACGTATCAGTTTGATCTTTTCTTCGGTCTGTGCTACGATTTTAGGTCCAGCCAATGGCTTTTCCCCAACTTCAGTCCAGCAGGTCGGAGTACGGCACGGTGCTCCATACAAGGCTTCATACGGGGCCATCTGAATGCTGGAATGATAGCTGTTATTGTACGCGAATTCCACTAAAGGCAAATGATCTTCCCAACTTCCACCGAAGTCTATGACACAAGTTCTCAACATATCTTCCAAAGTTTGGATCGTTCTTTCACTTTGGCCATCGGTCTGCGGGTGGTATGCGGTACTCATAAGTACTTTTGTACCCAATTGCTCTTGAAGACTTCGCCAAAAATGAGAAGTAAACCTACTATCTCGGTCCGATACAATCGATGCAGGTAATCCATGCCGACAAATTACCTCATCAATGTAAATTTTCGCCAGTTGATCTACTCTGTACCTTTCTTTATATGGTATGAACTGTGCCGATTTGGTCAATCGGTCCACAATCACCCATATAGAATCATAACCTCGCGGTGTCCGCGGCAACTTTGTTACAAAATCCATGGTAATATGGTCCCATTTCTTCTACGGAATCGGCAATGGTTGTATTTCCCCATACGGTTTCTGATGGTTTGACTTAACTTGCAGACAAGTCAAACATCTTTCCACATATCTTCCAATGTCCCTCTTCATTCCAGGCCACCAATACATCGGTTTTAACGTCCGATACATATTGGTACTACCCGGATGAACTGCATATCTGCTATAATGTGCATCTTCTAGAAGCAAGTTTCGCGCTTCTCCTTGTTTCGGGACCCATATACGGCCTCTGAAGGTCTTCAATTTCTGAGCATTTTCTTCCAGATGCTTCAAATATCCAACCATTCTTTCGCTTTTTACATTCTCCGGTTTACACGCTTCCTCTTGTGCCAAACGAATCAACTTTCAGAGGAGCTTCTTTTCGGCTTAAAGCATCTGCCACCATATTTGCCTTGCCAGGGTGGTACAGAATTTCACAATCAAAGTCTTTAAGCAGATCCATCCACCTTTGTTGTCTCATACTAAGCTCTTTCTGGTCGAAGAGGTACTTCAGACTCTTGTGATCCGTGTAAATGACAAATTTTACACCGTATAAATAATGTCTCCACAACTTCAATGCTAGAACCACTGCAGCTAATTCCAGATCATGAACTGGATATTTCTTTTCAGCATCTTTTAATTGGCGGGACGCATAAGCTATGACTCGACCTTTTTGCATTAAAACACACCCAAGGCCGATTCTTGAAGCATCGCTGTAGATTACATACTCTTCTCCGCTTTGTGGTAGTACTAACACCGATGCTTCACATAAAGCTTGTTTCAGTTTATGGAATGCTTCTTGCTGCTCTTCAGCCCATGTGAAGTTTTCACATTTCTTGGTAAACTTGGTCAACGGGACAGCTATCGAGGAGAAATTCTCAACAAATCTTCTATAATAGCCCGCCAAACCAAGAAAACTTCTTACTTCAGTTGGACTTCGAGGCGGTTCCCATTTCATCACGGCTTCAACTTTTGCTGGGTCAACTTTCACCCCTTCGGCATTAATTACATGGCCAAGAAATTGGACTTCTCTTAGCCAGAATTCACATTTGGAGAATTTAGCATACAACTTTTCTCGACGAAGCAACTCCAATACTTGTCGCAGGTGCACTTCATGTTCCGTCTGGCTTCGGGAATACACCAAGATATCATCTATAAACACTATCACCGAGGTATCAAGGAACGGTCGGCACACCCGGTTCATGAGATCCATGAATACGGCTGGAGCATTGGTTAACCCGAAAGGCATCACCAAAAACTCATAGTGACCGTATCGTGTGCGAAAAGCTGTCTTTGGAACGTCAGATTCCCGTATCTTCAGCTGATGGTAACCCGACCTCAGATCAATTTTTGAAAAGTAGGATGCCCCTTGTAGCTGGTCAAACAAGTCATCAATTCGTGGGAGTGGATACTTGTTCTTCACCGTGATCTTGTTTAGTTCCCGATAGTCAATACACATACGCATTGATCCATCTTTCTTCTTGACAAACAGAATAAGGGCTCCCCAAGGCGATGAACTTGGTCTGATAAAACCCCTGTCTAACAATTCTTCCAGTTGCTTCCGCAGTTCCACCATCTCTGAAGGTGCTAAACGGTATGGAGCTCGAGCAACAGAAGCAGCTCCCGGAATCAGTTCAATCGTAAACTCAACCTGTCGATCTGGTGGCAACCCTGGAAGTTCGTCTGGAAACACATCTGGGAACTCGTTTACCACATTCACATTCGCTACCCCCACTTTAATTGGTTGAGCTACCGATACATAAGCCAAATAGGACATCCCTCCTTTACTGATACAGCTTCGGGCTTGAGCAAAGGAGATAACTGGCATTCTTAACCGAGGTCGTTCACCTTGAATTTTCATCCATTCCCCTTCCGGTGATAACACTGTAATACATTTATTTCTACAATCCACGTTAGCATAATTCGTTGCTAACCAATCCATCCCCACAATTACACCAAATTCGTTGGTAGTCATCGGCTTCAAATCTATAAGGAAAGTGGTCCCGTAGATTTTAAGCTGACAACCTTCCATATGTTCAGAAACCCAGACATATCGGCCGTCTGCTATAGCTACTTCTAAGCTTTCATCCATCGGGGTTAAAGGTACATTCAAGCGAGGCAATTAAGATTCCGATACAAAACAATGAGTGGCTCCCGGATCAAAAATAACATATACAGGTATGGTATTGAGAGTGAAAATACCTGTCACCACATCTGTCTTCTCACGGGCTTCTTCCACAGTCATCTGGAAAGCTCGCGAGGCCACCGGTCGTCCCCTGTTCTTCGGTTCTTCCTTCTTCCCCACTGGATCGTCTCTAGGTCTTTCACTGTATACACCAGATTTCAGTTGGGGACAATTTAGGCGAATATGATCCGTAGCCCCGCATTGAAAACACCTACGGTCCGCCCGACAGTCCCGTGTGGAATGACCAGTCTTTCCACAATTTCGGCAGCTAACTGACCCAGTATCACTGCGACAACTGTCCGTGTGCCTTTTTCTGCATTTTTCGCACCATTTTCCTTCATCTTTCTGGCCTTTCCCCTAGACCCGGATTGTTGCGACTTCTTCTGAGGCGTCCAACCTTGGTCTTCCGCCTTTCGTTTCGTTTCCAAAACTTTCTTCTCGTCTTCTTGTCGCTTCAGTTCTGTTTCTCTTTCTGTGGCTCGATCCACTACTTGCCGGAAAGTAGTTAATTTCAACGGTTGCACAATTTCTCTAATTCGGGTTGTCAACCCCCGAACATATTTGTCGATCTTTCTCTTTTCAGTGTAGATATGGTGCTCCGCAAACCTAGCTTTCTCTAGAAAGCTAAGAGTATATTCCTGGACAGATCGGGAACCCTGTTCCAAATGCAGGAATTCATCCTCCAACTTCTGAATAGCTACTTCCGAGCAATATTCTTCATTGAACTTTGTATTGAATTTCTCCCAAGGTATTGATTGGGATGAATCAAGATCCAGTGATTTATAGTAGGTTTGCCACCAATGTAGAGCACCGCTTGTAAGTTGGTTCGTGGCAAATTCCACTTTATCATCATCCGCACACTTGCTTACTCGGAACACCTTTTCCATATGCATGATCCATTCCATAGCTTTGACTGGATCATCTGTCCCCGAGAATTCCTTTGGTTTACAACCAAGGAAGGATTTGTACGTACACCCAACTTTCTTTGTCGAGGCTTCCCCGCCTTGCATTTCTTTTGCTGCCCGGGCACGACTTTCTCCCTGGCTTTCATTTTCTAGCTGCCCGTCGTGAACACTTTTTGCAGCCTCTTCAGTAGAATTTGGGTTTGCACTTGGGTTGGGATTATTCGATAATGCGGGCATCATTTGCCTAACCACTTCCTCCACTATCGCCCGAATATCAGGTGGATTTTGTCCCACCGGTTCCCTCGCTGGTGCTCTTCGCCCATTAGAGCCGCGTGACCGAGCTGGTCCACTTCTTGCAGTTCCACGCGAATTCGCACCAGTAGGATTGCTTCGTGTATTTGTCATACTTCAAAATTTCAGCAAATCGTTAGATTACATATATAGTAGCAAACTTATACATATCTAACAGTCCATTATATATTCATCTCTCAAGGTTTAAGTCCAGGAATCTAATCTAAGACACCTAGTTCACTTAAACCTCGGCTCTGATACCTACTTGTAATACCCGACTTATTAACAAAAACACCCCAAAATTTTTTGTTTTTCAAACCAAATATTTTACAATAAAAACCATGAGTATGGGGTATTAGTTAACAAAATACGAGTACAAGTGTATCACGAAGTACAATACATAAATATTATACATTCTTCAAGCCGGGTCGTTACTTCAAATACTAAGTCCTCAGTCACGGACTTTGTCTTTTCCCTTGGCAGGGTCACGCTCACCTGCAGGGACATGTCAAATAAACGGTAAGCTATAAAGCCCAATGAGTAATCAAATCAATAATAACATGTATAAGAATAAAATTCTCTATACGAAATCAAATTTCTGTATTATCATACAATACAATTCAAGTATGGCTCACGGATTAGTCTGCTGTTGCCTTGGCTCACGGGTTAGCCCGCTGTTGCCTAGACTCACGGGTTAGCCCGCTGTTGTCTATATAAATCGGATTCATCAAAATAAACTGCGGCTCACGGGTTAGCCCGCTGTTGCCTAGACTCACGGGTTAGCCCGCTGTTGTCTATATAACAGTTTACATAGATATATTGACTCACAGTTCCGTTCTTGTCTATAACAGACTCACGGCTTATCTAGTCTTGTCATATCTTAAATCATGAAAATCTGTCATTTTTGTCCCTCAAATCACATACATCTGCAGCTGCTCATAGAACATTTACCATAACGGATAACAGTGAGATTACTCACCTGAAGGCTTGCTACAACTAGCGTTTGTTGTTTCTTGCCTTGGAATGAAATCCGTAGGATTTTGTCCCGCACCTATAATTCCATTCATTTCACAATAATTATATGTTAATATACCATTTCAATTGGTTCTAATGCACAAGAGTCTAATATAAGACCAATTCCAAGCATTAACCATTGGTATAAAAATTTAATACACGTCCCGAAATACGTGTATTCTACTATAGTACTTTCGGGAGGTCGTATTCGTATTCCGATAATTTTCCATGAAGTTTTACAACATATTAGACCTATGTTTAAAATTTCAGGTCAATCGGATAAGCCTAGCATTAAAATCACATTTGGAAATTGCACTAAAATTTAACAGAGGATTTCTGCTCTGCTGCTGCACCCTCGCGTCGCGACCTAGGCCTTGGCCGTCGCGTCGCGAGCGCTGGGGAATGCAGACAGTGAGCTCCGATTTTGTGCTTGAAAATTCCATTTTCTTTTATTAAGTCCTTATTACTCGACTTAATCACTAGGAATTGTTCCAATACCAAAACCTTTAACTAATAACAAGTTTTAAACCATTGGGGAATCAAATTCAAACCCCTTTTCATAATTTCCCGTTTTTGCATTTTTGATCCAAAACCGAAATTATTGAATTCTACTTGCTTCTAATGATTTCTTTCAGTCAATATAGCATCTAAAAATCATTATAAACCATTAGAATCAAGTTTATTACAAGAATTCGTCATCTAGGGTTCTTGGTCAAAATCTCAATTCTTGAACAATAGCAACATACTTCCATTTCCTTGAATTAAGTCTTTATTAGCATGACTTAATGGAAGTATTAAGCTATTTATCACCAATTTCCTAACTGAAATTACAGTTTTCAGTTCAAACTTGAAGAACACACACCAAAAGCTTGGTAAGAACTTAATAACTTACCTCAAATGCTTCCAATTCTACCCTTTGAAGCTATAATCCAATTTCCAAACTTCAATCTTCAAGAATCCTTCAAATTTCTGGAAAAATTGATCACTAGAAATCTCCCGTAGCTCTCCCAAAATCTGCACACAATGGGAGAAGCTTCCAAGCTTTTATACTTCCAGAAATTACATTTTAGTCCTTGAAGTTGCATTTACTAAACTTTTGCCACAATCCATACAATTTATGACAAAATAAGATTATTATAACATTTTAAGTCCAAGAGTCAAAATATTATTACCAAACAAGTCCTTTTCTGTCAAAAAGACCAAATTACCCTTTTGAGGTAAAATGACCAATTTGCCCTTTTCATTATAATTACATAATAAAATACATTTCGGTGTTACAGTCTCCCACTTGGATAAGTCTATGACTTTAATTTATCTTCTGATTAATAAAGAACCTGCAGCTTCCAAGAAACTGCTGCCGAACTCTGACCCAGTCAGTTCTGTCCATAGATAAGTGATCATATGATCCTTCGTCCAACAATATATTTCCAGACACGAGACATGGATTGAGATCAATCTCTGTCCGATACTCTGTTTCCCGATTTCCGATTCTGCTTATAACTTTAAGACTTCTAATTGAACACATCAATTTAGTCCCGGCTGGCCAGCACTTTAGTCGACTTCAAAATCATCGAGCGGCCTACAGATATCTTTTTCCCATCAGGGTCAAGGGACGAATAAGCTTTGACTCATATGGTTGTGTCTTTTACTTATCAAATCGTACACAACAATGCATTTTATAACATCGAGTTACCGATGCGTTTCGCATCATCAATGCACAACCGACTCGTAAATTTCAACTCATATGTCTCCGCTTCAAGATCATATGATATTATCGTCTCAACATTGCTCATGATGTAATCCATGAAGCAATCTATTGAGCACGGGTTTATCCAATACTTAAATCTCTATTTCTAAGTACTCATGAACGTTGTAGCAGTCTTACTGCAATGTCCAACTCCTTAGACAATCTACAAACCAATTCACGACAGTCTTTGTTCATACTTACTCCCGAAAAGTATGAGCGACTGTGGACTTTTGAATAATAAAATTATTCGGAAAGTGAAACATGCAAAATTGAAACTTAAAATCTGACTGGTGACTACTATTGCCTAATTACCAAGTCTCAACGAGGTAATCACCAAGTCGGATTTTACATAAACTATTATCGGTTTCTAGATTCCTTTTAAACTATTTAATTCGTGTTATGTATTTATGTCTACTTGACCTTTCACTCTTTCTATGTACTCAAATGTTACACATTTATACACTTTATCCGATTGGATATCCTTCCGATGATATTTCAATTTTGGTCATACCGTCATTCTCACTAACAACTCCATTCTATGTACTGTGACTTTCCATGGTTCTCGGGATCTTTAGTCCACATGACTGCACCCTAAGACTATTTTGAGGTGTTACGATGTGCCGGTGAGCCACACGCGCTCCATCGGAATGCCAACGATATTCTTTAACCATTAAGTCCTTATTTTAAAAACTCTTTTCAAATTGTTATCAACATTCACCCCAAATCATTTTTCAATGATTTCTCATGTAGGTACAAAATCCATTAAGTATTCTAGCTAGGTCATATCCTGAATCTAACTCACCATGCTCTAAGCATTAGGTCATCAAGACATGTTCATGACACTTCTGATCGATCCAAGAAACTTGTTGGATTCGATCCAGTCCTATTCCAAACCCTTTTGGAATCTTAGGATTACTCATAATCCTTGTGTCATGACCTTTAATAACTATATCCTTTCAGAGACTTTTTCTCATGCATTTTGAATCTTATCAAGATCATGCTTATTATGGCCAGTTCTATACTGATAACAACATCTATCTGATAAATGTCTATGGATTATGTGAGTATGCTGCACCTTCTTTGTATGCCAAATCATTACACTTTGTAATGATAGGAAACTCTTTTCCTGAGCTATGCATCTTGAGTCTTATCAAGATCATCTTGGAAGAGTTTCGATCTATCTCATAGTCGTTTGTAACCCCCTGAGCATGCCGTATATTTATTAAGTCTTTCATGGCGATCCGTCTCTTAACGCCAAGTCATTACACTTTGTAATGAAAAGAGACGTTTCCTAGAATCATTATGTAACACACATGTGGAGATAGATAACAGCAACACTCCCACTGGCTTTGACACGTTTATGGACTATTCACAAAATCCAGAGCTTTTGGTATATTTTAAGAATCCAGACCTTTCTGAGATCTTAATGGATATCTTTCAGCTCATTCTCAAAATCCAATCCTTTGGCATATTTCGAGAATCTGAATATCCTTTCTTGTGAGATGCCCGCGGGGAAATCCCGGGCCCATGTACCTTTATACTGGCATATTCTTTGTGAGTCCCGATTAGTGTGCCGGTGATCCACACATGCTCCACTAACGACTTACATTATGCAGTATCTTTTCAGATTTCATCTTCTATTGACAGTGCTTCTCTCGGAGTCAATTACTTGACTCTGAGTATCGTCTCACTCAACCAGATGTTCTGAAGGTACATTTCTGTCTATGTTGGTTTATTTTGATGATTACTCCCACTGGTTTTAAGACCAGTTGTAAAACCAATCAAACTGTCACATGGACCGTATCTCGTCCTAAAGTTCTCTTAATTGGCAGCAACCGGGCTCACCAATGCTTCCAAGTAGTCGGATTGAAAATCCGTACCAACTATAGTGTTTTACCACTATTCGGTATGTCACCCCGATCATAACTACTTATGACGGTGATCAGTACTACTGGTCAAGAGAAGGTTATGTCAGTATTAAAACAGAAATTTGATTTCTGCTCTAAGTCTAGCGATAACTAAAGGTTATTTCACTTGGCTAATCCTGAAATCATTCAGGACTGTCCCAACTCCCACTGTCTCCTTAGAATATGAGTTCTTTCTAAAAGAGCTCTTTCTTTTCCAGGTACAGCGGGATAGCCAGTGAAATGAAATTTCTGATTAGGTTCAGGCCAGTCATGAGGTTCGAACGAACACTACAAGACCCTGGACCTTTAATGTACAAGTGGGACAATCCCAGCTTTACATTTCAGACAGTGTCTGCAAAACCTACTTAGTCGAAGGATGTGGTTGGAATATGGTCTGACTGGTTTAATATTCAATGTATCAGAAACTAATTGGCAATGTATCTCATACATTGAGGATCGAACTGTTTCGACCAACGCTCCATCACCTTCCCTAAGACACATTATAACTATTAATGTTCTTGGAAGGGAATAAACTGTGAAACATTTTCCCAGTTTATTTTGTCACTCAGGTTCTGTGGATCTCGTACTTCCTTTGAAGTCCTTAACTATTCAAGGATTCAATCCAATCGCTTATTCTGATAAGCGAAGTCATATTCTTCATACCGACTGACAAATATTGTGAAGTACAAGCAATTGTGTTCTCTTTGAAGATTAGAGCAATACACAGTAACTGATGTGTCCGTTGCTCCTAATCTTAATGTCTTTTACATCTCTATGTAAACTTATGACTTTGTTAATTCTGTTCAAGACTTGCAATCTTCAGTTGACTCTAAGTCAATTGATTCCAAAATCCTATCCTTTGGATCTTTGGGTGATTTATTTCTTGCCACATGTGCTTTATAAAGAACTTAATCATCATCTGACTCTAAGTCAAATGATTCCAAAGTCCTGTCCAATTGGATCTTTGGTTGATTCATTTCTTAACACATTAAGAACTCAATTCATCATGTGACTCTAAGTCAAATGATTCCAAAGTCCTGTCCAACTGGACTTTTGGTTGAATTGATTCTTATAATATTCATCTTAACAACCATAAGGGACACAATTCCTAAGATCCAAACACTTTGGATGTATTCAATATTCAGGTTATCATCAATCATGCATTCAACAGAATCATACAACATTTCAAGGATAATTTCAAACAACAGATGTTAAAAGAAATTAAACGAGAATTTTATTAAAAAAACAAAAATCCTTGAACAATGTACTGTATGATAGACAATGTCATATGCATCAAAAAAATAATAACAATATTTCAATATCTAACTAAACTTCAAAACCGCATGAGCCGGGAATCTAATCCAAATGTGCTCCTATGCGCCAAGGTCCCGTACCTTACTGATTCCCTGCATACAAACCAAAATGTGACTATCACATACACAATTCCTAAGATCCAAACACTTTGGATGTATTCAATATTCAGGTTATCATCAATCGTGCATTCAACAGAATCATACAACATTTCAAGGATAATTTCAAACAACAGATGTTAAAAGAAATTAAACGACAATTTTATTAAAAAACAAAAATCCTTGAACAATGTACTGTATGATAGACAATGTCATATGCATCAAAAAAATAATAACAATATTTCAATATCTAACTAAACTTCAAAACCGCATGAGCCGGGAATCCAATCCAAATGTGCTCCTATGCGCCAAGGTCCCGTACCTTACTGATTCCATGCATACAAACCAAAATGTGACTATCACATTATGCATCAAGGGATTATGGAACAGGAGTTTTGAGGTTTTTAGATATACTTGAGCTTTCAAAAGTTTTTGATCTTGGAGCGTCTTCCAATCTTTTCGCGACTGTATCCGATTCTGTGGATTCCCAGCTTAAGTTATATCCAGACGAGCTGGATCGTTTCTTGCTGTGTCTTTCCACTGGACTTAATCCAGAAGTAGCTGAACCATTGGAGCTATGCCTGTCCAAGAGTGACTCGTATAAAGTAAACAGTGAACGCATTTCCATTAAGGTCTTTTTCTGGTCTTCCTTTTTATACGTCTGAATGAACAGATCATACTTGCTAGTCAGTGAAGCGAGTAGAGTGTTAACACTCGACTCCTGACACATGGAATAACCAAGTTTGTACAATTCGCCTATGTACACTTCAATCTGAAGAACATGCGAATCGATGCTACTTCCTTCTTCTAACTTACACACTGCAAGTCTTTTGAAGATCCTAGCTCGTTCCTCTTCGACCGGTTTTCGGAACATTTTCTCAACCGATTGCATTAACTCATATGGCCCCAAGGATTCAAAAACCTTGCGGAACTCGGGGTCAATGGTCAATAGCATGAGGTCACGAATCTTTTCGGATTCATCAACTAACAAGTCATGCTTATCATAAAGGCTCTTTATGATGACTTGTTTCGGTGGAACCGGGATTGGATACTCGGTGAGATGAAGCTTGCCCGCAATGCCGAGAGCCAGTCTCCAATTGCGAAGCCATTCCTTACAGTTAAGGCCAGTCAGCCTTTCCATATTTAGCAGGTGCTTTCTGATGCTCTCAGAAATGGGTGAAGGAGGAGAGGGAGGAGAATAGACACTTGATTCAGACATCTACAATAAACAGAATTTATTAGTTTAATTTATCCTTTTTAAATAATTATCCAATATATTATTTATTAAGGCTAGGACCCAAAATACCCCAACTATGGTGTGAAGAGGGATGTCGTAGTCACAACATAATGGTCATTAAGGTAGATAATATACTTATCAATTTCATCTTATGAAATTCCTAGATCTGTTGAGACACATTGAACTGTTCAATGGCATGTTTAGTCTCGGATGTGCCCCATTGTTTGTGACTGGGATGCCGAGGATCACAAATCGGGTGTGAATAACCATGCAAATTCGCTCGGTACTCTCGAAGTCAATTGTCATCTCTAATTAACGTGCCGGTTAACCACACACGCTCCGTTAATAATGACAAAATCGAGAAACCCATTGCAAGTCTTTGCGGACCCCAGTTGGCGTGCCGGTAAACCACATACGCTCCACCAATGTTCCACAAAGTGCAATGTGCAATTTCATGGATTAGCACCAATTCACATTTTTATCCTAAAGTAACTAGATTGGGTTTTGTTTAAGGTTCTAGTACTTTCAATTATCGCATTATACTTTTAAGAGGCTTAGCGGTTCTATAAAACATGTTCGGCTAACGACACTCGACTGACCAGGAGAGCGGTGGGTAAGAGTAGATACCCATTAGACTAACATTTTATAGTCAATTGCCTTATACCCTCTTTATAGGACAGTTTTGTGAATGAGGCCTACTTGCAGTAAGACTAACCAATTTTCTTATATATAAATAATTAACTTTTAATCATAAATATATAAGATATATTTTAATCTTATTAAAATATTTTAGAATTAATTATCTCATAATTTTCGCAAATTTTAAACTATTTTACGAAAATTTAAATTAATTCCTTAAGCTGATTTAATTGGTCTTTTAATTAACAATTAATTAAACTAATTAAATCTAAGATAGATTTCATAAAATTAATCAAATTAATTTTTCTATCTTGACCCCTATATGGATCGAAATTTACATGCCAAAATTAAAGAGGTTCTAGTTATTTAATTAATCCAATTACCAAAATAACAACACACTAAATAAGGCAAGTAAATCAAGCAAATAAAGGGGGGACCAAGTTATGGCGGCTAGGGTTAGGAAACCCTAGCCTAGATTTCGACCAAAGCCTCATCCAAGAGGTGTTTTTCGCACAAAACCTCAAGGCAAACATAGATTAAGCAGTTTATATCAATTCACAAGAAAACAGCCTAAGCTCTGATACCACTGAAGGGTTTTCTAGCAAACAATGAACACAAAAATCCTATGGTTCACATGCAAGCCTAATAAGATCCATGTTTTCTTTATGAAGATAATAAACTAATATCTAAAGGCCAACAATTATTTCTAAAGTTTAAATCAGAAGAACCAACCTTTGAATCTTGTTCTTGAAGCTAGCAGCAAAAGTATCCTGCCTCAAATGCAAGTCACACCCAAAGAAATGGAGAAGACAGTCCAGCAGAGTAATCTTGGTGATAAATGGCGTGAATAATGGGGAGCCAGGGGGTTCCTTTTATAGCCTCCTAGGGTTACACCTGAAACCCTAAGGAGCCTCCAAGTGGACAAGCCTGTTGACAACTTGGACCAGATCCCTAAACCCTAATTAGGGTTTTCGCCAACCCTAGAGAAGCCTCCAAGGGTGGCGCCACTTTTAGCTCCTGGACTTCTCTTTGCCAGTTATTCAACTATTGAATAAATACAAACTAGTCCTCACACTTTTAATTAATTAATTTAATCACTAAATTAAATCCAATTAATTCTAGATTAAATCTCAATTAATTATTATGGTTTCTAATTAATATATTAACACTTAAATATATTAATAAACCATTTAATTAATTCTATTGATTTATTACACAATTAATAAATCAACCTTTTACTCTACTGAACTCTATCCTGACCTCCAGCTATGAGGGCAACCCAAATGGACTTTGCTTCAATTAACAAGATAAATATAGTTGTAAAGTCATGGCTTAGACACCTAATCCAACAAAGGGGAATGCCCTTAACTTGATTTGGTCTTCGGTAACATCATGCGGCTTGATACCGACGCAAACTACATGGAACTCTTTTAAGAACTTATGGGGGTCTTCGTTCTCCAAACCACGAAAACTCGGTAGTAAATGGATCAGTCCCGACTTCAGCTCGAAATTCATCATCGCGGGATAAGTGATGCATAACGGTTGTTGGGTGACATCTTGAGTCGCCCAATCGCGCAAGGTTCTTTCTTCGGCCATGTTTCGGGTAGGAGATCCGGTGATCTCTACCTCGGGTATCACGGGGATTGTGAAATTTGGTTGTGGGGTATTTTGTATTGGTGATAATGGTGGTGAGGGTTCTCTAGATGAATATTGGGGTGATGAATATGGTGTATCTGTTTCGGTTTCACTTGAAAGGTGTATTTCCTTCCAAATGTTGATGACTGGAGGGTTTGATGATGTAGAAGTTCTGGAACCCGGCTGTTGCCTCTTCCGAAGCCTAGCTTGTTTACGTAGCTTCTTTGCTGTCTTTTCAATCTCCGAATCAATTGGAATTGGTGTACCTGTACGTAAAGATCTCGGCATAAACAATTAGTACTGCCGAGTCCCCGACAACGGCGCCAATTTGTTGAAGCGTCAAACTCAACAAATAAATTGAGATAAATATATACAAATCTCAAGTTCGTGTTCACTGCTCAATTTACTCAATCTTGATGGGAACGGCGGTGGTGTAACTTGAGCTTCGATTTGAACTTTCTTTTGCTTCTTGTTGTTGCTTGATTTTGTTTCGTCCTTCTTCACCTCTAACTCATCTTCTTCATCCGCATTCTTGGTCCATCATACGCTTTTCCACTTCGCAAGGTAATAGCGCACGCGTTGTGTTTCGGGTTCTTTTCGGTTTGTGCGGGCAATTTACCGTGTGACTCCATCTTACTCATCGAGTTTGCTAGTTGTGAAACTTGTTGCTCTAAACTTTTGATGCTTGCCTTTGTCTCACTTTGAAAGGCTTGAGTGCTCGTGGCTAAGCTTTTCACTATTTCCTCCAAGGACATACCCGAAGAACTACTACTTCCTTGATTGTGATTTTAAGGAGGAGGGGGATAATTATGTTGATGCGGTGGCTGAAAATTTTGTTAGTGATGGTTATTGGGTTGATAAAGTTGTCTTTGTGATGGTGGGCTTGGTTGAGTCACACTCTGACCCATTCAGTTCTGTCCATAGATAAGTGATCATATGATCCTTCGTCCAACAAGATATTTTCATACATGAGACATGGATTGAGATCAATCTCTGTCCGATACTCTGTTTCCCAATTTCTGATTCTGCTTATGACTTTGGAACTTCTAATTGAACACATCAATTTAGTCCAGGCTGGCCAGCACTTCAGTCAACTTCAAAATCATCGAGAGGCCTACAGATATCTGTTTCCCATAAGGGTCAAGGAACGAATAAGCTTCGACTCATATGCTTGTGTCTTTTACTTGTCAAAATCGTACACAACAATGTGTTTTATAACATCTAAGTACTCGTGAACGTCGTAGCAGTTTACTACAATGTCTAACTCTTTAGACAATCTACAAACCAATTCATGACAATCTTCATTCATACTTACTCCCTAAAAGTATGAGCGACTGTGGACATTTTGAATAATCAAATTATTCGGGAAGTGAAACATGCAAAAATGAAACATAAAATCTGACTGGTGGCTACTCTTGCCTAATTACCGAGTCTCCACGAGGTAATCACCAAGTCGGATTCTTCATAAAACTATTATCGATTTCTAGATTCCTTTTTAAACTTTTAATTCATGTTATATATCTATGTCTATATGACTTTTCACTCTTTCTATATATCCAAATGTCTCACATTGATACACTTTATCCAATCGAACATTCATCCGATAATATCTCAATTCAGTCATATACTGTCATTCTCACTAACAACTCCATTCTGTGTACTGTGACTTCCCATGGTTCTCGGGATCTTTAGTCCACATGACTGCGCCCTAAAACTATTTCGAGGTGTTACAATGTGCCGGTGACCCACACGCGCTCCATCGGAATACCAACGAAACTCTTTAACCATTAAGTCCTTTTTACTTATTTGAAACTCTTTTCAAATTATTAACATTCACCCGAATCATTTTCCAATGATTTCTCACGTATGTACAAAATCCATTAAACATTCCCAGCCAGGTCATATCTTGAAACTGACTCACTATGTTGTAAGCATTAAGTCATCAGAACATGTTCATGACACTTCTGATCGATCCAAGAAGCTCGTGGAATTCGATCTAGTCCTATTCCAAACTCTTTTGGAATCTTAGGATTACTTATAATCCCAGTGTCACGACTTTTAATAACCATTTCCTTTCGGAGACTTTCTCATGCATCTTGAATCTTACCAAGATTATGCTTATTATGGCTAGGTCTATACTGATGGTAACATCTATCTGATAGATGTCTGTAGATTATGTGAGTATATTGCACCTTCTTTATATCTCTCTTGCCAAATCATCACACTTTGCAATGATAGAAAACTCCTTTTCATGGGCTATGCATCTTGAATCTCATCAAGATCATCTTGGCAGAGTTTCGATCTATCTCTTAGACGTTTATACCCACCTGAGTATGCAGTATCTCTATTAAGTCTTTCATAGCGATCCGTCTCTTAACACCAAGTCATTACACTTTGTAATGAAAAGAAATGTTTCCTAGAAACAGTATGTAACCCACATATTGAGATAGTAGATAACAGCGACACTCCCACTGGCTTTGACACGGTTACAAACTATTCACAAAATCCAGAACTTTTGACACATTTTGAGAATCCAAACCTTTCTAACATCTTAATGGGAATCTTTCAGCCCTTTCTCAGAATACAATCCTTTGGCATATTTCACAAAATCCAGAACTTAATGGGAATCTTTCAACCCGGGCCCATGTACCTTTATACTGGCATACTCTTTGTGAGTCCCCATTAGTGTGTCGGTGATCCACACGCGCTCCACTAACGACTTACAGTATGTAGTATCCTTTCGGATTTCATCTTCTATTGAGAGTGCTTCTCTTGGAGTCAATTACTTGACTCTGAGTATCGTCTCACTCAACCAGATGTTCTGAAGGTACGTTTCTATCCATGGTGGTTTCTTTTGATGATTCAATTACTCCCACTGGTTTTGGACCAGGTGTAAAATCAATCAAATTTTCACATAGACTGTGTCTCGCCCTAAGGTTCTCTTGTTTGGCAGCAACCGGGCTCACCAATGCTTCCAAGTAGTCGGATTGTTAATCCGAACCAACTACAGTGTTTTACCACCAATCGGTATGTCACCCTGATCATAACTACTTATGACGGTGATCAATACTACTGGTCAAGAGAAGATTATGTCAGTTTTAAAACAGAAATCTGAATTCTGCTCTAAGCCTAGTGATGACTAAAGGTTCTTTTACTTAGCTAATCCTAAACTCATTCAGGACTGTCCCAACTCCCACTGTCTGCAAAACCTACTTAGTCTTGGACGTGGTCGGAATATGGTTTAGATGGTCTAACTAGTTTAGTATTCAATATATCGAAAACTAATTAACAATGTATCTCATACATCGAGGATCGAACTGTTTCGACCAATGCTCCATCATCTTCCCTAAGACACATTATAACCATTATGTAACATCCCAAAATTTTAGGGTAAATTTAAAAAATTTTAAACGAAAACTTCAATACAAGAAAAGCCACTTAATTAATTTTCATAAAATTCCATAACTTATAAGTTTAATGAAAACACCCCAGGATTAACAGAAGTTAACGAAATCTCAATATAGCAGAATATTAATTCAAAACCTGTCCTCCAATGAAGCAGCACAGTGTATACACGTCACGCCTTGCCATCCATGGTACCTGATGTACCTGAAACAATAGTTTATATAGGGAAAGGGTAAGCACGAAGCTTAGTGAGTTCCTCAAAATACCATACGATCCATCACATAACATACAACACATCATAACCATTCATATGTCTGTGAGACTCGCGGGCTATCCCTGTTCCGCTGAAGACTCACGGGCAATTCCCGTTCTTGTCTTATCGTTCGCAGGCTTCTCCCGTTCCGTCTAATGACTCGCAGGCTATTCCCGTTCCGCCTATTGGCTCGCGGGCTGTTCCCGTTCCGTCTAATGACTCGCAGGCTATTCCCGTTCCGCCTATTGGCTCGCGGGCTGTCCCCGTTCCGTCCACAAACAATCATTATCATAGAAATAATTCATACAATTATTATAACAGGTAAGACCACCTTAGCCTAACCTATCTTCCTTCCTACGCATGCAATATCACCTATAGTATAGTGAGAAGACTCACCTGATTATAGTTGACTACATCGTTTATCTTTCTCGGCTTTGTATTTCCTTCAACTTTAACTGTTAACATAATAAGAAATCTATCATTTCCTTAATCCTTAACTATATTATAGTCGCATCATTAAACCCTTCAATAATTCAATATGATACTCCATGATTTATCAAGTAAAGAACGGCCAGGTAGAAGATTAGATGGGGTGGCAGGATCCTTTCAGCATTTTAGCCTTTCGGAAAATCCAACAACCAGATCCCAAGTAATCGGCCTAGTCACCGTCCTCGTAAGTAAATCAATCGGTATTATATTCGGAAATTACGAATTGTTATAATAACGACATTTTAAGGTTTTTGTTTACTATTGTTAGAAATTAGTATAATATAACATATGTTATACTTATTAAATATTCTACTTCTTAACACAAAAACTATTTTACAATACCTAATTAAGCTATAGAAAAGTTTGTAGTTACCTTATGACCAGTCGTCGGGACCTATAACTTCTTCGCTAGGCTTTTGAGCTTCCTTCCGCTCACTTCTTACATTCTAGTGCTTAGAACCCTCTATTTATTGGATTGAGATTTGTTGGTGTGGTTTATGAGATGTTTTGGGGGGGTATTTATACTTGAATTCTTGAATAAAAAATGGCATGACACTTTTGACAAAAGATTTTAATAATATAATTTTGTTGAAATTAAAGTCCTTCTAGAATCAGTCTGTTCAAGACTGGTTTAGCCGATCTTAAATCCATTAAATTCACGTTTTTATTTTATATTCAGAAAATTCATCTCAATACCTTTCCAGGGATGTATTTTACGTATTTATACGATTTTTCTATGATTTATGATGAATTTTTGAAAACAGACTATCTAATCTGTCAATTCCGAACTAATCAGTAAAGATTGCATTTTTTACCATAGATAATCTCATTTTCAAGCTTACTATTATTTTTGGTAATTGTACTAGACTCAATTTTTAAACTTTGTGCATTGGTTTGAGGTCCAAACAATTTTCCTAGAATTAATTATGATTTTTCTAAAAACGACACAAAATGCTGATTTTATATGAAATTGTAAATAAAGTTTTTCTTAGCTTTATAACTACCAAAAATCATATAATTTCTAACACTCTTATTTTAGGTATATGTTATAATCAGGATACGGGTCTTACAAGTCTCCCCCACTTATTTGGATTTCGTCCCGAAATCCGCATTCTCGAACGCCTCTATGTATTTCTCATCGAGTCCTTATGTTCTTCAAAAATCCTCCTCATCTTATTGTCGAACCTTTACAAGGTTTCATTATCTTTCCCTTCAACTTTCACATGTCTCTGTAATAATGCTTAAGGTCCTATTATTCTCATTCACTCCATACTTCTTTTCTTCTAGTTACTGTAGATGTAAAACTCTAACTGTTTCTCACAGTCCCACACATCAACTTGACCGGCTACTTTCTACAGTACATATTTAGTACTTTCTAATCTTCATGTATACATAGTTAACCTAGTTAACTTGCAACACCTAATTTTTAACACTATTTCGTATTTATATGAATTCGCATATTTCAACACACATTTGTCTCATTTCAATATTTTCTTTTAAATACTTTTTGGCTAAATAATTCTATATTTGTAAAATTTCCAAAAATTTTTGTTTTACCGAAAAATATAAAATTTACATCATCTTTCGTAAGTTTTTTTTTTCTTTGAAGAACTGAACACTCTTTAAACTATTTCCATTATATGGAGACATAAAATTTTGTTTTATTTCAAGAGTCTCTTTATTATCTCGTTCTCACCAGAGTCAAGCAGGGAATTTTGAAAAAATGTCACTTGGGGTAGTGAAAAGTCGCATCTACTGTAGTTAGTTTGAATTTCGGTAATTAAAACGTGAGGTGTCCTTTCAGTTCCGTGTGACCTTTCGGTTCCGGCTGCAAGATACTATATATACAGGTATGTAGTATCATTCATTTCCACATTCATTTTCAGTCTCGTCCTCTCTTATCACTAGTTTGTTCATAAATGAACTCATATTTAAAGCCGAGTCATGGAAAACAGATCTTCAATGGGCGATCTGTCGAACCCTGGACCTGGTTTTCCGCAAGGAGAGGGTACTTCAAACCAAGAATTCTTAATAGAGTTCGGTGACTCTAACATTCTAGACATCTATCATCCATACTTCGATTACATTTCTAATGTTTTGTTTGATTTTGAATTATGGTACAGTCTTCTAGATATACTACCAATAGAGCATCTCCACGATGAGCCGGAAATTTTTCCTGAGTTGAATATTAACTCAGATGATCCGGTGCATGCATCTGACTTTGCACTTGATCAGACTCCATGCCTTCTACCAGGTTAAATTCTTTTGAATGATCCATTTATAAGTATTCTGTTTTGTTTTATCATTTGACATGTGTTATTTGTAGACCCATTTGTGGATGGTCTAACTAAGTACAATCCATTCATCGACGTACCCTCAATGAGCAGTGAGATCATCCCCATGAACCAAGGATTTATGGCTGACATTCAAAATGACAATCAATTACAGACGATTGATAACATCAATATTGATATGAATCCCGAGTTTGGGGTTGGTTTTCAATACCAAAATCACCTTCAGGTGATTCAAAGGAACCTAGAAGGATTTCAAAATCCTGGTATTTTAGTTGAAAACCAACAATTATTACCGATAGAGGCCACTAATTTTGATGAATCAATGTCCATCTTTGGGTCAAAAAATCAGGATCATGTTCAAATGATCCAGAATGATAACTATACAATTAGATTTGAACCTTCTAGTTCAGAAAACATAGCAGGTGGCAGTGGAAGGGGTTTCAGACATTTATTAAGTAGGGAAATAATAGCTGAACACTTTAACGAACCAATTGAGAAAGCTGCGAAGGAACTCAACATTGGAACGACACAATTAAAAAAACGCTGTAGAGAATTAGGTATCAATCATTGGCCCCAATGACAACTTACGAGTTTGCAAACCCTTATTGATCGTGCTGAGGTAAAGAACTACATTTTTTTTAATTCCTTTATATCATAAGGTTGAAATTACTAAAGTTATTTGTGCCACTGGAATTTGGTAATAAATTTATTGAGGCAACAGAATTATCGGGAGATTTAATACCCAACCTAAAAAAAGAAAAAGAAGCGATAATTGAAGGGCCACAATCGGGTTTAACAGACAGCACAAAGAAGCTAATACAAGCTGCTCATAAGGTTGTATTTAGGAAAAGAAAAATTCAGGAAAAGGGGGAAAATTCATCAAGAACTCATACACAGCAGCAATCGTCGCCATCTAATTCTGGTATGAGTAGTATTAACCCTGGTTTACTCGAGTCTTCGAGTGAGGAGAATTTTTGAGGCTTTCTAAATAACCTTGCCTGGTTTCCTCCTTCTTATAGCTACCCCCAACTGGTTCCGAATTAAAGCCCTTCCTCATTACTGCCCTACTAACACACGCCCCATATGAGTCAATATTTAGCCCCTAATCATGGGGTTACAGGTTCCAACCCTATCGAGACCCCATACCTTGGAGCTCCTCCTCCAATAACTGAAAGCATACCACTTCCAAATCCTCGAGAAGGTACAAGTCAACCTAATGATGACAAAGATTGTAGTGTAAAAGATCTTTTCTCACTTCTTTCTGATTCTCCGGTTTAGGTTAGTAGTGCTGTAAACTTTTCTTAATGTATAAATATAAAGTTGTAGTAATGAATTAAATATATTGACATGTTACTATAATTTTAATAATTTCATCGATTCAATATAATATTCATGTTGTTCCCTTAATTTCGTATTTCTCCCCCACTTGGACTAAAGTCCAAGTCTGTTTATTCGATTTATAATTTTTTTTTACGAGCCCTTACTCTCTCGAACGAAAAACAAGCCCACTCTGCTCAGCCAACAACTTGCATCGGGGCAAACACTATCTCAATAAACATGTTTCGATAATGTAAAGATGTTTACATCAACCACCATATGTTACTCATCCGCTTGCGACCCTATTCAACACCTCTATCGTCAGTTACCTCAATCACGAGTGAGTGATCCAAACTCTCAACCCACATGACCTGATCAATCACCCAAGCAAGATCAATACAAGGGTAGGTAGCCCCACTATTACACAGCACTAGGCATGTACAGAGTTGACTCAAAAATACCCGCTATCATCTCAGGCGCCGCTTGCACCTCTTTGACCGTGAGTTGGAAAACTCACCCTTGCATCCTCTAGTCCCTGTCTGACTTGTGCGCCCATTAGTTGCATGAAAAATAGCTACCACAATAGCATTTTGGCATTCTCCCTTTCAACAGTCTTTAAGCTCAGTAATTAACTTAAGCATGATCGGTCCAACCAAACTGGTATGATCGCATCTTAATTGTTCCTACTGAACCTCACAATCAACATTCAAAAAATTGAATGGATAAAAGTTTACCACATTACACTAGCATTTAAGTTAATTATGCCAGACACTCACATATTTAGCTCCTTGGATCCTTCGTGATGAACTCCCGACTCGAACGTGGATCCTGTGCTTTCGATAGTAGGAGCTCTACTACTACCTTCCACACCTATCCATGTTCGTTCCAAGACCCATCTCGAAATATCCAATTCGCTTCTTACCGATAATTTTAACACATATGCCCTTACAAGGCATATGTCAACCCTTCTAGGAATACTTAGAATCCCACCCCCACCCTGCTATTCTAACTAAGACGGAACTTCCTCCAGTGATGACAGGTTGTTTTGCGAACGTAGTTGTATACAATATCAAACTAAACAGTCTTTCAAATAAGAGAATCTTCCCTAAGGCAACAACCAAACAAGGAACATGCAATAAGGTCAACTCACACATTCTATGACTATTCAGTCTATATTGTATACAACTTAGTGGAAATCTCTAAGCAACCTATCGGCACTAGCATACAGTTCTATTAGCAAATAGCAGATAATAATACAACAATATGTGATCTCTACCAGGCATTTCAGCAAACATATACCATATGTTTTTTTAACATCCACAATATTAAATACTTAACCCTTTTCTCATACTGGCGTCGGCTGGCGGTACACACTGTGTCTTCAGTTCACCCTTCATAAAACATCCTTCTTTCGTAAAAATGTTTTAAGAAAACTCTTAAGCCTCAACTTGAGTCCAGAACTCACTAAGTGAGCCTGATTCTCTCAAGCTGTGCTCTGATACCAACTTGTAACATCCCAAAATTTTAGGGTAAATTTAAAAAATTTTAAACGAAAACTTCAATACAAGAAAAGCCACTTAATTAATTTTCATAAAATTCCATAACTTATAAGTTTAATGAAAACACCCCAGGATTAACAGAAGTTAACGAAATCTCAATATAGCAGAATATTAATTCAAAACCTGTCCTCCAATGAAGCAGCACAGTGTATACACGTCACGCCTTGCCATCCATGGTACCTGATGTACCTGAAACAATAGTTTATATAGGGAAAGGGTAAGCACGAAGCTTAGTGAGTTCCTCAAAATACCATACGATCCATCACATAACATACAACACATCATAACCATTCATATGTCTGTGAGACTCGCGGGCTATCCCTGTTCCGCTGAAGACTCACGGGCAATTCCCGTTCTTGTCTTATCGTTCGCAGGCTTCTCCCGTTCCGTCTAATGACTCGCAGGCTATTCCCGTTCCGCCTATTGGCTCGCGGGCTGTTCCCGTTCCGTCTAATGACTCGCAGGCTATTCCCGTTCCGCCTATTGGCTCGCGGGCTGTCCCCGTTCCGTCCACAAACAATCATTATCATAGAAATAATTCATACAATTATTATAACAGGTAAGACCACCTTAGCCTAACCTATCTTCCTTCCTACGCATGCAATATCACCTATAGTATAGTGAGAAGACTCACCTGATTATAGTTGACTACATCGTTTATCTTTCTCGGCTTTGTATTTCCTTCAACTTTAACTGTTAACATAATAAGAAATCTATCATTTCCTTAATCCTTAACTATATTATAGTCGCATCATTAAACCCTTCAATAATTCAATATGATACTCCATGATTTATCAAGTAAAGAACGGCCAGGTAGAAGATTAGATGGGGTGGCAGGATCCTTTCAGCATTTTAGCCTTTCGGAAAATCCAACAACCAGATCCCAAGTAATCGGCCTAGTCACCGTCCTCGTAAGTAAATCAATCGGTATTATATTCGGAAATTACGAATTGTTATAATAACGACATTTTAAGGTTTTTGTTTACTATTGTTAGAAATTAGTATAATATAACATATGTTATACTTATTAAATATTCTACTTCTTAACACAAAAACTATTTTACAATACCTAATTAAGCTATAGAAAAGTTTGTAGTTACCTTATGACCAGTCGTCGGGACCTATAACTTCTTCGCTAGGCTTTTGAGCTTCCTTCCGCTCACTTCTTACATTCTAGTGCTTAGAACCCTCTATTTATTGGATTGAGATTTGTTGGTGTGGTTTATGAGATGTTTTGGGGGGGTATTTATACTTGAATTCTTGAATAAAAAATGGCATGACACTTTTGACAAAAGATTTTAATAATATAATTTTGTTGAAATTAAAGGCCTTCTAGAATCAGTCTGTTCAAGACTGGTTTAGCCGATCTTAAATCCATTAAATTCACGTTTTTATTTGATATTCAGCAAATTCATCTCAATACCTTTCCAGGGATGTATTTTACGTATTTATACGATTTTTCTATGATTTATTATGAATTTTTGAAAACAGACTATCTAATCTGTCAATTCCGAACTAATCAGTAAAGATTGCATTTTTTACCATAGATAATCTCATTTTCAAGCTTACTATTATTTTTGGTAATTGTACTAGACTCAATTTGTAAACTTTGTGCATTGGTTTGAGGTCCAAACAATTTTCCTAGAATTAATTATGATTTTTCTAAAAACGACACAAAATGCTGATTTTATATGAAATTGTAACTAAAGTTTTTCTTAGCTTTATAACTACCAAAAATCATATAATTCCTAACACTCTTATTTTAGGTATATGTTATAATCAGGATACGGGTCTTACACATTAATGTTCTTGGAAGAGAATGAACTGTGAAACATTTTTCTCAGTTTATGTTATCACTCAGGTTCCGTGGATCTTGTACTTCCTTTGAAGTCCGTGAACCGTTCAAGGTTTCAATTCAGTCGCTTATTCTGATAAGGGAAGCCATATTCGTCATACCGATTGACAAATATCGTGAAGTACAAACAATTGTGTTCTATTTGAAGATTGGAGCAATACACAGCAACTCATGTGTCCGTTGCTCCTAATCTCAATGTCTTTTACATATCTATGTAAACTTATGACTTTGTTAATTCTTTTCAAGACTTGTAATCTTCAGTTGACTCTAAGTCAATTGATTCCAAAATCCTATCCTTTGGATCTTTGGGTGATTCAATTCTTGCCACATGTGCTTTATAAATAACTTAATCATCATTTGACTCTAAGTCAAATGATTCCAAAGTCCTATCCAACTGGATCTTTAGGTGATTCATTTCTTGCCACATTAAGTACTCAATTCATCACACGACTCTAAGTCAAATGATTCCAAAGTCCTGTCCAACTGGATCTTTGGTTGAATTGATTCTTATGACATTTACATTAATAGTCATAATGGACACAATTCCCAAATCCAAACACTTTGGATGCATCAACATTCAAGTTATTATTATTTATGCATTCAACACATTCATACAACATTTCAAGGATAATTTCAAACAACAAGTGTTAAAAGAAAATTGACAATTTTATTAAAACAAAATACTTAAACAATGTAATATATGATAGACAATGTCATATGCATCTAATAAGCTAATAACATGATTTTAATATGTAACTAAACTTCAAAACTGCATGAGCTGGAAATCCAATCCAAATATGCTCCAATGCGCCAAAGTCCCGTACCTTACTGATTCCCTGCATACAAACCAAAATGTGACTATTACATTATGCATCAAGGAATTATGGAACAAGAGTTTTGAGATTTTTATATATACCTGAGCTTTCAAAAGTTTTTGACCTTGGAGCGTTTTCCAATCTTTCCGTGACTGTATCCGATTATGTGGATTCCCAGTTTGAGACATGTCTAGACAATCTGGATCGTTTCTTGCTGCGTCTTTTCACTGCACTTAATCCCGAAGTAGCTAAACCATTGGAGCTATGCCTGTCTATGAGTGACTCGTATAAAGTCAACAGTGGACGCATTTTCATAAAAGCCCTTTTCTGGTCTTCCTTTCTATATGTCTGAATGAACAGATCGTACTCACTAGTCAGCGAGGTGAGTAGAATGTCAACGCTCATCTCTTGACTCATGGAATAACCAAGTTTGTACAATTCGCCTATGTACGCTTCAATCTGAAGAACATACGAATCGATGCTACTTCCGTATTGCTACTTCCGTATTTTAGCTTGCACTCTGCAAGTCTTTTGAAGATCCTAGCTCGTTCCTCTTCAACTGGTTTTTGTAACTTTTCCTCAACTAGTTGTATTAACTCATATGGCCCCAAGGATTTAAAATCCTTGCGGAACTCGGGGTCAATGGTCAATAGCATGAGGTCACAAATCTTTTCGGATTCATCAACTAAGAATTTATGCTTATCATAAGAACTCTTTATGATGACTTGTTCCGGTGGAACCGGGATCGGATACTCGGTGAGATGAAGCTTGCCAGCAATGACGAGAACCAGTCTCCAATTGCGAAGCCATTCCTTACGATTAAGGCCAGTCAGCCTTTCCATATTTGGTAGGTGCATTCTGAAGCTCTCAAAAATGGGTGAAGGATGAGAGGGAGGAGAATAGACATTTGATTCAGACATCTACAATAAACAGAATTTTATAAGTTTAATTAATCCTTTTAAATAATTACCCAATATATTATTTATTAAGGCTAGGACCCAAAATACCCCAACTATGGTGTGAAGAGGGATGCCGTAATCACAACATAATGGTCATTAAGGTAGATAATACAATTATCAATTCATCTTATGAAATTCCTAGATCTGTTGAGACACATTGAACTATTCAATGACATGTTTAGTCTCGGATGTGCCCCACTGTTTGTGACTGGGATGCCGAGGATCACAAACCGGGTGTGAATAACCATGCAAGTTAGCTTGGTACTCTCAAAGTCAATTACCATCTCTAATTGATGTGCCGGCTAACCACACACGCTCCATCAATAATGGTAAAATCGAGAAACCCATTGCAACTCTTTGTGAGCCCCTATTGGTGTGCCGGTTAACCACACACGCTCCACCAATGTTTCACAAAGTGCAATGTGCAACTTCACGGATTAGCAACTAATTCACATTTTTGACCTAAAGTAACTAGATTGAGATTTTATTCAAAGTTCTAGTACTTTCAATTATAGCATTATACTTTTAAGAGGCTTAGCGGTTCTATCAAAACTGTTCGGCTAACGACACTAGACTGACCAGGAGAGCGGTGGGTGAGAGTAGACACCCATTAGACTACCATTTTATAGGCAGTGGCCTTATACCCTCTTTATATGACAGTTTTGTGAATGAGGCTTACAAACGGTAAGACTAACCATTTTATCTTACAAATAAATATTAACTTTTAATCATAAATATATAAGATACATTTTAATCTTATTAAAGTATTTTAGATTTAATTTTCTAAGAATTTTCTCAAATTTATATATATTTTTTCGAAAATTTTAATTAAATCTTTAAGTGATTTAATTGGTCTTTTAATTAAACAACGAGTACTGTGCGGTTCATGCATGTATTAGTGGCTGAGGGAGAACTTATATGATTCATATCAGCCTTTGTGGCTAGGAGATTGGGTTTAATTACCTAAATTATTATAGGAACCTTTGTGGTGCATATCAGCCTTTGTGGCTAGGAGATTGTGTTTAATTACCCAAAAGTATTATAGGAACCTTTGTGGTTCTGAACGGCCTTTCTGGATAGGAGATTGGGTTTAATTACCCAAATTATTGTAGGAACCTTTGTGGTTCATATCGGCCTTTGTGGATAGGATATTGGGTTTAATTACCCAAATTATTTTAGGTTAAATTATTGTAGGAATCTTTATGGTTCATATTGGCCTTTGTGGCTAGGAGATTTGGTTTAATTGCCTAAATTATTGTGGGACCTTTGTGGTTCATATCGCCCTTTGTGGAAAGAAGATTGGCTTTAATTACCCAATATATTGTAAGAACCTTTGTAGTTCATATCAGCCTTTATGGCCAGGAGGTTGGCTTTAATCGCCCAACATATATGGTTAGAGCCTTTATGCTCATACTACAGTAGGGGTGACAGTGAGTCTTAGTGACTCAAGACTGTAGGAATTGAGGAGGAGACAGATATAAGGCCTTTGTGGCTTACGACTAGAGAGGTCGTAGAATTGAGGAATCTATTTTGAAAGTGAGTATGACGAATTACCGTGTAGTAGTACAGAGTTAAGATTGTGTGTATACTTGTGTTACTTATAATACACCTTGCTTATGAAGGGTTTTCTAGCAAACAATGAACTATATCCTAAGTTCACATGCAACCCTAAAGAAGATCTATGTTTTCTTCTATGAACATATAATAACAAAAACCTAAGGCCAATAATAATTTCTAAAGATCAAACCAAGAATTACCAACCTTTTGATCTTGTTCTTGAAGCTAGCAGCAAAGAGATCATGCCTCAAATGAAAGTCACACCCAAGCAAGGAGGAGAGAAATCAGCAGAGTCTCTGGAGAGTCTAGAAGGTGGCGCAGGTTTTCGGGTGCCTAGGGGGTTCCTTTTATAGCCTCCAGTGAAACACTAGAGGTGCCCCCTTAATGGACAAGCATGTTGCCCATTTGGACCAGATCTCCTAAACCCTAATTAGGGTTTCACCAACCTCTAGGGGAGCCACCTAGGTGTCGCCAACTCTGGCCCCTGGCTACTAGCTTGTCAGTTATTCAACTATTGAATAAATACAAACCAGTCCCTACACTTTTAATTAATTTATTTAATCACTGAATTAAATCCAATTAATTCCAAATTAATTTATAATTAATTATTATAGTTTCTAATTAATATATTAACACTTAAATATATTAATAAACTATTTACTTTTTTCTATTGATTTATTAAACAATTAATAAATCAACCTTTCTCTCTACTCACTTCTACAACTATCCTCCATGGCCTATGAGGGCAACCCAAATGGACTTTGCTTCAATTAACAAGATAAATATAAATATAAAGTCATGGCTTAGACACCTAATCCAACAGCTTATTCATTGAGTTGGCTTAGGTGTCGGGGGACACCTGTGTGACTACATAAAGAGTATCTTATAGTCATTTAAAGTGAGTATGGTAGATCCTATATGCTTATATTAATAAATATTTATAAGTTATTGCATGGAATTGTTGGACCCACGAGTTGGGTGATCTGTTATAGTGTGAATAAGTTATTCTATGTTGTTGTAGTGTTGCTCACTAAGCCTTGTAGCTTATGTGTGTGTGTGTGTGTGTTTCGTTGTATGCAGGTTATCAGATTGTAGCGCCCGGCTTGGTTCGTGGGACGATTCTCGATGATAACTTCTTGTAGTATCCAGAGCACTTGAGTATGTTCAACTAGAAAACTGGGTGTTACATATAGTCAACTGGAGTATATCATACGGTTGAACTATCTAAGTGGTTACTCGGTTGTACTATTTCGTTGTAAATGGTTCAACACATCGGGGAAAAGGCGATTAGTTGATAAAAATGGTATCGTTGCTATTGACATCAGTCGTCAATGGTATGTCGGTAATGCGTGATACGATACTCAAACACATTTTAGCCACACAAGCAAAGTAAGTGTTTTGTCTCCAAGATCCTTCTCGAAACCCAAATAATTGGAGGATCGTACAAGACATTCACCATTGGAAACTTTGGGATCTCCAAGTATCCTTGTTGTTAATGATGTATATGTCTTGCACGACACTCAATTCTCTGATTATGACTTGGTTGTCGACATAGGCGATGCAGTGAATCAAGTACGGTTGTTGAGAGATTTGTCGCCCCTGGAAGATCAATCATTTCATTGTAACTTAGTTATCGACTTAGGCTATTTGCCTATGCAGGAAAGTTTAGATGAAGTTGATGAATCAAATGATGCCCCTATTCCGGAGGATGAAAATTTCATTGAAGATGATGAAGAGGACGGTGATATGTACCCTTCAGAAGACGAAATCATTGTTGATACGAATGATAGCGATGATGATGATGTAGATGCATGTTATTCTAGTGATGGGTCTGATTGAATGTAATGTAACATTTTTCTGTATGTTTAATGGATGATTTTTGTTAAATTGCTACAGTGTTGCTTATATTAAATTGTTGCTTATAATATTTGTTAAAAATATGTTTGTTATTTATTTCAATTGAACACATGACAACACGTGTTTCCAGAGGTCATGGTGGAGACGGTGGGGCTGATCCTCCACGAGGCCCACATAGGATCTCTTTGACTTGCGAGTCATGTAAGTAACTTGTTCCAATTTAATGCATTCTTTTATATTGAATATATTTTTACATACCAACTTATCAATTACATGTATCAATGCAACCAAACCTAAAAAAGAAGACTTGTGGATACAGAAAAGACTTAAATCGTTATGAGGAGTTCCATAAAAACAACGACAGGCCATTGCCTCTTCAGTTTGATGACCAGGGAAAGGGTTCAAATTTGTCGGAGATAATTACCGGTTATTTATACGCTTGATATCGAATGAGGTTGGTAGAAGAGTTCCAATGCACTATCGGAGTTGGGAGGATGTTCCTAACAGATACAAGAGAGACATTTATCCGAAACTCCATGTAAGTATGCAATATAATGTTTTATTTTTCTTTCAATTATATAATTTCTAAATGTCTTCTAATCCTTTGTTTTGCAGAATTATTGTGATATTCATAGTTTTCGGAACACACCAAATTGGAATAGAATTGTACTTGGAATAGAGAGCGACCGTGCCAACAGTTACAAGCGACGAAAACATGACTTGAAACGGCATTTTATTGACCATGGAGGTTACGAGGATGTTGAGAGGGCAAGGGAGCATCCCCCGCCTAGACAGACTCCCGGGGCGTGGGGGAAGGACATTGATAAATTGTTTACCACAGAAAAGTACAAGATCGCTCAGAAAAAAAAAGGGGAACAGACAACAACAACCGTATTCAAGTTCTCATGGGAGTGAATCATATACACAAAAGTGATATGCAGAAATAAGATTTTTTTAAGTATTTGAGGAGTTTTTAATAATTCTATGAAATTTAATTAAATCTTGTTAATTTATAGGTCCAAGCAACCGGCAAGAGTAGCCATGGAGACGGGTGGAGAAAAAGTCACTTTAAGGAAGGTCGTGGTTGGGTGATTAATCGTGCAAGAGATGACTGTGTAAGTAAAATTTCTAGAAATATGTTTTAGTATGTTTTTATTTTGTGTAACATATTGATATACAACTTAGTGTAGAATGTCTATTTTGCTATTGAAAATCATTGCATATATTGAAATATGGGAACTGTTATTGTTATTATTTATAGGTAAACAAGTTGGTTATCCATTTTATAGCAGTTATGCTGTCGAATTTTAGATATAAAAACTAATGTATGTTTGTTGTTTTTTAATGTAGGAAAAAAATCCAAGCTGAGTACAAAAGCATGTTAGACAAAGCTGACGGTGACGAGTCAATGGTTGATGGATTGAATGCCTTAAACGTGCACTTCATCATCAACCCAAAACTTCAATGAAATGACCCACTAATTCACTCAGTAGTTTACTCAACAGTTGACTCAACAATTGACTCAACAATTAATTCAACAGCTTAATCAGCACATGCAAAACATTTTTATCCAAAATAACATTCGACAACAGTTTCAACCCTTTCGATTTCAAGTTGATCCAATACAACTACATTCTATACAGATTCAGTCTCCAAACAACCAAGGTAATGATGATGATGAAAGGATAGAAACATAAAGTGATAATCAAGGAGGTGACGCCGGAAATGAAAGTGAAGCCAAAAGTGAAAACGATTAAAACAATTTGAACAACTTTTGTGTAATATTTGAATGATATTTTATGTATTAACGCTATGTGTTTTGGTAAATTACGATATTATGCATTATTGGTACGTTGTTTTAAATGTTTTGGTATTCACATTTTATATTTTGTTGAATTGTATTAATAATATATATAATATTTGACATATTTTGAAAACCAAAAAAAAAAACCTCTCTATAGACCAACCTACAGAGACGACATGTCGTCCCCATAGACAATGCCAGTTTTTTTTCAACACATATATAGAAACGACTAGTCGTCGCAATAACTATGTATATAGAGACGACATGTCGTCTCTATAGACAGAGCTATTGCGACGAAAATTCGTCACTACAGTTCAATTATTTTGAATTCAAAACTTTTTTTAGACGAATCTATCAACACGAAATGTCGTCTCTATAGACCGGCTATAGAGATGATGTCTTTAGCAATGACATTTTTGGTCTATGGTGATGAAACTGAATGGACGAAGGCTATAGGGACGACATGCCGTGTGTGTGGCCTATAGGGACGATTTTAAGGTCTATAGGGACGACATTTTTCGTCCCTATAGCCTTCCATTGTTGTAGTGGAACCATAGAAAAATATTAAAAAAACATTAAAAAAGTATATATTGTGTCTTCATATAAAGATGATGATGGGAAAAAATAGTATTTTTCAAATGCCTCTGTCATGATATATTTTTTGCAAGTTACAAATGTGAGAACTAAAAGGGTTGATAATGATAATTAGACAATTATATGTCACATGTACCAATTTTTCATGATTCCACTAAAGCTCATATTTTTTAAGGGTTAAGGTCATAATTGGTCATTGAAGTTTCGAATTTGTACTCATTTGGTCATGTAAGTTTAATAAAGTTTTAAAAGGTCATTTAAAACTCTTAATTTGTTCCGAAAAGGTCATCATGACCGGCTATACCCGGTTTAGTCCACTTGGGTTAAATACGTTGTCGTATGAGAAGGCATTCAAAACCACTAAAGTAACGACTCGACTTCGTCGTTTCAAAAGTCGATGGAATAAGCATAACGGGTCGATTTTTTGCACGTTGAAGAACAAATCAGCAGTTCAAGTGTCGATTTTGAGGTACGCAATTTGCTAAAACAACTTCCTAACCCTAGTTTCTGTAGTATTAAGTGTCGATTTTGAAGTTTACATTGTCAAATTTCAAACAGATGTTAACACTCGAAGTGAACTACAATGGGGGTTTTGTTCCAAACCCATTTCAGTATGACTCTGGTATAAAAGCAACCATTAATGATGTGAATTTTGATCAAATGGAATACCCCGACTTGCTTACGTACCTTGGTCGTTTGAGCAATTGTGTAGTAAAAAATCTTTATTATCGTGTTGTAAATCAATCAATGGCGCGAAGCTTGAAGCTATTGATGTGTGATTTAGATTTCAAGCAATGTAAAGATGCTGGACACAGAAACAGTGGACATATTTTCATGTACATCGACCATTATGAAGAGGACGTTGTGGGTATGATTGCAGACGAAATAATACAGCTTGAGGAAATTGAATTCAAAAATGATGAAAATGTGTTAAGTGGTGGGGAAGAAGATGATGAAGACGGTGACAGAGAGTATGAAGAGGATGAAGAAGAGGGTTTGTCTGATAATGGGCCAATGGAACATGAAATTGATGAGGAGAAAATACCAACAAGGACTACACACGAGGATCCATTCTTGAATGCGTTGTCCGAAAAAATCAAACACAATAAAAGTGCAGAAAACTATGTGTCTTTATGGTTCAAGACAGGCATGTTTCTAAATGCTTATAGGTATAACATACAACCAATCAACGGAAGTGACATGTGGCCCAACACGTTGTATATACCACCTTTACCACCAAAGAAAAGACGTATGCCTGGGAGACCTACAATCAAAAGAAAAAGAGATGTGTCGGAACGAGAGGAAAGGCCTAATAAACACTCAGTAAGTAAGAAAGGTGGTCTTGTCACATGTAGTATTTGCAAGAAAAAGGGTCACAACAAAAGAGGCTGCAACACATCATTTGGGAATGAGGGATCATCTAGAAAAGTCCAGAAAAATAAGCAAAAGGGTCACAATAAAAGCAAGGGTCCACCTATAAATGTTCCAAATACAAGGGGTCCTGATGCAAATGTTGAAGATGTAAGGGGCCAGGATGATAATGTTGCAGATTTAACAGGTCCTGATCCAATTGTTGAAGATGTAAGGGGCCAGGATGATAAAGTTGATGATCCAGGGGTGTAAACTGAAAATGTTGCAGATTTAACGAGTCCTGATGAAAATGTTGAAAATGTAAGGGGCCAGGATGATAACGTTGATGATCCAGGGGTGCAAGTGGGTAAACGTGTCAAAACTGCTATGGATTATGTTGGACAGTTGCACACAACACAACAAACTCTTGCATTACACAGTCAATACACAAGTCTTAATGCTCATAATGCTGTGGTTTTAGACAGGCTCAGGAAATCTGAGAGGCAGGTTAAGTTGAAGCTTAAAAAGGCAGTTTATGACAAAGATGGTCGAGGTAGCACGCTAGACAAGCCTGTCCAAGTAGATGAAGAGTAGGTGTGGGTGCCACTCTTGCGTGTTAGATGTTCTAAAGTTTTTGTAGCATGTTGTTAAGTTGAAGCTTAAGAAGGCAGTTTTTGTAGCTTATTTGGTACATTGATAAGCTAAATACTTTAACATGCAAGATGGTTTGATAAACTGTTTGTAGCCGGTTGATTTGCTTTTTTTGTTAAGCTTATTTGGTTATTAATGTGGTTGATATGTTTTTTTGTTAAGCTTATTTGGTTATTAATGTGGGTTTATAGGTTCTTAATATAGCTCTTAACGTGTATTGTTTAATAAGTTCTTAATGTAGCTCCCAACTGTTACATAACATCATTACCATCAAGTCATTAATTCAAACATTACATAACAACATAACTGCTATTACATTCACCAAAACAATAGTACCTTACGTAGACCATTTCAACACTACCATTACTTGAAACGAAACATCACCAGAAGATACCTAACTAGTACATTGACCAAAACAAGACTACCACTGTGACCAAAATAAGACTACCTTACATATACCATAAGAACACTACCATTACTTGAAAAGAAGCATCCCCACCATCACGATTACCAAACAGATTACCAACCAACTGGATTTGTGCACAATCAACTGTTTCTCCAAATCTGCATTTTTTTCTTTATATTTATGCACCATCGACTTGTACATTTTCAGCTCATTCTCCATTTCTTGAAGCATACACTTCTGTTTTCCAATCAGATCCTCATGTGCCAACACTTTTTCATGGACATTGTACAAAAGTCGATGATACCAGGGGATTAACTCGGGGTCTACCCAATCAAAAAACTCACAATCTTCCTTTGGGTTCTACAAAATAAAAAGAAATTTCAAACATTTGGGGAAAATTTCCTTTGGTTCGACAATTGAAATTTACTTACCAGAGAATTAGGGCATGAAGCGAACCTTCTACCAGGGTTTTTTTTAGTCCAACTTGTGTGTGTTTTAACTTTCTTCATGCAGTAACACAAGCCTCGACCAAGGAAGATCGATCCCCGATATTGTTGCTCAACGATGAAGACGAAGACATGGCGCCAAAAGATTACTTCCCCACCTAAATGTACTGCATATATGCGTATTTGGACACGTTGGTTGCTGATATATCGACTTATGGGATATAGCCGGTCATGATGACCTTTTTGGAACAAATTACCCGGTTTAATGACCTTTTAAAACTTTATTAAACTTACATGACCAAATGAGTACAAATTCAAAACTTCAGTGACCAATTATGACCTTAACCCTTTTTTTAATGTATCACACATCACTGGCTGTATATTAGTAATGCGTAACCTTTTGTCGCAAATTTTTTATTCCTCATGGACGTTCAAATTGAAGATACTGAACTTTAGTATAAGGCAGCAAATTTTCCATATATAAAACCGTTCGTAAAATCTCATCAAGCATGTGGGAATTTAACAAATTTTACCAATTATGAATTATTAGTACAACTACAATTATGTTACATATGGCACATCAAAGGAGTCTTTACATCATCAAATGTGATACAAATGACAGTTCATTGGTTATTCTTTTGACTATCTCATCTCCTAATTCCTTCCTTTAGGAATATCCTCTAGTAACTGAAGCACATAACCTGTCTTTCCATATTCAAAGCATTTTAGTTTCAAAATACCTGATTTTTAAGAGCTGTAATCATATAAAATGAAAGTATCATGACCTAAGGCATATGCATTACAATATAAAAAAACCTGTTATTTCAGACAGGATTCCCCCAACCCCATAATATCCTCCATATCCCTTTGAATCACACTCAACTTGAAGTTAGGAAAAGAACAAAAGAAGCTAATACTTGATATAAGTCCTCTAATTTTCAATAATCATTTGGGATTGAGCCAAATGTAATAGATAAGTGGGTAACAATTTTATCATAATGAGAAAAAGTAATAGGAAAGATCTTTAAAATTAGAAACAATGAGACAGGTTCATGTATAAAAAATTAAAAAGTGATGTCCTTGTTCATACTAAATCCCAACAGAGTTCAACAAATTAAAATGCATGGTAATGAGAAGCTCAATGAGCATAATCCTGAACAGCAATAATAAATTTAAAGAAAACGATTACTTGTAATAATTTAAAACAAAAGAAACAATTGACCCACGTTGACCAAGATCAATGTTTCTCTTGTGAAAGAAATCCTAAACTTGCCTGAGAAAACGCAAACAGCCAAAGCAATCAAAACAGACTGAAACACATAGGATTCAAGCTTTATTAGGTTTTAACTTCATATGGGAGATACTTGAATGCAAGAAATAACTTCATACTCTCATTTGTTCGTATATTATAGCATCCTAATTTTGTTTATTCCTATGTGACATTAATTATACCAATATTTTTCTTACGAGGGTAATGAAAAACTGGCCCAATTATACCATTGTACTTTCAAGTTATTATTATTATTTACGACATTATCCTTAAAAAATCTATCCAGTTATTGTACTGAAAATTGCTTTGTAGTTGGATTACATTTGCCATAGCCGGTAATTCTTTTTCAAACTAGAGGGTTGTAAGAGGATAAAATAAAAGAAGGATGTTATACTAATTGGTGTTCCATCCTCTTTATTGGTGCGGACCGAGTAATAAGTGTATGGCGGTAAACCTGCAAATTTGATGTCCTCCTCTACTACTTAACTTAGATCTTCTTAGGAGACATCAACAATTCAACATGAACTCAAAATTATTGATTATTTTGACACTTACAAAATTGCTAATTCCAAATACTCGGAAAACGCGAAACAAAAAAAAACATATCATAGGAGATAGAAACACAAACCAATGATATCTATTAGAACTTCGTTTCTCTGACTATACGTATTCAACATCATCAGCAAGACAACTAGAAGCTGTTAAAAGGGAATTTTTAAGAACCTTGAACAAAAAGGGGGATTAGAAAGAAGCCACATCACCAGTCGCAAGTAGCTAAAACTTCAGAAATCGCAGTACACACTTTGGCATAATGGCACCGAAGAAGATTTTGCAATGTGTTCTTTCAATAAGGGCACAATCTATACTTTAAATTCCACCTCTAATAGACTAAAACGTCAGTCCCTGATATTTTCAATTTTGCAGCCATAAAGTTGTTGTCGAGTTGAACAATTTGAGATTGATAACGTCCTGAGTGGGTTGGGGTTAGAGAAGGCAAAATTGAAGAAGAATTTTGACTTGTAATAACTTCTAGTTACTTATACAAGTCCAAAATTACGTGTGTCTTCATAACGTGATTGGCCTTGGGAAAATATAACAATAACAAGGGATTAGGCTAAACTTGGTGGGGAAAAGGTTTAAAATGCCAAAAATAGATTAAACATCGAAGAAATCAAGGAAGAAACATGCATGGTTAGGGTTTGACTCGTTCGAGCTCAGGGAGATACTAGGAGAATCGATCGAATGTAAAAAGAAGATGATCATCATATATCATTGGATTATGTTTGCTTCTACTTTTTATGTTTATGTTGTACTGAATACAAGGAGATACTTCAACATTGTCCCAAAAATATGTATCCAGATTCCATACTTTAATCAGGCCCAATCTAAAACATTAACCTAACTTTTATGTGTTCCAAGTTAGAAAGTAGGGGTTGTTCAAGTATATATTTTGGTTTTCTGGTAGTTCGGATCCAAGTTAGTCAGTTTTTTTTTCATAAAATAGCCAATTCGATTATGATATTTGAGTATTAGTTAAACGGGTATAATTTCGGGTCGGCCGGTATGTTATTAAAATACCAAAAGCATCTCTAAGTTTGATGATACGCGTTTTCAAAAAGGGGACATCTTTTTAAACTATAGTTTGCACCTAGCATAAGAGTATAAGGGGTTTTCAAGCTTCTATCTATATGACTGTGCTTTGTGCTATCTCCTATAATCATTATTCACCTAAACATAATCTCTTGGAATTTGTACAATGGAATCAGACAAAGCAGGCTTTTTCATATTCTGAAGCTTTGGGCTTTATTTTGAAGCTCTGGATACTTCATGAACAAAGCTTTTCTGTAAACCATGCAACAACCAGGCTTTTCTTTTTACCAAACCAAATCGTACTTTTTTTGAAATGGTTTTTCAAACATTGATTGAATAATGATTGAATCAAGAAACAAATGCGAAAAAGAGTTTATTGGGTTATTGTTTGTTGAACTTTCCAAGCATTTGATATGTATGTTTAAAAAAGTCAACCAGTAACTTCAAGTCACGGCAACAGCCATGAGCCAACAAGTCCTCTAAGAATTCATTATTGTGTTGTACAGTACAATCCAGTGATGCACTCATGTTCTAACTCCAAACTTATGATCGTCTCTTATCACGCATTATTATGTAAAATTTCCTTTGTAAGATATAATGTTTATGTAGTAAATTAATAAATAATGTTCATTAATTAACAACATTTACAATATTTATACTAATTTGAATGTATAAAAAACAACAAATTGGACAGGCCAGAGAGTTTAAGAATTTCTCTATTCCATGACTCTCAGTATATATGCAAGTATATGAAATAAGTTCCACTTTGTAGATTCCAATAACTGCTCTTCTCTCCTCTTCGATGCCTTTCTTATCAATAGCTCCCATTTATGGTACAAGTTGTTTAAGCATCAAAAATAAGGCAACAACAGTTACAATTTCAAACAACAAGAAAAGAAAAACACAGCAGCAGGTATGACTCACTTTTTCTAGACAGAGGACTTCTCTTTCTTGAACAGCTCACTTGTCATCTTATCGCTACTCCTGGACCAAATGGTTTTTATAATCATCTCAAATCCCTTTTTCCCTTCAATGTTAATAAGTGTCCGTCAAAATTTAAAGCATATTTAGCACAAAGATATGCATGGAAGCTTAAGAGATAGATGACAGGTTTTTTTTAACTGAAAACGTATTCAAAATAAGCTTGTGACAGTTGGTTTGTGTGCCTCTTTTATCTGTATGATGAGAAAAAAGTTTTTGGGATAAAAAGTACCTTAATTAGGGTTAAGAGCTATCCTCCCGTATGCAAGACATCCTTTGCGAGAAAGCTCTGAACTTAAATTCATCTAATGAAAAGAAAATAGATTAAAGATTTACAATGATCGTAGAAAATCAAGACATGTATTATCTATCGCTAGAATACTATCATTTAGTTATTGTTTTAGATATAAAAGTAATACATAAGAATGACATCTACCTTTAAAGCGGGCACCTTCTCCACAATAACGACCAAAACCTAGACCATGCAATGATAGGCCCCTGAGGTCCATTCGCAGTCGGCTTAGGATGTATTCTCCTGTTGTTACTTGAAATCCGGTAAGATCTCCACCAATGATGTGATTCCATGACTTGTAGTATCCTAACACATCTTCTGCTTCATCTGTGTCTCCATCATTATACACAAAACTCACCCCACACTCTTTTGTAACTACTTTAGCAAGATGATCATACATGTTCTCCATGGTAATGGCAACTTGGTCACCACATTCCATCTCATTTATCCCAAACATACAATGGCTTAACAACGTCACACACTCTTCATAGAAATATACAATGTAATGGCGGTATATCCAGGTGAGGTTCTTTGTTATATTATTAATTATGATCACCGGCAAACAGAGGCGCTCAGTACCTAAAGGTGTCACCACAAAGTCCCCTATGATCGCATAGGGAGATGTCAGCACACAACACACATTCAATCCTGTGAGGTTGTTAGGAGATAATGGGATGGTAAATGTTATTGATAGCCCATTGCTTCTATCTGTAATCCAATGTGGCATCTCTTCACCTCCATAAATTGTGCTGAATATTCCAAATTCATAATACATCTGACAAATATACAGCCACTTTAATTAATTAGCACATTAAGTTTATATAAATAGATATTCACATAAAGACATATAGTTTAATAGAGCATACCTGGATTTCAGATTCAACTATGCTGCCAGAATGACAAGTTTTCACATGCCTTCCAATAAGGAAGTCTGGATTTGTCCAGCCCAAACGAAGTAACAACTTTTCCTCAATACCTGTCATTGGTTGGATTTTCACCATGCCTTCAATTTCAAACAATGAATATTGTCGTCTCTGTGTTGATACTGAAAAATAGAGCGGGGACATTTTTGGATCAAATGAAACTTTTTGTAAAGAAGACTTATTATTACAATAGAGCTCCAAATATGTGAGTGTATGTGGAGGATGCTCGACTGACGTCAACATATTACAATGTCTCATACTAAGGGTCTCAAGCCTAGGAAGGCTTCTCACACAATTTGGTAGGGAAATCATAGGGTTGCCATCTAAACACAATTCCTTTAACATGGATAGGCAACTGAAGTCCATGGGAAAAGATTCGGTAGACAAATTGTTTCTCGCAAGCGACAAACTTACTAAAGATCTCGGTAAAGAAATACTAAAGAACTTCTGATCCCTAATCTCGATTCGAGATTCACCAAGATTACATCCCTTTAACAACATTGTTTTAACATTATTTAAGATGCCTATGATTCTTGGGAGTTTTTTAAGCTTGTTGCAGTAGCTGAGATCAACGATGGCAAGTTTATCACATTGCTCAATTGATTCACACACCTCAAGCAAATTAATGCAATTTGTAAGTATTAACCTCTCAAGTGCTGGGAATTGATCAAAGCCACTCAGCCTACACAACTGCTCACAAAAACTTAAATTAAGAATCTTCAACGACCCAAGCAACCTTTTGTCTTTTGAGCATGATCCGAGCAATTGCTGAAATTGCGATAAGTTAGAATAGTAGTGAATTTTATCAATTGGACATAGAAGAGAACTAAATGGATATAAGTTACCTTTAACCTCTTATGAAGTCGTTGTGGATAGCTATAAAAAGTCCCAAATGACTCAATATTGCTATATGACATGTCAAGAGCAACCAGATTTTCCATCGGCAAGTCTGAAGGTATAAACTTAAAAGGGAACCCATGCATGCACAACCATCTTACTTCTTCTGGAAAATTCTTGTAAGAGCCAGTTATTTGCACATAATTGAGTTCTAGCAACATTAGCCTATCCATCTTACTCAATGCTTCTATTGTCAACTCGAGTGATACATGCAACTTCTCTTTCTGAAACATTCTCATGTCAAGACTGAGGCCTAGAATATTTTCGGTGCCCTGGAAAAAAAAGGCAATGCATATTTTAAAATGTTATAAACATGTATTTAGAAATACAAAATGCTTTAAACAACTATAGGTTGCCTCTTACCTTTTTTTGTTTCAACACGTTGAATGACTCGTAACCCCATAATCGACTTCGTTCCCATGGCTTGTGGAGTGATTCTTCACGTACCAAATATCTTCCCATCTCTTGAACCAACTGATGCATCACCAATTTATTATCATATCCAATACTAAGAAGGTATTTGTCGATGAGATTTGTGATCCCGGTTCTTGTTTCTTTATCACATGCATCTAATATTGTTAATGTAACATCTCTATCCATCCCAACAAAAAAACAAGCAATATGCTTAAACAAGTCCTTATCATTTTCTGATGGCAAAGAGTTATAACTAATTCTCAAGACATTATTTACCGGGGAAAGATGTTCTTTCTTTAGCATGTCTATGTATCCTTCCCAGTAAGTTACATCTCGATTATGTAGAGACCTACCCAAAAGTTTAAGAGCCATAGGATGTCCTTGACAATACTTTACTAACTTTTCTGACACCTCTCCATAACCTACCTTGGGAGCGTTGTGCATGAATGCATGAAAACAAAAAAGCTTTTCTGACTCGGTCTCAGATAAGCCTTTAAGCAAGTGCTTTGTATGCCTTAGTTTACCGTTCAATTTTAATAGCTCAAAACTCTCTGTGAACCATGCGTCTTTTGTTGTTATTATAATTTTGCTTCCAGGATGAAAACCGTTGCTTCCAAGTAACACATCTAATTGGTCGAGACTACCAATATCATCGAGAACTAGAAACACTTTTTTACAGGTGACTGTGTTTTCTATCATTGACGTGTATATAGAATCATCTTGAACTTGAACTGAACTTGGTTTTGAAGTGTTATCATAGAATTGTTTTTGTACATCAAGCATCCCATTATATTTTGCTTCAATTCTTGTATTGATATCTTTAATGAAGCTGCTTGTGTCAAATTCATTAGAATGTAAAGCATAGACATATTTAGCTAAAGACGTCTTCCCGATCCCACCTAGACCCCAAATAGTAAGTATATCTGTCGTATGTGACGATACATCTTTCAACCATGAAGTAACAAATTCAATAGAATTATCCATCCCAATAAGTTGTGGTAGTGGAAACCTTAAGGGTATGTGTAATCTACGGAAGATATCGTTAACAATTTCATCAATAAGCTCCACCTCTAGCCTGGAATTTAATTTTAGTAAGAACCAACAAAACACAATCCATAAACACTAACATGTCATATTGGAGAGTTAATTTTTCCAAAGATCCAAATGAAAATTATATCATATTAAGCTATTATTTAATAACTTTTGCACATCATAAATATTATTGTATTTGCAGTTCTAACTATATAAGCATCTAATGGTTATATTCATGATTATTATCAATTATAGGAGCAGAGCCACCTATGTAATACACGATTTCATTAATAGGCCACCAAGTTTAATATTTTATTGTTAACCTTTACTTCTTACAAATAAGAGCATTTAAATATCATAATAAACAACGATATGATTTCAAGGTAGAATAATATAAAAAAATAGTAAATGCCTTTCAACTGTCAAACATTTTTTTTATTTTGTAAAAAGCATAAAAAAATATTAAAATGGTTTATCTACGAATTTATTTATGATAAAACAAAAATGCATAGCAAAAATGTTAAAATAAGCAGGATGGTTTAACTTGGCTACATATATCAAATATCTATGAAAACAAATAATTGAAAAAAATAGATTCAATTCTTAAGCATATCTTTATGTAAATTAAATGCAACAAAAATATGCCTATTCGATGATTATGAAGAAAAGTACTAAAATGCATACGGAGAAGATGGCATTGACTTTTCATGAGCTAAATAAAAGTATTAAAAAAGTACGAAAATATGGGTACGAAAGTGGTTACCTGCCATTTGCATCCTTTCCTTTTAAATCAGCAACTTCTGTAAGTGCTTTATTCCATCGGTCCATCTTTTGAGCCAATTTACTTCTTTTATTTGCATCTGCCTCACCCTCCATCTTCTGCCTATGCTCAGCCATTGCATCTCCAAAGCTACTTTGTTGCTTCCTCACATGGGTCGGCTCAACATGATAAAAGATTGGGATAACAATATGGTTGGATATCTTACGCTGCTCAAGGATCAACACCAACTCATCAAGACACCATCTGGAAGAAGCATAATTCTTGGACAACACAATAACATAAGCTCTAGATGCTTTAATCGCACTTTCTAATTCCGGTTTCAACTCGTCCCAGATTTCAATCTCTTCATCATCTAAGAAGGTATTGATATTGGCATGCATGAGGGCGTTATAAAGGTGATTAGTGAAACTATTACGGGTGTCTACACCTCTAAAGCTTAAAAATACGTCATATCCACGACGGTGAGTTGATGAAGAAGTTGAAGCCCCTTGAGAAATTTCATTGAGTTCCACCATTATGAGTTATGGGCTAATGACTCTTCACACTTCCCACGATTTTATGTATTTAGTTCTTGTTTCTCCTTATATGTGTGTGTATCCCAATAAGCTAGGACGCTTTTTAACCCACACTTTTTTCACTTGTGCCTCAATATCGGACACATAACCTACAGAAAATCCAAACTATTAATAACTATGCAACTTATGTTTAATCAAACAATTTAAACCTCAACAATGACAACTATATACTACACCATAAAATTTTGAAGTATTTAAATAAAAATACACATCCACCACCAAACTTTTTATGTGAAATCAATATGCTTAAGAAATAACGTATGGATATAGAATCAACATAACATTGAGATAAGAATTGTTTAAAAATTGGTTCCTTAGTTAATTAGATTGGTGAACCTGTTTTTCCGGCTAAGTTTAATGCTAGAAAAATATCAAACCAATTTAATCAAGTAACTTACAAAAGCTTTATTTTGATCTGATTAACCCACCATAGACATCCCTAATATTTGTAAACAAATTCCATCTAAATTTCAGTTAAATAATTCTCAAACAAATAAACACCATCCCATGAAAGGAGTTGCAAAATATATAGGAAATTCCAGATTTTTACTACATATGAACAATTAATTAAAAGACCCAAATGCAAGAAAGAATAAGTTTCCTTACATGATCGTTTTTAGGTCAAATAAGAACAATATTTTGAAAAGTGAATTTTTCTATCACTAAATCTAGTATAGAATACTGATGGACTTGTTCCACATGATAATTTTTTTAAAGTAAAAAAGTCCAGACATTTCTAAGCTTTTAATTACAAGGAATTCCCTTGTCAATTTGTTACACTTGGTAGTTTACGGATAGGAAATAAGTAGAAGAATAGTATCTATAATAAAGGAGTTACTGAGGGGCATTTTGGTCTTTATCCAAGTTAGGTCGGTTAAGTGAGTACAAGTAGGAGTTTAGGGGGAGTCGGTCATTATCTTAGAACCGGGAGTGTAGTAGCCACTGGAAAGCTAGGTTCCATTTGTAATCCTTCATTTCCAAGATTCAATCAATATATTTATGCTTTATCAATTGGGCTTTTATCATAAAAGTCCTTAAGTTTTTTCAAAAATGTTCGGTTTTGTCCTTCTGTGGATTTTATGTCCACTAAAGCCCGAAATTTGCAAACTGTTTTCCATCTTTGTCCCCGAAACCTGTGATAACAGGTTTCCAGGTTACAATGATATTATTTTCACATAGAAGTCTTTAAGTTTTTCGAAAATGTTCGGTTTTGTCCTCCAACACCGCCACCACCCATCACCACCACTACTGTGCAGGTGGTGGTGGTGTTGGAGGATAAAACCGAACAATTTTGAAAGACTTAAGGACTTTATGAGAATTAATTTCATGGTAAAAATGTAAAAAAATTGCAAACATAAGGACTTTTATGTGAAAATAATTTCTTGGCAACCTGGAAACCTGCTATTTTGGGTTTTAGTGGACATAAAATCCATAGAAGGACAAAACTGAATATTTTCGAAAAACTTTAGGACTTTTATGACAAAAGCCCTCATCAATTGAATTTCAATATAAGAATACAACACAATTTTGTAGCTCAAAACATAAAAACCTATTTCAGGCTATTTGCAAATAAATGGCGGATTAGTTGATTGATTAAGGATCTAGTCTTTGTACTAGCATATTCCTAATTTTGATTCATAAAATATATCACCCGAAAGTATTCCAGAGAACCGAGATTTCTTACAATATGGCTTCAACAGATTACCAAGTTTTGCAAAGGGGAACATCACCAGGCAATTTAGCATTATTGCAATCGAAAATTAAAGCTTGTTCATTATGAGTGCTAGCTTACCCTTCTGGTTCACAGAGAATCATATGTAAGAGAATCGTGTTTTTGAATGGAAGATATAGAGAAAATTAAGGAAGTACATGTCTGACTCTCTGTACTATCCTGATCAAAATACAAAACTGAAAAAAGTAACGGACGTAATCGAATTTTCAATCCACTGTTAATGAGCAAATCAATGATTATGATCTGATTTATAATTAATAAGATATGATCGTCTAAAATATGTAAAACTAATTGTAAGAATATCGTTTCATAGTTACCTGCCTACAGAACTATGGCGAGACCGGAAGTAGCGAGAATAGCGGATGATCCAACGGCAGTGCAACCAACTACGAGTGAAATTACAGAGCGAGCGACGTAAAGTTGGCCGGCAAACGGCAAGTCAACGAGGATGGAAAGGAGACGACGAGAGAGGTGAATGTTGGGTTTTCCTTTTGCTTTGCGATTAGAGGAGGCTTTCACGGTATTTCCTCTTTTCGTCATTCTTTGACAAAATATGATCTAAATTTACAAAAATGGTCCTTGTCATAGTAAAAACACTAAAGTTTTGAAGCCAAATTATTTTTTATTACAGATCTGTCACTAAGTATGGGCATTGTTGTAGTTTTGGTCCCTCGTCAATATAAAATGATTGAAATACGATTTGTCTGATTTTTTTATGTAAAACCTAGGTTTTATAAGACCCGTAAATGGAAATACAATAATGGTGATATACAGATATGTGAGAATATGAGCGAAGATATATGGTAAAAAGGGTATTTTACCTTGACAAAAATACATTGTCTAATAGGTAATGTAAGCTTTTTTTTTTTTTTTTTTTTTTTAGAACGGCAAATCTATCCTACTCCTACTCCTAAACTACTCCTTGTTATGTTAGTGTCAGGGTTTGAACCCATGACCTCCTTGTTAGTATATCACCTTGTTAGCCAAGTGGGCTAGCCCCAACTTGTAGGTAATGTAAGTAAAACATGTAGTGTGTTCTTGATGAAAATATTATTTCCATGTGAATTAACTATACTTTGAAATGGTAAGATGTCATGGAATGATTCATGAAAGTTATAGTTTGATGCAGGGGCGGATTCCATAAAGGGCCAAGGAGGGCCATGGCTCCCCTGATTTTCTACGGTATATCTAGTATTTTTGCCTTTTATATAAGCTTTGATTTTTTTTCTTTTTAGACTATATTACTACTGCCCCTCCGCTTTGTTTTACATGTATGTATATATGTAATTCAAAAAAGATATATGATCAATTAAATTGAAAAAGAAATCAGAAAATAATTCTTTTTTCATTGTTTAACTAGATAACTGTAAGTTAGGATTAGGAATGTAACAACTAACTTAATGAAAATCATGGAAATTTTTGAATAAAATCAAAAGCATACCTAATAAAATTAGGAGAACAACTAATTAGGAAATTAAAGCTCTATAAAAAGAATCAAAGATTATGCATACAATTTATCAATACAATTTTGAGAAGATAGAAAACCTTAATCTAAAGGTCATATGTGTTGCCGGAGAAAAAAACTGCTCACCGGAAAATATTGCCACCGTGGGAGTGCTCACTGCCTCACCACTCCATCTCCGGCAGCCGAGTGCTACTCCGACAAGCAGACGGCCAGACTCTATAATGGTGTTTTGTCTTCGACAGCCTTGTGTCATGATCTCTGGCTTCTTCTCCGACCAGCGAAGTCTGTCACGTCTCACTTTCAGAAAAGAATACCTCAAGATCTCCTCTCCTCCTCCCTTCTTAACTTATTACGAAAACCTAAATTTGTAAGTTTTTCTTCCTTTAACGTCTTCGGCTCTACTTTCTCTTTCTCTCATTAAATATTATATGTGAAATTCTGAAGACAAACTTGAAATGTGAATAAGGGTTGATGACTGATAAGCCTAGTAATGTTAAGCATTATAGTCGTTATTGAGTCGGGGTTTAGATGAAATATACTTCTAAAATGACGATATTACTCACGTTTTGTGCCATGAGCTTGTGTTACAATTTATGAATAATACATGGTAAAAAGCATACATTTTGGCAAAGTTTGGAAGCAATGCTAACTTCAAGTCGAAGTAATACGCGCGCCGCGTACCCAAGGATTGACGCGACGCGGTGAGCAGTTTCACCGCGTGATGATTTGAATTTCAAAGTGCAAAGAAACGGGGATTTGAGATAACTCGCGCCGCGTATAAGGCTATACCGCGACACGTGGAGGCAAAATCCGCAACTATAAATAGAGGGTCCCGGTTCGTGATTCGGGAGCGAAGATTGCACCTTCGAGAGACATTCAGGCTTCTTTGACTCAAAAATTTGTAGCTTAGTAGTAGGTTTCATATTTGGTTCGTATTTATTGTTTTTATCGTTATTTTGGTTTGCGTTGACTACGTGTGGTTTAATGCATTCAGATTTGGTTTAAATGCAAGTTATAGTTGATTACATTTTATTGCAAGTTATGATTTTGGTTTCGTTTACTGTTCTTCGTTTCATCGTTTCTGATTTGGCGTGATTCTGATTTTCTAAGTTACATTCGGGATCAGAACAGAGTGGGTAGTTTGATTAGATCTCACACTTTTGTGTGGATCATTGGTTTGGTTTTAAGTTTTCGTGCTTTCAAATTCTTTCAGGATCAAGTGTAAGAATGGAAACCGTCTATAGAGTGACACTGTAGATTGGTCATATTTTGACACAAAGTACCAACCACGAATCCTTGGTTCGACCCTTACTTACCGGTAGCTAGTGGACTGGTAAGGTATAAATTTAGTTTTTTTACGGCATCAACGACTTCGACGTGTCAATGACTAGATGTAATACTGTACAGTCATAGAGTGAATGTACTAAAATCAAAAGCTATGAATATGCTAGCTGTAAAGTTGAGACTTGACTCTTGAGAACCTTTATGTTTATTTTTTCTTTTACCTTTTATTATAATTTAAAGTTATAAATTATAAGTGTCGAATCCAATCCAACAATTATATGTTTTTGGAGACAGCAAATAGATTAAATTAAAGAACAAAATATGTACAGACACCGGAGAAGGCCGGTGAGATGCCAAGCCCAAAAATCACCAAAACAATTGTTGTTGACTACGTTTAAATAAACGGAGTAACATTCCAAACAATCCAACTCAAGTTAGACTTTTTTCCCCTTGCTTGATCCAATTAAATAAGTCCACCTTGATTTGATCCACCACACCCGATGTTGAGGGTTGAGCTTGCCGAAAAATTTTATCATTTCGGGCTTTCCATATATTCCATAACGTTCCATAAACAATAGAAGTCAAGATTTTCCTTTTTTCGGACATGTACCCCAATTGCTCATCAAATTGAAAATATCCTCCATCGTGTTCAACTCTCCCAACCGAGCCTCACACCAATTACCAATGCCCACCCAACAATTGATAAAAACACATGTAATCATATCCAACTTGGTGGGGATTTCACAAATTTGCCAATTAAGTAATCTCGAATCCAACAATTAAATTTAGTTAGTTTTATGTTTATTAATGGTCATTATAATTTAATAAAACAAATTTAGATTTTTATTAAACTTGAAATAATTAGTTATTTCTCAATATACATATGTAGTATACATTAAGATGAAAAAACAATTAACTATAGGAGGATTTCGTAAAAGAAAAATGCAAGTTCTTCTCAAGGTCCCGAAAAATTGTCAATGATTGTTTTGGTCCCAAAAAGTCCGTTTTCAATCGAATGACATTGATTTCGGTTTCGGCCCCCTAGTTTTAATGCTTGTGTTCCGCCCATGGTTTGATGTACTTGAACATATGTATGTATGTTGGGAATTGTTGTATGTAAGTACGTTTATAAAAGATATGAAGTTTGTATGGTGTTTATGAGAAAAAGGTGTTTACATTGTTGTCCATCATATAATTAATGTCATGTAAGTGTTATAAAGTGGTTAATATGATGTACTAGCTTGTTGTTTGAATACTTGTGTGTTATAGGTCATGTTTAAAAGAAATTTACTTACAAATTAAAGTACAGTGCCAAAATGGGTTTGAGATCTTAACAAATAGTTTTTGAATGTGTTTCTTCATAATCATAACTTGGTGGACCGTAGGAACAGTTGTTGTAAATGCCACAGGTTATTGGATAATTTAAGAGTTGAAACCCAACATTAATGTAACCTTAACACAAAAAAAATTGTCCCACTAGGTGTGCCCTTGAACTCCCCCGGGGGGGGGGGGGTAGGGGAGGGGAGGGGGAGAGGGAGAGAGAGTTCTTCTATTTTCTTGATAGAAGAGGCCAAGAAATGGGTTTCACGTTTCCCTTTAAGTCATAAATCTCAAAGTAAAAAATAATCATTTATATTTACTTATTCCTTTTCTTGGTCCTTCTGGTTCTCAAAACAATGCAGTGTAAGCCCAAACTATTTATTATCTCAGTTTCGTCCCTAAGTATGGGTGGTGTTGTAGTTTTGGTCTCTCACTAATGTAAAATGACTAAAATACCATTTGTCTGATTTTTTTATGTACCGCCTAGGTTTTATAAGACCAATAAATGTAAATGCAAGTATTGGTAATGGATATATTTATGGAAATATAAATGAAGATTTATGGTAACAAGGGTACATTACCAGGCCCGGCCCAAAGGGAGTTCAATTGGTGCCTTTGAACAGGGCCCATACTTTACTAGGGGCCCAATATTTTAATCCACTCTTATACCTAGCCTAGGTCTGGTTGGTCAAATGAAATCCGAAAGCTGGAAGTCTCGGAATAGACGCGTATAATCACGCCTTCTCCCACCAATCTCATTACCAATGCTCTATCTCGAAAAACAGGAAGAGTGCATCTCGATTTATGATTTCTCACTACTCGATTTCTACAAGACAGCAGGAGTGCATCTCGATTTCTGATTTCTCACTTCACGCCTTCCTTTTTTCTCATCTTCCGATTTCCTTCTCCCTCCCACCAATGGGATTTTCTTTTTCTGGAATTGTTGAACCGATGATTGAAGCACAGAAGCATCACTCAAGCAAACTTACACTGAAGGTCTGAACCGATTGGAATTGTAAATTGTTGAAGTTGAACGCCTGAAGTCTGAACCAATCGGGATTGGAATTTCACTTGCGATTCTGATTTCCGAAATCGGGAACTCACTTGCGATTCTGATTTCACTTAAGGTATATCCGTATTCCGTAATTCCTGAATTCCATATATGTTTTAATGTTCAGTTTTAACTTTTAAGATTTTCTAGTGATGTTGTATTGTTGTAGTTTACTAGTTTCTGATTTTGTTTTAATTTACCGATTTTCTAGTGATGTTGTAGTTTCTAATTTTCTAGTGATGTTCAGTTTTATGTTTTAACTTTTAATTTACGGATTCAATGTTCATTGTTTCTGATTTTGTAGTGATGTTTTTGTTTCAGATTTTCATTTTGATTTGTTGAAAAGGACGGACAGAAATCTACAACCCACAATTTCCAAATCAATAAGGTGTTTTCTCTCTTAATCTGTTTACTATTATTTGTTGATTTAGTATGACCGGTGTTTTCTCTCTTAATCTGTTTACTATTGTTTGTCTAATAAGTATATTAACAATATGAAATTAACATTACATTTCAAGCTTTTTGTATATTGTAGAATTTGCAAGTTTTGGGGCCTACGTTTATGAAATTGCACAGGGCCTTCAAAATCTCTCGGCCGGCCCTGTACATTACCCTAGTAGGTAATGTGGCACATGCATTGTGTTCTTGATGAAAATATTATATCCCTCCGAATTAACTATATTTTGGAATGAGAAGATGTCATGGAATGGTTTATGGAAGTTATAGTTTGATGTACTTAAATGTGTGTATATAAGTTTAAGTGTATTTATGACAAAATAGACTCTTCTACTTTTATTTTATTATATTACAAATAAGAAAATTTTTAATATAAAATTCTAATAATACTAATAATAATAATAATAATAATAATAATAATAATAATAGTTTCAAGATTTAATAAAAATCATACTAAATCTGTATATAAATTATTAACTCCAGAAATCAAAATAATTTCTTCAAGGCATTTTACGTACTCTTAAACATTTTAAAAACCATTACACCTTTCCCCTGTCGTAACTATAAATTCCAGGAGTAAAATATAGGGTAATATGTAACAAAAAAATGTACTTTTACTGATTTGTTTCAGAGTCCTACTCTCATTTCTTCATATTACACCATTGTAATTTGAAATTTTAACCAAACAATTGCAATGTTATTCAAATAAAAAGCAATTGGAAGATATTGAAAATACAATGATATAATTTGGTAGATTTCCAAAATGCAATGACTTAATAAGAAGAACGCACGCAAATAATTTAATGTGTCTTGCTATTTCTAGCATTCAACCGTCACATATATGGTAAACTAAATTATAATTAAGATAAAAATATAAAATGCCTCACCATAATTTTGAAGGGCCACCACGACAGAATTTGTTAGTCAGTTTGCACCTATACAACTCTGACATGTGTTTTAGAATAAACATGATCTGTACACACACTTGGACCCTAATGATGTAAGATGACATTGACAGGTTCTATTACAGCATTGTATTTTCAATGTTTTTCTTATTAAAGCATTGTACTTTGAAAAGATTTTTGTGTAAAACCATGAATTAACTTTAGCAAGACATTTAAACTTCATTTTATATATAAGACATATTTAAATGTTTGGATCATATATTTTTTAATTTTGGTGTCAATTTAGACCATCATGGTCAGACCAAGTGATTGAGGAGACCGTTATCTAAGTATGCCTATCCAAAGAAAGACATTAGTATATAGGTGAGTTTGTAAGTAAATGAATATAGTTTAAATAAATTCAAGAGAAGACAATTCTGTAAGTGATTCTTGTTATAACATGCAGAATTTTCAATTTGTTGGATATATTTTAAGACATCCTCTTGTACATTTATTTATTTTTCTTCAAAGATATAAAGTACTATACCAACATAAAGGACGACATTCAGCTTTCCAGTTATTATAAGTAGCTCTTGAATCCCTTGTTGGCTTTTATGTTTTAAAGTTTCAGTCAAAATTTAAAGCATGTCAAGCATATAATTAAACATAATGGAAGCTTAAAAGGAACTTCTGTAGACATTCAACTTACCAGAGGTAGATCTTGGCTTTTTTAGAGACATAAGTTAAAGCTAAAAACAGAGCAAAAGGCAGCGGGGAGGTGATTTTGAACAAGCGTTTAAGGGGGCATTCCTATGTGGTTTTAGATAATAACTTATACAAGAGGTACATATGTTACTTATTCTTTCCTTTGAAGGAAACAAATATATATAGTAAAATTTGAAAACAACATCACTTTATTAACCCAAACGAATGTGTCATATGATCAATTCTGTTGTGCAATAAGCTGTGCTTTTTGGCGTAGGAGATAAATATTTATAAACAAAATACATGAACCTAAAAGAATCCTTGCTTAGAACCGCAGAGCTGTAGATATGATCATATGTCGGGGGAGCGACAAGTGTAAGTCTTTCGAGTGACAAAGCTTAGCCTTGACTGCCACCTGGAAAGATATTTATTTATGTGAAAACATATTGGAATTAAGCTTGTGACAGTTGGTTTGTTTGTTCTTATTTTATGTGACAGGAAAAGGGTCTTTGGGATATAGAAGTACCTTAGGGGCGATCTTCCGGTACACCAGACTTCCTTGGAGATAAAGCTCTGAAGTGCACTTTCTCATCTAACAAAAAGAAATCGATTAATTTGAAATTAAGTGCAGAAAATCAAAACTTGAATTATTTGTCACCAAAACTTAATCATTTTAGGTACTATCAGATCTAGATAAAAAGTAATACATAAGAATGATACTTACCTTTAAATCGGGCGTCATCTCCACACAGATAATCATATTCTAGTAGCTCCAAATCCATGTAAGGCCGCAAAATTCGCCATTTGCTTAGGATGTATTCTCCCGTTGTTGACTGAAATCCAGTGAGATCTCCACCAATGATGTGATTCCATGACTTGTAATAACCCAACGCATTTTCTTTTTCATATGTGTCTCCTTCATCATACACAAAACTCACCCCACACTCCTTAGTAACTACATTACCAATATCATCTGGTTTCTCCCTCATGGTAATAGCAACGTGCTCACCACATTCCATCTCATTCATCCCAAACATCCAATGACTTAACAATGTCAAATACTTTCCACCAACATCAAGTACACCGTCAATGTTATGGTGGTATATCCACGTGAGGTTCTTCGTTATATTACAAATTATGATCACCGGCAAATAGAGGAAACCATCCTCTACATCCAGAAATGGAGATGTCAGCACACAACAGAAATTTAATCCTTTAAGCTTGTTGGGAGATGATGGGATTGTAAATGATATTGATGGCTCCGTGGTTTTATCGGTAATCCATTTCGGCATCTCTTCGCCTCCATAAATTGTGCTGAATATTCCAAATTCGTAATACATCTGTTAGATACAACCAGCTTCATAAATCACGACATTAATTATATATAAACAGATATTCACACAAAGACATAGTTAACTGAAGCAAACCTGGATTTCAGATTCCTCTGATCCTATACATGAAACATCAGTCCGCAAACGCATTTTATCAAGGAATTCTAGCTTAGTCCAGCCCAAACTACGTAATATATTTCCATCAACACCTTCTATTGGTTGGATTTTCACCATGCCTTCAAACTCAAATGACGAAGGTGCAAACATCTTGGGGTCTATTAAGAACTCGAGTGGGGACATTTGTGGATCAAATAAAACTTTTCGTAGCAAAGGCTTGTTAGAATAAAAATAGAGGTCCATAAATGTTAGTGTGTGCGGAGGATGCTCGACTGAGGTCAGCATATTACAGTTTACCATACTAAGTTTCTCAAGGCTAGGAAGGCTTCTCACACAACTGGGCAGGGAAACAATAGGATTTTCATCTAGATATAATTCCTTTAACATGGATAGGCAACTAAAGTCCAAGGGAAAGGATTCGGTGGACAAATTATTATTCTCAAGTGACAAGCATACTAAAGATCTCGGTAAAGAAATCACAAAGAACTTTGAATAACGTGGCATTGCCTCCAGCACAGTGGAGGAAGAGGTTATTGTCTTATTGCCAATGTTCTTAGCCTTGAGCATTTTCGATGAATCCATATCCCTAATGATTCGAGATTCGCCGAGATAACAACCCTTTAGCAATAGTGTTTTAACTTTTTTTAACATGTCTAAGCTTCGTGGAAGTTTTTCAAGCTTGTTGCAGTAGCTCAGATCAATGAGTACAAGTTCAAAACATTGTTCAATTGATTCACAAACGTCAAGCAAATCAAGGCAACCTTTAAGTATTAACATCTCAAGTTTAGGGAGGTGATCAAAGCCACCAAGACTATGAAGTTGTTCGCAGAAACTTAAATTAAGAATCTTCAATGATCCAAGCAAACTTTTGTCTTTTGAACACAAACCTATCAATTGCTGAAATAGAGATAAGTTAGTATAGTAGTGAATTTTATCAACTCAAGGTAGAAGAATAATAGATGCAGATAAATTACCTTTGGAATTTTATGAACTCGTTCCGGATAGCTATAAGAAATCCCAAATGATTCAATATTGCTATATGACATGTCAAGAGCAACCAAATTCTCCATTGGTAAGTCTGAAGGTATAGACTTCAAAGGGAATCCATGCATACACAACCATCTTAATTCTTCAGGAAAATCCTTGTAAGAGCCGGTTATTTGCACATGATTGAGTTGGAGAAGCATTAGCATATCCATCTTACTCAATGCATCTGTTTTTAGCTCAAGTGATCCATGTAACTTCTCTTTCTCAAGCACTCTCATGTCAAGGGTGAGGCCTAGAACATTTTCCGTACCCTAAGGTAAAAGGGGATGCAAAAAAATTTTAAAAATGATGTAGATCTATAAATAGAAATACAAAATGCTTTTTACAAGTATACATTGAATCTTACCTTTTTTTGTTTCAAAACTCTAAATGAGTCATGACCCCATAATCGACTTCTTTCCCATGGCTTGTTAAGTGATTCTTCACGTACCACAAATCTTCCCATCTCTTGAACCAATTGATGCATCATCATTTCATTATTTAATCCGATACTAAGAAGGCATTTATCAATGAGATTTGTGATCCCCGTTTTTGTTTCTATATCACATGCATCTAATATTGTTACAATCACATTTTTATCCATTCCAACAAAAAAACAAGCAATATGTCTAAACAACTCCTTGTCATTTTCTGATGGCAAAGAGTCAAAGCTCATTCTCAAGACATTATTTATACGTGAATCATTTTCTTTCTTTAGTCTTTCTATGTACCCTTCCCAATAAGTTACATCTCGATTATGTAAAGACCTACCCAAAACTGTAAGAGCCATTGGATGTCCTTCACAATACTTCACAAGCTTTTTTGACACCTCTTCATAACCTACCTTGGGATCACTGCATGTGAATGCATGATAACAAAAAAGCTTTTGTGAATCAATCTCCTGTAAGATGTTAAGCTTATATGTTGCATGCTTGGGTTTAACGTTTGTTTTCAAGAGTGTACAACTCATTGTCAACCATGCGTCCTTTGTTGTTATTAGAATTTTGCTTCCGGGATGAAAGCCTTTGCTTCCAAGTAACGTGTCTAATTGGTTGAGTGTACCAATATCATCTAGAACTAGAAACACTTTTTTACGAGCTACTGCATTCTCTATCATTGATGTATATATAGAATCATCATAAACATGAACTGAACTTGGTTTTGAAATGTCATCATAGAGTTGTTTTTGTACATCAAGCATCCCATTAGATTTTTCATCACATTTTCTATTGATATCTTCAATGAAGCTGCTTTAGATTTTTCATCACATTTTCTATTGAAGGTCTTCCCATTAGATTTTTTCATCACATTTTCTATTGAAGGTATCAATAGAAAATGTGATGAAAAATCTCAGACAACACGACATCAGAAGCCCTAGATGCTTTAATCGCTCTCTGCAATTCTGGTTTTAGGTCTTCCCCGGTTTCAATCTCCTCATCATCCAAGAAGGTAGTGATATTGGCATGTACGAGGGCATTATAAAGGTGATTAGTGAAGCTAAGACGAGTGTCAGGACCTCTGAAACTTACAAATACGTCATATCCACAATGATGAGTTGATGAATAAGATGAAGATCCTTCAGAAAATTCAAGGAGTTCAACCATTATGAGTTATGGCTTATCGACCCTTCACCCTCCCCACGATTTTGTGTATTTAGTGTCTCCTTAAATATGGGTGTATCCCAGTAAGCTCTGATGCTTTTTAACCAAGCTTTCCTCACTTGTGCCCCGATCTCAAGATCACATACATGATGTCTCTACAGAAAATCCAAATTATTAATAATTATGCAACTTAAGTCTAATTAAACAAGTTAAACCTCAACAATGATACCTTATATTCTACATAATAAAACTTTTAAGTGTGTAAGTAACAATACATTTGCACCTCTAAACTTTTTATATGAATTTAATATGCTTCAGAAATAACAAACATACAGAAATAACCAACACATATACAAGTATACAACTATGTCTTGGTATAGGTTCACCATAAAATTTAGATGGGGATTGTTTAAAAATTGGTTGCTCGGATAATTAGATCGGTTAACCTGTTTTTCCGGTTAAGTTCGATGCAAGAAAACTTCTAACCAATTTATTCAAGTAAGCTAAAACCATTATCTGTTAAACCTACCATAGACATCCGTGATATTTTCTAAACAAATTAAATCTAAATTTCAGTTAATCGTCAAACAAATAAACACCTTCTCATTAAAGTAACTGCAAAATATATAGACAAATCCAGATTTTTACTATATATGAACAATCAACTAAAATACCCAAATGCAAGAAAGAACAAGTTTCTTTACATGGTTATTTATTGGCCCACAGAATTAATAAGAACAATCTTTTGAAATGTGAATTTTTCTATCACTAAGACGATAGATGCTTGATGATGCTCCTTAGGGAAGTCAGAAATTATGAAGAATTTGTTATGACCGGGTCGGGTCGATTGAATTCGGGTGGAGTAGGGTCTACTTTTGGGAAGAGAAAGTCTAATGATTCAACACATAAGAAATCAGAATCAACTGTCAACCTTCCAGAAAGTTGCCATGCGATAGAATTTCATTGATGATTGATTTAATTAAAGCTTGTTCATTATGAGTGTTAGCTAACCGTTCTGTTTCAAAGAGAATCATATGTAGAGAAACTTGTTTGTGAATTGGAAGATATAGAGAAATTAAAGAAGTACATGTCGGTCTCTGTACTATCCTGACCAATTTCAAAACTGAAAAAGTAACTGAAATAATCGAATTTTCAATCCCCTGTTAATGAACAAATCAATGATTATGATGCGATTTATGATTAAAAAGATACAATTTTCTAAAACATGTGAAACTAACTTGTAAGAATATGCGTTCACAGTTACCTGCCTACAGAACTACAGCGAGACCTGAAGTAGCGAGAATAGCAGACGATCCAACGGCGAGACGACCGAGAAGGATGACGAGTGAAAATTGCAGAGCGACGGCGCGAAGTCGGCCGGAAAAGGGCAAGTCAACGAGGTAGGAGGAGAGAAGGCGAGGGAGGTAACTCAGAATGTTGGATTTTTCTTTTGCTTTGAGATGGAGAAGGAGGCTTTCACGATATTTCCTCTTTTACTTATTCTTTTACAAATATATATAATATTTCATAAAGTAAATTACAAAAATTGTCAAACATTGCGATTTCAGTCCAAACTATATTTTATCCTATGTCCACCGTAAACAGTGGCGGACCCAGAAAAAATGGATACGGGCACCTATATATAAAAATTTTTTTCAGGAGGGACACCTATATATAAATTTTTTTTTTTACGGAGTCAAATTTCAGGGGGCACGTGCCCACGCGGGAACCCCCTGGGTCCGCCCCTGACCGTAAGTATGGCTGTTGTTGCGATTTTGGTCCCTCACCAATGTAGAATGACTAAAATACCACTTGTCTGATTTTTTTGATGTAACAACTATGTTTTATAAGGCCGATAAATGAAAATACATGTAATGGTAATGGATAGACATATGGGAACATAAATGCAGATGTATATTAAAAAGGGTATTTTACATTGACGAAAGTACATTGCCTTATAAGTAGGTAATAGGGACATGAAGTGTGTTCTCGATAAAAATATAAATTTAACTATATGGAATGGGAAGATAAAAATATAAACTTCGTGTAAAATTAACTATTCTTTGGAATGGGAAGATGTCACGGAATGGTTCATGGAAGTTATAATGTGTGTATGTAAGTTGAAGTGTATGTTGGGAATTCTTGTATTGAAGTATGCTTATAAAGATATGAAGTTTTTATGGTGTTTATGACAAAGAAGAGTTTACATTGTTGTCCACCATATTGTGTGTTAAGTAAATGTTATGAAGTGGCTAATATGTTGTACTTGTTGTTGGATATGGAATATTTATGTTTATGGGTTCTGCTTATAATAAATTTAATTAGTAATCAAAGTGCATTCCCAAAATGCGTTTGAGATCACAACGAATAGTTTTTGAAGATGTTTCTTCGAGTTATAAATTGTTGGACCTTAGTAATTGTTGTAAAAACCAAGGGTATTTGGATAATTCATTTCAGAGTTAAAACGCAACATTATTGTAACATCGGCACCAAAAATCATACCCCTACAATCGGGTGGGCCTCCTAAGCCCTACATATGTGGGTGTATGTGCGTGTGTGGGTGTTTCTTCTGTTTTCTTGATCGGACGAGAAGAGGCCGAGAAATAGGCTTGAGTTTTTATTTTAAGTCATAAATCCCAATTTAGAAAATAGTAATTTATATTTTCCTATTCATTTTTTTGTTCTTTTCATTAAATAACCATTTTCGTCAATTAAAAGGAATAACATATTGATTTATCTACATCATATTATTTAATTATTTATAAAAAGTTATTTTTTAATAAACTGGGCTCCCAATATTGTCGCCTAAGTAGTAAGATTTATTTATACAACAACAACTAACTGGCTGCCCTATATGTGTCTAATTCCTCCTTTGATAGACTTTCCAGATAGCAGGCTTGTTAGGCTGTTCATTTGGTGGGTTAGACTCGTGATTCTAACTTATAGTCGCCTCTTGAAAAACAGGTTTGTCCTCGAGCCTAAAGTCAGGGTATTGGACTTAGAAATCATATGTATCTTCCCATGTATGTTTCTCTCTAGTTTGTTTGACATTTTGGAAATGGTCCAACTACCCAGGAATCTTTTAGGTAGGGGAGAGAGTCGTCAACTGTGGAATTTCCTAATGCCTTTTTTAAAACATGGAAAACAGGATGATCTGGTAGTTAGGGTTTCTAGGTGGCGGGACCGACTTTATCCATAATAAGGTACGACACATAAAATCGCATGGCTAATTTTAGATTAATTCGACTTATGATAGATTGTTGTCGATGGGGACGAAGCTTAAGAAAGCCCCATTCAACAATAAATTCAACATCTCGTGAGAGCTTATCCATAGAAGTTTTCATAAATTATTGAGCACATGATAGATGGTATTTGATTTTCTTAAAAACTTCATCACGATATAATTGCTCTTGGGCAACAGCTTGGTAATAAACCTCTCCTAGACATAATATGAAAACTGATAGAGGAGGTCACCCATATACGACTTCCAATGGTGTGGTGTTCATAGAGACGTGGTTAGAAAGAGTTGTGCCAAAACTCAGCCCAGAAAAACCAAAATGACCAGGTCTTGGGTTATTTGGTAGCAAAGCCTCTCAAATAGGTTTTTAGGCTTCTATTCAAAACCTCATTGTGTCCATCTATTTCATGGTGGTAGGAGCAGCTTAGTTTGAGTTTGCTATATTGGAGAGAGAAATTTGCTTGCCAAATTTACTTAAAAAATGTAAAGACCCAGTTTATTTTTGAAAACATCTAATAAACACTTAAAATATATTTCGAAAAATGCATCAGAGCTTTAAAAATTAACAAATTTGATAAAATGCGGAAGTCTAAACCTGGGTTACAATCAAATGTTAAAACAATACTGTATAGAATGAAAATGCAGGCAGCGAGCGGTCATACCGGGTTTTTCCCTCTGTCTACCCCGGAGGGTCCTGAAAAGGTTAAATTAACAGTAGGTAAGCACACTGTTTGTGAGCATACAACAACTACACATTCTATCATATGACATGCAGGCATAATACATGTAAACATGAATCTGAGACTCCCTTGCTCCCCCTTCTAGGAACACGAACATAAATCCAATACTTTCTTCCCCTTCTTTCGGGAATAAGAACATAGAATCAGATACTTTGTCTGAACCCGACTGACCACTTCCCCTAAAGGGCTTATCATGGCCACTCTGTCTAATCTGTCTGAACAAACATATAAACGAGCATACACAACATAAACACATAATAGCATGCATAGGGTAGTGGTAATTGTTTATGATCACCTATAATCATAAACAATTACCACTACTTAGTTTGTAGTTTCATTCGTTGCGTATTAATACTTATAAGTATTATACATTAACCTTCTCCTCACTAATTATAAGTCTTTTACTTCTTGTGATCTAAGTTCTACATACCCCATTAAGACCTCAGAATTATAATGTTATAAAGTCTAATTTAGACTATTTTAAGATGTACTTTAAGGGTCTAGCGCATAGAGGTTCTAAATCCCACTTTTATAAAATTTGTATTTTAACTCCAGTTAGACCGCTGTCCGCTGTCCGCTGTCCGCTGTCCGCTGTCCGCTGTCCGCTGTCCGCGTCTGCTGTCTGTATTTGGATTTTTTGGATTTGATATAACATTTTCTTACATTTTTCTTAACGTTAAACTCTTTCTGTTTGTTGGACATATAAAAAATCAAGTCTTAAAAAGAGCATGACTTTTTGATTCTTCGTAGGAAATGGATGCAATTCATACAGTTGGGAATTGTATTGGTTTGCATATCTTTTGCCATTCCAATAGGTAAATGGAGCATGACTCTACATTCTTTCCCCCTTTACCCTTCTCTTAACCGAGATTCTTTTTCAGATACTACAACAAACACTATAGTACTTGACTCTAGGAACCCTCTTCCCATGGCTGATGGTCTCCTAATCAATGGGCATGTTCAATCAACCTCTTTTACTACTCAAAAATGTATTTTTCTTACTGTATAAACTTAATATCACAGGTTCATATTCTTTCTAATGTATGCTTATCTTTCAAGTCAACGGTATACGTTTAAGGTGTCTAATGTGGCCATAACTACTTCCATTAACTTTAGAATCCAATGCCATGCCATACACTGACACTAGTGAAATTGAAGGATTACATACTTTATAAGAATCGTATAAATCACTTGACATCCGTTTTGATCAATCAGCTTCTTTCTTGGTCAACCTTGGTGATCCTTTAAAAGACTATGTCATTGTTGCTTCAACTTGTTTCACAAAACCAACTCTTACAGCTACGGGAATTCTTCATTATGAAGGATTCCACCACCAAATCTGCTTTACCACTTCCGATTGGTCCCACCTATCAGATTTGTTGGTCAATGACACAAGCAATGCCAATTAGATGGAATTTAGAATTTGTAAGTCTTGATGGGTCTGATTTTTGGACTGTTAGGTAAGTCTCTTTTATAGTTTATTCCTTTAGAACAACTTTATAATTTGTAAATTTTAGATTTGGATCTAGTTAGGAAAAGATTATACGATATGAATGATGCTAACACAAGACACACTGTGCAGGTATTGTTTAAAGTTTTGAAAGTTTGAGTTGGTTACTGATTTTTTTTAATAATCTTGAAGAAATTTTTTGTAATTTGATTAATTTGTTGTAGGTATATCAAAATTCATGGAGTGTCATATTAGTATCTTTGGACAACAAGGGCATGTGGAATTTGAGATCTACAATCTGACCAATGCGATACCTAAGACAAAAGTTGTATGTTAGATTTTAGAATGATGAAAAGAGTATTATGATATCCCACATTGTATAGTATATTTGGTTTGATGTAAGAATGTTAAATTATTAATAATAAAAACTTGTTTTTTATTACATTATATTGTATATTTACATTTTTGCACGCATAATAATAATAATAATAATAAGTGTCTAATGCATGTAATTATATGTGTGGGTAAATACAAAAAAAAAATTCTAAAATATAAATGTGTGACTAAATATAACAATAGTCATGATAAAAGAAATAAAAAGTGTTTATAAGTATTTTATAGTCATGATTTTATTATATTTGTGTAACAAAATATAAACAATAGTCATACCGACTCTTTTATGCGTCTGAATGATATCAATGTCATGGTAACAATAGTTTCATGTTACTACAGTCACTATCTAAAAATACTTTGTTTCTATAAAGAAGTTATGGTCACAGTCATTCAAAATAATGATTGATTACAATAACCCATTTGGCCACGCTTTGCTTAATTTCATGTGTCTAAAGTCTCAAATAAGCAATCTTTGTGAGACTAAAAAATAGTAACGACCATAGTAAAAAGAGCATGATGTGGCCACTGGATGAACAATAGTCGGTAGCAAAGTACTTGTGTGTCTGGAATGAGTTTATGGCTACACTTACTGGACAAAATGGTTGACTACAACATCTTTGGTCACGGTTTGTTTAATTCTATGTGTCTAAAGTCTCAAATAAACAAATGTTTTGTGACTAAACCATACCAACTTCCACGGTGAAAATAACTTCATGAGACCATTGGATGAACAATTGTCACTATCGATATTTACATGAACAATTGTCACTATCGATATTCACAGGTGTGTCTAGAAAGACTTTATAGCCATAGTTACTAAACATAATACTTTATACAATAACACTTTTGGTCACGGTTTGCTTAATTCTATGTGTCTAAAGTGTCAAATAACCAAATTTTTTTGGCTAAATCATACCAACGAACACGGTAAAGAGAACTTCATGAGACCATTGGATGAACGATAGTCACTATCGAAATTGACATGTGTGACTGGAAAAAGTTAATAGCCACAATTATTGAACATAATACTTGATACAAAAAGACTTTTGGCCACAGTTTGCTTAATTCTATGTGTCTAAAACATCAAAAAACAATAATTTTGTGATAAAATAATAACAAAGGCCACATATAAAATCGATTCATGTCATCATTCGATGCAAAATAGACACAATCAAAAAAGACTTCTGTGTCTAGAAAGAGTTTATGGTCACGGTTTTGAACAAAATGCTTGATTACATTAACAAATATTCCTACCCATTAGCCACACTTTTCAGATACGACCACATATTTTTAGTTGATATAGTCACACAAAATTAATGTAGTCGTATCATATCCAGAATGGCGCGAGCTTTGGTGACACTTTCGATGAAAAAAAAAACGTGTGGCTAAAGGCATATGGTCACGGTTTTTTTTGTGTGACCATATACGTGTTTTGTACTGGAGTGGGTTACATGAAAGAGATGATTTAGCTAAAAGAGATCGAAAGTAAACATGATGGACTATGTTTATTAATATATTAAAGTAAAGGTATATTAATTAGAAAGTGAAAGTAGCTAAAGGGCTTAAGTGAAAATGTCAATAGTTTGAGTTTTTAAAATCTTTATCCAAAAGGGTATAAGCTAAGGATGATGGATATTATAAATTCCCATCATGATTATTGATTTGAGGTGTGGAAACCCTAAAAACTTCATGGCCTCTCCTCCCCCCTCTCTCCCTAGCCGGTTTCCTTCGCAAACAGGTTCTGCAAGTAATGATTTGTTCTACTTCAACGGGTGTTGAACAATTGTATTGGGTGCGTCTATATTAGAGGGGTTCTACTTTGGGCCATGTTCATCCTAGATATCATACATCAAATCTCTTATAGAGTTAATTCTTGATAACTAGTTTAGGTAACACTTGCAAGTTCGTATGTTCTTTTGATCCATGGTACGATACATTTTTTTAATTTTGCTTCTGCTATGTATGTTTGTTTTGTTACCGAGTCCCAACAATGACTTGTCTTAAAGAGCATTTTTTATCCAAAGATACCTCACATCGATATGCTTTGTTCGTTTGAGAAACATAAAGTTCGTCGCAAGGTGAATAACACTTTTTATCCAACGATACCTCACATCGATATGCTTTGTTTTTATATGAAAGATAAAGTTCGTCTCAAGGTGAATAACACTTTGATTATCATAAAGACCCACATAAATTTATTGCATAAAGCCAAAATCTTGCATAAATTCTTTAACCACAATAGTTCTCTACACGATCCTGTTGTCGCCATATATTCAACATTGGTGGTAGAAAAAGCAACACACCTTTGCAGTCTTGACGACCACAATACAACCCCCCACCCCTGCAAAAGTTATCAAATATCTAGAAGTGGATTTCTTGTCATATCAGAGTCAGTATATCCAACAAGAATTAGACTCTCATTTCCAAATGTTATACCTGATTTGGAAGTACGACATAGATATCCGGAAATCCACTTAACTACTTCATAATGCTTATTACCCGGCTTTGACAAAAACCGACTAACAACACCTACATGGAATACATTAGGCCTTGCACATATCATTACATACATTAAACTTCCAGCTGCTAAGGCATATGGAACTCCATCCATTTCTTCAAGGTCACTCATAGAAGAAGAACCATCTTTATCAGTTAGCTTAAAGTTGTTAGTAATTAGTGAACTAACCACTTTAGTTTTATGTATATTGAACTCACGAAGAACCTTCTTAATGTATTGCTTTTGTGACATGTGCAACATTTTTGATGCTCTATCTCCGGTTATCCAAATGACAAGAATCTAGTTTGTTGGCCCTAATTTTTTTCATAGCAAAAAGCGTTATCAATTCTTTCTTTAGCTGTAAATTCCTTTTTTGCATTCTTCCCAACAATCTACAAGTCATCAACGTAAAGCAATGAAATAATGAAAGTGTCATCACTAAACCTCTGTAAGAAAACACAATGATCTGAAGTAGTATTTTGCTATCGTTGGTCCCCTATGACTGACTCAAATTTTGGTACCACTGTCTAGGTCCTTGCTTCAACCCATAAATACCTTTATGAAGTTTTCACACATAATCTTCTTTACATTTAACCTGAAACCTGTAGGTTGCTCTATATAGATTTCCTTGTCCAAGTCACCATGAAGGAAAGTTGTCTTAATATCCATCTGTTCAACCTCAATATCAAGGCTAACAGGTAAGCCAAGAATCACCTTAATGGAACCCATCTTCATGACTGGAGAGAAAATCTCATCAAAATCAATACCACTAAGCCTTGTATCTAGCTTATGAGTTATAGTCCCAGTCTTCACTTTGTAGATCCATTTTTTCTTCGAGTCTCTTGTGTTTACGAAACTTCGCCACTAAAAGATATTATTTTCATGTAATGAATTCATCTTGTCTTGCATAGCTTCAGCCACTCCCCTTTGTGCTCATATTCCATGTCCTCTATATAATATCCAGGCTCTGCCCATCAGTGCGGTAAGACAGACTCATCAGCAAAATAACAGAATAACAGGTGTAATGATGACGATCTCATGTAACCACCTAAGTGGGAAAAATGGTGGCATATCTAGTGCTGATGAATATGGATGAACATTTTCATCCACTTCTTACTCTCTCTCTCTCTCTCTCTCTCTCTCTCTCTCTCTCTCTCTCTCTAAGACATCACTATTGCTAGTACCATATTGTTCTTCATTCTGAACATCATATTTACTGTGTGGCTAGAAATGCTTAGGAGGAATAGTTGTGTAAAATGTAAGGGTTAAATTACACAATTGTGTAATTCATTGATTCTACACACAATTAGAGCTTTTCAAATGTTTGATTTTATGGTCGTTTGGGTGCTACCAATGGCTTCATATGGACTATATAAGAGTATTTTAGAGATCACTGAGGCTAACTTGGTTATTACGACCTTCATTATACTGGGATTAATTAGTGATGATATTATGCTTAATGACTAAATATGGCCATTCATTAACCCTCTCAAAGTGTAAGGAAACGTTTTGGGGGTAACAACCTACGCAATCAAAAGTGAGTACATAGTATAAAGAGCACATGTACCCATTTATATATATATATATATATATATATATATATATATATATATATATATATATATATATATATATATATATATATATATATATATATATATTAGTGTCTTACTTTCTTTACATGTTATTACTTGATGTATATGTAGTATGTATTAGTTATATGTATATTTTGTGCATTTCAAAGTATTTGAGTATTGATGTACTGATGTTTTGAAAATGGTAAATCTTTTCAAACTATATTTTGCTTTCAAAAAACTTATTAAGTGTTTGTACAAGTCATGAACATGTGCTTTCATTCATACGGGTTTTTAAATAAGACTTGTGCTACCCGGACATAATATAACTATATAAGAGACTCGTAAATCTATATGAGTATATGAGCTGTGATGAAATGTTAGAAATGTCTCACGGCTCGTTGGCTTTTGTAAACCCATAGTGTGGTGCACATGTGGTGGTTTACGTGTCACCAAGCATAAGAGTCTCGAGGCCTCTATCTATATGATTGTACTTTGTGCTATCTCCTTCTTCACCTAAATACAATCTCTTGGAATTTGTGCAGTGGAATCGGACCGATACAAACCGTGCTTTTTCTATATCGGATTGGACCATCCGAACAGTCAGTATTTGTTCAGATCATATTTTCAAGCTTCGGACAGGTCTGAACAGGCTTTTTTGGACTGAACCAAGCCAGCCTTTTTTTAAAGTTTTATTTCAAGAATTTGATGCGAATACTTATTGAATTCAAAAACAGGTGTGAAAAGGAGTTTCATGGGACATTGTTTATTGAATTTTCCAAGCATTTGATATCTATGATTAAAAAAGTCAATCAGCAACTTCAAGTTACAGCGACAGCCATGAGCCTGCAAGTCCTCCAAGAATCCATTATTGTGTTGTACAGTACAACTGGTGATGCACCTGGCCTTCTGATGCAATCTCCGTTGTGGAGTCCCTGAATTCATCTTATGCATATATAAGACATTCTAACTCCATGCTAACTCATGGCAACATATGCAAATGTCATTGTGTTAAAACCACACTTATACTCAGTCTCTTGTCACTATGTTTAATTTCCCTTGTAAGATATAATGTTTATATAGTAAACTAGGTTATAAACCCGTGTGATACACGGATTGACAATTTAAAATACATAGAATAAGTTCAATGTTATAATAGAAACTTTACATCAAATGAGACCCACTATGAAAAAAATAATTTTTAGAATAATGACTCTTGAAATTGAGCTATGAGTGGCTTATTTGGAAATGAATGGCAGCTAAACCATCTTATATTAACAAAAGAAGGAAAGAAAGTAGGATGCTATGATAACGATAATTACAAAAGAAAACTGACATTTGTTGCATTAAACAGACATTATAAATAAATTTGTATATGTGGTTTGTCTTTTTGTGATATTTGGAACATATAATCATATTCAAACCAAACACATAATACTTATTTGTTGTTACAAATATTAATTAAAATATATTACTTAAAACTCACAACATACACACACCATAAAAACTGAATAGGCAGACACAAAAACGCACCATGCATTTCAAAAACATCAAAAGTTATCGAATTCGAAAATAAAAATTTTAGTGCCATGTATGAATTATATGATGACACAACATACACACAGACAACATGAAATGAAAAGGCAATGTAGTTAAGTTCATTTGATTGTTTATTATATTTTTAATCTTAATTATTATAATTTGACTATTTGTTGACTAAAACTAATAATTTATTTAATAAATAAATCGATAGATTTAAAACCGTAAACAATGTATTTCATAATTAAACAATATAAATTACATTAATATTCTGTTTGTCAAAATAAAATAAAAGATATGTAATTTATTAATTTAAAATCTAACCAAACTTAGATATATTTTATCCCAACCCACGTTCTACAAGTGGCATCCGGGTCATCGCTGTAAGACCCAAATCAACGTCCTACTGATTGACGAGGATGACACCGGTACCGAAGGGGAGTAGAACGATGAGGGCACCGGAGCAGTTACTCTCGACACCACCGAAATCGAGAACCCTATTGAGGTATCACTAAACTCTGTTGCTGGGTTTTCTTCCCCCAAAACTATGAAGCTGCAAGGTCGAGTTTTGGGTCAACCGAAAGTAACCTTAATTGACTTCGGCGCCACGCACAATTTCATAGCTACGAGCCTGGTTGACAAACTTAAACTGCCCATCAAATATACGGAACCCTATGGAATTCGAATGGGAACCGGAGACAACGAACCCGGACGAGGAGTGTGCAAGGGGGTGTTGTTGCAATTACAGGAGGTGGATATAGTGGAGGAATTTCTACCTCTTCGATTGGGTAGTTCGGATATTATCTTAGGAATGAAGTGGCTCGAAACCTTGGGGACGACACAAACCAATTAGAAGAACCAGACGATGGAATTTGATGTAGGAGAGAGACGGGTCAAATTAAAAGGAGAACCTTCGTTGGGTAGATCCTTAGTGACCTTGAAGGCCATGGAACGGGAACTCAGGCGTGAACACGGGGGCTTAATGGTTGAATTGAGCAATTCGGAGGTTGAAGTGTTATCCGCCAAGGAGGCCCCTGAATTTTTGAAGCAGATCTGCCAATTTGCTGCCATTTTTGAAACACCAAATGGGTTGCCTCCTGACTGAATGATTGAACATCGGATCGTCTAGAATAAGGGCACTCCTCCGGTTAACGTAAGACCGTATCGATACCCTCACTACGAAAAAGACGAAATTGAGAGGATGATTAAAGAAATGTTAGGTGCTAAAATAATTCAAACTAGTACTAGCCCCTACTTGAGCCCGGTGATTCTTGTCAAGAAAAAAGACGGGTCGTGGCGATTTTGTGTAGACTACCGGGCACTTAACCGAGCTACCGTACCTGACAAATTTTCTATACCCGTTATTGATGAATTGCTAGACGAGTTACACGGTTCGAGTGTCTTTAGCAAACTTGACCTTCGCTCGGGGTATCATCAAATCAGGGTAAAGACAGAAGACATACCTAAGACCGCCTTTCGAACCCACGACGGTCACTACGAATTCAAGGTGATGCCCTTTGGCTTAACCAACGCCCCAGCCACGTTTCAAGCATTGATGAATGAAATCTTTCGCCCCTACTTGCGTAAGTTCGTTCTCGTATTCTTTGACGACATTTTGATCTACAGCGCCACCAAAGAACTACATCAAAAGCATCTCACTTTTAGCCCTTGAAAAGCTACAACAGAATCAGCTTTATCTAAACTTCAAGAAATGTGAATTTAGGCAATTTTGTCTCTCGTACTTGGGACATGAAATCTCTACCGAAGGGGTATCGGCGGAAGCTACAAAAATACAAGCGATGTTGGACTGGCCAACACCGAAGAATATTAAGGGCCTTAGAGGATTCTTGGATCTAACGGGCTATTACCGTAAATTCGTGAAGGGATACGCCAATATAGCCACCCCGCTCATGGATCAGCTGAAGAAAGACCGATTTGGGTGGAATGACGCTGCTGAAAAGGCATTCCAACAATTGAAAAAGGCTATGACGACTGTTCCGGTTCTCGCAATGCCTAACTTCACCAAAACCTTCGTGGTGGAAACCGATGCTTTGGGCAGCGGTTTGGGAGCCGTTTTGATGCAAGAGAACAGGCCAATTGCTTACTACAGTTCCACTTTAGGGACTCAACCTCGTTCAAAGTCTATATACGAGAAGGAATTAATGGCCATTGTGAAGACGGTGTTAAAGTGGAGACCCTATTTGATGATAGGGAGGAAATTCATAGTTCGAACGGATCAACTTAGTTTGAAATACATCCTCGAACAGCGTGTCATTGGTAGCGACTATCAGAAGTGGGTTGCTAAACTATTGGGATTCAATTTTGAAATCCAATATCGAACGGGCGTAAGCAATAGGGTGGCGGATATGCTCTCACGGAAGGACCCTCAGTTGGAATGCGACAATTTGTGTTTGGGGGAATGGAAATCATGGGACAAACTGAAGGAGGAAATCATCCACGACAAGCTCATCCAAGGAATTCAGAAACACTTGGAAGGCGACTCTAAAGCCCACAAAGGCTTCAACTTGTTTCATGGTCAGCTTCTGTTCTGGGGCAAACTTGTTATCCCCGCCAAAACCTCTCTCAAAACGCACCAGCTGAAGGAATTCCACGACTCACCCATTGGGGTCCACGCAGGGGTAAAAAAGACCTATCAAAGGGCAGCAGTTGCGTTGTACTGGCCCGGGATGATCAACGATATAGCAGAGTATGTAAGAAACTGTGCGGTTTGTCAACAAAACAAGACCCTGACAACAACCTCAGCATGCCTCTTACAAGCGATTCCCTTTTCGGCCCAAACGTGGCAAGAGATAACCATGGATTTCATCGAAGGGTTGCCAAAATCAGAATGTCGGGACGTGATTTGGGTGGTGGTCGATCGACTTAGCAAATACGCCCATTTTATTCCTTTGAAGCTTCCCTTTTCAGCCGCCATGGTGGCAAGCAGCTTCATCAAGGAAATTGTTCGATTGCACGGGTTTCCCCTCACAATCATTAGTAATCGCGACAGGATTTTCTTGAGTCATTTCTGGCTGGAAATATTCAAGTTTCACGGTGTTAATCTCAAGAGAAGCACGGCTTACCATCCTCAAACGGATGGGCAATCAGAAGTGGTCAATCGTTGTCTCGAAACTTACTTGAGATGTTTTTGTTCCGAGAAACCAAAACAGTGGCTCCGTTGGCTCCCATGGTCAGAATTCTAGTACAACTCCTCGTCTCACACATCTACAAACTGCACTCTGTTTCGGGCACTTTACAGTAGAGACCCACCCCGATCATTCGATATGAAGGACAGCAATCAGTGGTGGAAGAAATTGACCAACTGTTGGAAGACCGTGATACTATTTTGGATGACTTAAAGATGCATTTGATCAAAGCTCAACAAAGAATGCAACAGCAAGCCAACAAAAAGAGACGTGAGGTGGAATACCAAGAGGGGGATTGGGTGTACTTGAAATTAAGACCGTATAAACAACAAAGCCTAAAAAAAAGAAAATTCGAGAAACTTGCAGCATGCTACTATGGCCCTTACCAAATTTAGAGGAGGGTGGGTAAGGTCTCTTCCACCCCTTCAGCTGCCACCAACATCTCTAATCCACCCAACGTTCCATGTGTCTCATTTACGGACTGCCTATGGGGTCCCTAATAAACCGACCGATCTCCCAACACAACTCAACAGTGACCTGGAATTGATGGTGCAACCCGAAGCATTGTTGGGAGTAGGAATGAAGAAAGGAAGCCCAACTGGGAAAGGAAGTGTTGATATAATGGTTGGGGTTAACTGAAGCCGAGGCCACTTGGGAGAGTTTTGAAAAGATGCAGCAACAATTTCACCTTTTCCTCCTTGAGGACAAGGTCAAAGTTTGGGAGGGAGGTATTGATAAGCCTCCAATCACACACGTCTATGCTAGAAGAAACCGGAAGCCCAAATCCAGCCCAACCAACTAATCTCTTGTCCGGTCCAGCTCGTTTTGACTTTTAGAGTTTTTTATTATTTTTATTAAAGCTTGTTTCTGTTTTGGGTTAGTGCCCTCCCCACTCTTTTGTGTTGTTAGTGGGGATTTTCCTTTTTGGTCTGGTCAGGTGAGCTGGCACCTGGGTTATTTATGCCATTCTCTTGTTCTTGGGAATGCAGAGAATTTTCTAGTAATAATATCTTATTTTGGAGAGCCCCTTCCTCTCGAATGAACGAGATCGTTTTCTTATTTTCTGTGTTTGTTTAAGTGTGTTTTACAAATCATTTGAGCTGTGCAGTGATACGGCTTTGGCCTATCAAGAGTACAATGTTATATTTGAGAAAAAATGAAACTACATTGCCATGAAAGTAGGATGCTATAAAGTGCATTGCTATATGAGTAGGATGCTAGGGGATTTCTATGTTGTGGAATAATACATGTTAGGAAATAGACCTAAATCTATAACCTATTACCCAGGAATAATAACGAGGATATAAATGTGGAAATATAAACACAAAGTAACGACATAGAGATTTACGTGGTTCGGTCCAAGATGACCTACGTCCACGGGCAGGAGAGAGTATTCTTTATTCCAGAGCTAAATACAGGTGTTACAGAGCGTACCTAGATTGCTAGTAAATCGGCCTCTTCTGACTACTGACTTCAGACTTGACAACTGACAACCAACCAAAACCCTAATGACCAGCCTTTATATTTATAGGCATTACAAGAAACCCTAGCCGTACCCTAGCTGTTCACGGCCCACGCGACGCGGACACTTAATGGGCCACGGTGCGCGTGTTTACAATTCATACGGGTTTTAATTCCCAATTCACTATTTAACAATCTCCACATTGAATTGCGAATTCAACATAGCTCCACCTCGCTCTAGAAACCAAAAAACTTCCTCTCGTCACCTGCCAGCTTGCCCCGTAGGGACTTACCTCCTGCGAACATCAACCAAGTTTAAGCATAGCTCGAACTTCTCCTTGGGTAACGACTTTGTCAACATATCTGCCGGATTCACCTTGGTATCGATCTTCAAGATTGAGAACTTGTCTTCTTCAACTATGTCACGAATGAAATTTAACCGGATATCAATATGCTTTGTCTTTTCATGATAAACTGGATTCCTCGCTAGACACAAAGCGCTTTCACTATCACAGTTCAAGACAGGCTTCTCCACCTTCAACCCCAGACTCTCCACCAAACCATGTAGCCAGATACACTCCTTTATACCTTCAGTCATTGACATGTATTCCGCTTCAGTTGTAGACAAGGCAACTGTAGATTGTAAAGTTGACTTCCAACTGATTGCACATCCAAACAAAGTGAAAATATAACACGTGAGCGATCTCATTTTCACCAAGTCGCCACCATAGTCTGAGTCTGCATATCCCACCAAGTTACTATGAGTATTACCACCATAGACCAGACAAATATCCTTAGTCCCCTTCAAGTATCGCAAGATCCACTTGACTGCTTCCCAGTGAGCTTTCCCAGGATTACTCATAAACCTACTAACCACACTAATTGCATGTGCTAAATCAGGTCTAGTATAGACCATAGCATACATAAGGCTTCCAACTGCACTTGAGTACGGAACTCTACTCATATAGTCTTTTTCCTCATCCGTAGTTGGTATAGTACTTCTGTTTAATTTAAAATGCGCTGCCAAAGGAGTTCCAACTGGTTTTGACTGATCCATACCGAAAGACTGCAAGACTTTCTCAATATATTTCTGCTGAGAAACATATAACAACCCCGCTTTCTTGTCTCTCTAAATCTCCATCCCCAATATCTTCTTTGCTGCACCCAAATCCTTCATTTCAAACTCACTTGCCAAAAGCTTCTTTAAGTTATTAATTTCAGCCATCTCCTTGGCTGCAATGAGCATATCATCAACATATAGCAACAGATAAACAAAGGACCCATTGGACAACTGCTTCAAGTAGACACAATTATCAAACTGATTCCGTATGTAGCCATGCGAAGTTATAAACGAATCAAATCTCTTGTACCACTGTCTAGGAGACTGCTTCAAACCATAAAGAGACTTCTTCAACAGACACACATGATCCTTATTAGAACCCGGAAAACCCTCAGGCTGTGACATATATATCTTCTCCTCCAAGCTTCCATGAAGAAATGCAGTTTTGACATCGAGCTGCTCAAGCTCCAGATTAAACGCACTCACCATAGCTAAAAGAACCCGAATTGACTTATGCTTCACGAGCGGTGAGAAAACCTCGTGATAGTCGATTCCTTTCTTTTGAGAAAATCCCTTCGCCACTAACTGTGCCTTGAACCTTGCGGGTTCAACCCCTGGAATTCCTTCCTTCTTCTTAAAGACCCATTTGCATCCAACCGGTTTGACTCCTTTTGGTAATGGAACAAGATCCCACGTTTCATTCTTCTCAAGAGATTGCATCTCTTCATTCATCGCCATCAACCAGCTTGATCCTTCTTTACTTGCCACCGCCTCTTTGTAAGACCGAGGCTCATCAGTACCAATGTTTTCACCAACAGCTAGTGCATATGCAACAGAACCAATATCACCATTAGTGACACATGCAGCATATCTAGCTGGAGTCTTCGTGTTCCTTTTCTCTCTTCTCCTTGCTATAGATTCATCCTCATTGTTCTCACCATCGGCCTCAGCATCACCAGACTGATCCTCATTGGGCTGTTCATAAGTTTCATCACGTCTATGCTGATTATCACCGACATGCTGTTCTTCATTTATCACTATTCTGTCAGGAATTTGTGTGACAAACTCCACCTTCTGGTTGGCACCCTGATCTTTTCCTACATGACTTGTATCACCTCCTCTTTGGTTCACCATAGCAGATTCATTAAAGGTCACATCTCTACTATTAATAAATTTTGGAGTTCTCCCTTCTTCTGTACACCACAGACGATAACCTTTCACTCCATGTGCATACCCTAGAAATATGCACTTCATTGCCCTCGCCTCAAGTTTACCATCATTAACATGAGCATAAGCCGGACACCCAAATATACGTAAACCAGAATAATCAGAGGGTTTTCCAAACCATACCTCTTGAGGAGTCTTAAAGTCGATTGCAGTTGATGGTGATCTGTTCACCAGATAGCAAGCAGTATTAACCGCTTCCGCCCAGAATTTCTTCGATAAATCAGCATATAACCGCATGCTTCTAGCACGCGCTAACAGTGTTTGGTTCATCCGTTCCGCCACTTCGTTCTGCTGTGGTGTGTGCCGTATAGTGTGATGCCTCACTATACCTTCCGCCTTGCAGAAGTTGTCAAACGGGGCATTGCAGAACTCCAACCCATTGTCAGTTCTGAGTGTCTTGACAGATTTTCCGGTCCGTTTTTCAATCGTCGTCTTCCACTCCTTGAACTTCCCAAACACTTCGTCTTTAGTCTTCAGAAAATATATCCAAACCTTCCTTGAGTAGTCATCAATGAAAGTCACAAAGTATCGATGACCTTTATGAGACTCGACCGGAGAGGGACCCCACAAATCTGAATGAATGTACTCCAGGATTTCCTTGCTTGTGTATTTACCCGAACTAAACGTCACCCTGCGTTGCTTGCCTTTGACACAAGCTTCACAAAACTTGAGTTTTCCCGTTAGCTCACCACCAAACAACCCCTGTTTACTCAGAATTGACATACCCTTCTCACTCATATGTCCCAACCTTCTATGACACAACTATATCTTATCATTACTACTCTCTAACAATTGAGAATTCGCCACTGTTCCCCTAACCGAATTTCCTTCTAAGACAGGAACCCCACTCTTCTGCGCCTTTCCTTTCATAACTACTATAGAGCCCTTGGTGACCTTCACCCAGTCATCTTCACCAGAGTATTTCAACCCATTCTTTGCTAAAGTAGTAAGAGAAATTAAGTTCTTACGAAGATCCGGAACATACCAGCAATCAAGCTTTCTGACCATACCATCGTGCATCATAATCTGTATCGTACCGCTTCCTTTGACCTGAGCAACCCAATCATCTCCCAACTTCACCGTTCCTTTCAAGTCTCTAAAAGATTCGAACCAGTCACGATGGAAAGTCATATAATAAGATGCCCCAGTATCCAAGACCCAAGCATCAACAGAACTAGATGTACAAACAGTCAATACATCGCCTATGTCTTCTTCTTCATAACCATCCTGAACAATAGCCGTACTGCCATTGTTGCTATTTTCTCCCTTCCCCCCTTTCAGCAATGGACAATTTCTCTTGAAGTGACCCTTCTCCTTGCAGTTATAACACTTGACTTTTGCAGAAACTTTCGATTTCGAACGTGACTTACTCACCATCTTTCTTATCCGATGTCCTTCCTCTGCCAACGAACAGACCTGAACCGGATGTCTCCTCATTCCCAGAAACTCTACGTTTGAGTTCCTTGCACATCAGAGAATCCTTCACATCATTCACAGTAATTGTTGTTCTTCCATACAACATAGTATCAACAAAATTCTCATGTGAATTCGGCAGTGAACATAACAAAATAAGGGCTTAATCCTCATCGTCAATCTTTACTCCTACTCCTTGAAGATCTAGAATAATACGATTGAAAGAATCAAGATGGTCCTTTACTTGGGTACCTTCTGCCATTCGGAAAGTGTACAACCGTTGCTTCTAATACAGCCTATTTGTCAAAGAACTGTTCTGATACGTATCACAGAGCTTCTTCCAAATACCGGCAGCAGTGGGTTGATCAACAACTTCCCTCAACACTTCATCCGTCAAGCTCAAAAGAATAGCACTATGTGCTTTCCCCTCGATCACCTTCTTCACAACATCTGTCGTGTCCTTTGCATATTCTCCTTCCACTGTAACTACGCATCCTTGTTGAACCAGAAGAGCCTTCATCTTAACCTTCCACAAAGTGAAATCATTCGAGCCATTGAACTTCTCCAAATCGAACTTGTGAGATGACATCTTCAATCAACCGATCCTTGTAGTCTTTGATAAACAAGTAAATCCGAAACTGCTTACTGCTCGTCGTCGCCGCGGCGCGGACTTCAACAAGGCGCGACGTGGGCTTGAACAGACGACGCGATCCTTCAACAGGCGCGATTCGGTTTTTCAACAGGCGCGACGCTGCGATTTCAAACAACCAGAACTACAACCAGATCTAAAACACGCAGACCTAAAACAGCAAATAACCACAGATCTATAACACTACAGATCTGAAACCGCGGCTCTAATACCACTTGTTAGGAAATAGACCTAAATCTATAACCTATTGCCCAGGAATAATAACGAGAATATAAATGCGGAAATATAAACACAAAGTAACGACACAGAGATTTACGTGGTTCGGTCCAAGATGACCTACGTCCACGGGCAGGAGAGAGTATTCTTTATTCCCGAGCTAAATACAGGTCTTACAGAGCGTACCTAGATTGCTAGTAAATCGGCCTCTTCTGACTACTGACTTCAGAGTTGACAACTGACAACCAACCAAAACCCTAATGACCAGCCTTTATATTTATAGGCATTACAAGAAACCTTAGCCGTACACTAGCTGTTCACGGCCCACGCGACGCGGAAACTTAATGGGCCGCGGCGCGCGTGTTTACAATTCATACGGGTTTTAATTCCCAATTCACTATTTAACAATACATAATCTCCATAAAAATACAACTTAAGTATATTGCTAAATTAAAAATGGTTAAATAAGAAAAAATTATAAAAAATGATGCTTAGATAAGAAAAAGTTATAAATTTCTTGAAGGCGCCAATCATATACACATAACCATATACACATATAGGTACATACACACAGTCACATACTTTCGATTTAAAACTACACACACCAAACTAAAAAACCATATACATCCATTTGTTTGTTTATTATGGCATTCTACTTTCATCCCTTAAATTATGACATCATACTTTTGAAATAAAATGAAAGTATAATAACTTAATTGGAAGATAAAATGAAAGTTCATAGCTTTAATAAGAAAAAAAATCAAGCTTAATGTTGTAATAGACAAACTAAAAGTTCATAGTTTAGTACTAACAGTTTTCCACAAATAATACGCTGCAGGTCCACTTAGATAAAAATAAACAATTATGGAAAAAAAATGCCCTTAGAGGGCCAAGACCGTTATAAAACGGGAATTTTCACTTGATGGACTTTTTTGCCCTCCTGCTGTAGACTAAGAGCTGCTGGGGTTTATCATTGTTATAAAAGTATGTTACCATTTCCTGAAAATTATAGATAATTCGTTGTTATGGGTGAAAGAAATGAGAGTGGGATGTAATAAGAAACAACCACACATACACAAATACAAAGGTAAACAAACACAGACACTTTATTTAGCCAGTTATTGCGTTGAAAAAATCTATAAAACCATACCCGAGCATTCTGATTTCTGATTTCCGATTTCAATCCTGATAAATTGAATCTGAGAATGTGAAATTTAGAAGGTGCATTTGTGTCACATTTTATAAGAATTACGGTGTCTACATTAATTAGTTCCAAATCTAAAAGAACTGATCAGATCGTAAACAAAAAAACTGAACTAAATTTGCCAGAATTTCTCTAAGCAGGTCAAACCGAACTTCTAAATCAAATGATGAAATGTACTTAGGATTAAAGCCAAGTGATCCGTGATCAGCGCGTGAAAGTAGTGAGACTGTTGGACATACCCGTGTAAGCACCGGAGGAGTTGAGAGATCGCTGAGGATCGGGCGGTCGCCGGAAAAGATACGATTGTATCACACAGAATGAAGAAAAACGTGAGAGGCAGACTGATTAATTGAATCTGTAACTACAAAGACAAAATGAAAACAAACGTCTACGATGATAATTTGATAACTCCATATCAATTAAGTGGCAATTTGCAGGGAGGCGGAATGAAGCTTGAAGCTTTCTTATAAGAATTGTGAGGAGTAGAGAGGCATATAAGATTCAAATTCACCTAATCTCCTCCGATTTCGCCCTTCCGCATTCAAGCGTTTGTTTGCTTCCTGGTTTTGCAGGATTCGATTGAATATTTTGTGGAATCTGATTGAATACTTTGTAGGATTTGAGTCATTTGACTGAAACCCATGGTTGATTCAGTTCCGGATTTTAGGGATGAAATTGGAAAGATGCATAGGTTTATACTTGCTGATTTTATGCATATCATTTCTTAAATTATTGGTTTTATGAGAGAGGTGGAACAATTGATATTCAAAAAACGTAACTGAAAGAATAGATAAGAAAGGAAAGTAATTTATAACCCGATTTTAAATCACATTTACCAACACAGCTGTATTAATACGGGACATTGAGAATTTAGGCTGGAACTAAATCGTAAGGGTTCTAATAACTTGACACGTGGAAAAGTAAAGTTCTAGAAAAATGCCATGTGGCATTGCAGGTTTCTTTTTTTAAAAGAGAGAGATTACAATGTTCATTAATTAATAACATCCACAAAATTAACAATAATTTGATTTATAAAAAAACATCAAATTGGACCGGTTGGACAGTCTAAGAATTGCTCTTTCTCTTGACTCTCAATATATATGCAAGTACAAGTGGAAATAGGCCAACAACAAGTACAAGTGGAACCAACCCCTAAATCAATTAAATCATATGGTACAAGTTGAAACAAAAAAAAAAAAAAAAAAAAAAAAAAAAACCCCCGCAGCAGGTACGACTAAGAGAGGTTCTCTTTCTTGAATGCCTCACTTGTCAGCTTCTCGCTACTCCTGGACCAGATGGTTTTTATCATCATCTCTACATCAAATGCATAACAATAATCACAAATAAGCCTATCATAACCCAGTAAACACTAAAAATATAAATCAATGGCCCTTAAAACACACATACACTTGCATATTATAAACCAAAATTAACTCAGAAACCTCATACATCAGGGAAAAGTTAAGAAATTTTTTACATCTGGTGTTCATATAACAAACTCTAATTTTTTATTTTTTTTGGTTTTTTACATACTTTGTTGTTTGACAAAATCGGGACCTAGTGTATGCTTCATGTGCAACAACATTGGTTTCCATGTTGCTGTTTGTGAACTAAACAGAGAAAACTTCCTGGGAGCATGGTAAGGGGGTGTGCACCCTAGTCGATGAATGCATAATATGTTGTATATGTCAAAAGGGTAACATTCATCTTCACAGTCAAAATTTAAAGCATGTCTAGCATAATGATATGTATGGAAGCTTAAGTGATAGATGACAGGTTTTTTTAAGAGAAATAAATTAAGCTAAAACCAGAGCATAAAGCAGGGGGAACAGTTGTTTTGTGTGCTTTTATGTATATGATGAGAAAAGAGATTTTGGAAAAAAAAGTACCTTGATTAAGGTTAAGGGCCGTCCTCTAGCATGCAAGACGTCCTTTTGCGAGAAAGCTCTGAACTTCAATTCATCTAATGAGAAGAAAACAGATTAAAGATTTAACAATGAGTGCAGAAAATCAAGACATGAATTATCTATCACTAGAACACTATCATTTAGTTATTACTTTAGATAAAAAAAACTAAGACATAAGAATGACATCTACCTTTAAAGCGGGCACCGTCTCCACAAAAACAATTATAATGTAGTTGATCTATATCAAGGCTACTGAACAGCATTCACTTTTTGCTTAGGATGTACTCTCCTGTTGTTGACTGAAATGCAGTGAGATCTCCACCAATTATGTGATTCAATGACTTGTAGTATTCCAACACATTTTCTTCTTCATTTGTGTCTCCATCATTATACACAAAACTCACCCCACACTCCTTAGTAACTACTTTACCAATATCATCTGGGAACTTCCTCATAGTAATGGTAACATGGTCACCACATTCCATCTCATTCCTCCCAAACATCCAATGGCTTAACAATGTCAAAAACTTTCCACCGAGATCAAGATCAAGTAAAATGTACATGTAATGGTGGTATATCCAGGTGAGATTCTTTGTTATATTACTAATTATGATCACCGACAAATAGAGGAACCCATCATTTACATCCAGAATTGGAGATGTCAGGACACTGCAGAAATTCAATCCTGTGAGGTTTTTAGGAGATGATGGAATGGTAAACGTTATTGATGGCCCATTGCTTCTATCCATAATCCAATCTGGCTTCTCTTCACCTCCATAAATTGTGCTGAATATTCCAAATTCATAATACATCTGCCAAACACAACCACATTAATTTTATATACATAGATATTCACATTAAGACATATAGTTGACTAGAGCAAACCTGAATTTCAGATTCCTCTCTTCTCTCGAAATAATAAGTTCCCACACGCCTTCCAATAAGGAAGTCTAGATTTGTCCAACCCAAACCAAGTAGCAACTTTTCTTCAACACCTGCCATCGGTTGGATTTTCACCATGCCTTCAATCGCAAACGATGTAGGTGGTAGCCTCGTCCACTCTATTGAAAAATCAAGTGGGGACATTTTTGGATCAAATAAAACTTTTCTTAACAAAGGCTTAAAATAAGAAGTGGAATAGAGGATCAAATGTGTTAGTGTATGTGGAGGATGCTCGACTGACGTCAACATATTACAGTTTTCCATACTAAGTGTCGCAAGCCTAGGAAGGCTTCTCACACAATTTGGTAAGGAAACGATAGGGTTGTCATCTAAATACAATTCCTTTAACATGGATAGGCAACTAAAGTCCATGGGAAAGGATTTGGTGGACAAATTATTATCTGCAAGTGACAGCTTTACTAAAGATCTCGGTAAAAAAATAGTAAAGAACTTCTGATCCCTAATCTCGGTTCGAGATTCAACAAGATTACACCCCTTTAGCAACAATGTTTTAACATTCTTTAACATGCCTATGATTCTTGGAAGTTTTTTAAGCTTGTTGCAGTAGCTGAGATCAATGATGACAAGTTTATCACATTGCTCAATTGATTCACACACCTCAAGCAAACTGATGCAATTTGTAAGTATTAACCTCTCAAGTGCTGGGAATTGGTCAAAGCCATTCAAACTACAAAGCTTCTCACAGAAACTTAAATTAAGAATTTTCAATGATCCAAGCAACCTTTTGTCTTTTGAGTACGATCCAACCAATAGCTGAAAATTGAGATAAGTTAGAATAGTACTGAACTTTATCAACTCGGCATAAAAGAGTAATAAATGAAGATAAGCTACCTTTAGCCTTTTATGAAGTCGTTGAGGATAACTATAGCAAATATCAAATGATTCAATATTGCTATATGACATGTCAAGTGCAACTAGATTCTCCAATGGTAAGTCTAAAGGTATAGACTTCAAAGGGAACCCATGCATACACAACCATCTTAATTCTTTGGGAAAATTCTTATAAGAGCCACTTATTTGGGCATGATTGAGTTGCAGTAGCATTAGCCTATCCATCTTAATCAATGCATCTGTTTTCAAGTCAAGTGATCCATGTAACTTCTCTTTCTCAATCATTTTCATGTCAAGACCGAGGCCTAGAACATTTTCCGTACCCTGAAAAGAAAGCGAATGAATAATTTAAAATAATATAAACATGTATTTAGAAATACAAAATGATTTAAATAAGTATACATGATCTCTTACCTTTTTTTGTTTCAACACGCTGAATAACTCACGACCCCATAATCGACTTCGTTCCCATGGCTTGTCGAGTGATTCTTCACGTACTAGAAATCTTCCCATCTCTTGAACCAACTGATGCATCACCAATTTGTTATTCCATCCGACACTAAGAAGGCATCTGTCAATAAGATTTGTGATCCCAGATCTTGTGTCTATATCACAAGCCTTTAATATTGTTTCTGTAACATCTTTATCCATTCCAACAAAAAAACAAGCAATATGCTTAAATAAGTCCTTATCATTTTTAAATGGCAAAGAGGCAAAGCTCATTTTCAAGACATTATTTATAGGGGAACCATTTTCTTTCTTTAGCCCTTCTATATACCCCTCCCAATAAGCTACATTTCGACGATGTAGAGATTTTCCCAAAAGTTTAAGAGCCATTGGATGTCCTTGACAATACTCTACAAGCTTTTCCGACACTTCTCTATAACCTACTTTGGGATAGTTGCACATGAATGCATGCAAACACAAAAGCTTTAGTGATTCGGTCTCAAATAAGCCTTTCAGCAAGTGTGTTGTATGCCTGAGTTTACCATTCAATTTGAATAGTTCTGAACTCTTTGTCAACCATGTGTGCTTTGTTGTTATTATAATTTTGCTTCCAGGATGAAACCCGTTGCTTCCAAGTAACGCATCTAATTGGTTAAGACTACCAATATCATCAAGAACTAGAAAAACCTTTTTATGGGCTACTGTGTTCTCTATCATTGAGGTGTATATAGAGTCATCATGAACCTGAACTACACTTGGTTTTGAAATGTTATCATAGAGTTGTTTTTGTACATCAAGCATCCCATTAGATTTTGCATCAATTCTTGTACTGATATCTTCAATGAAGCTGCTTGTGTTAAATTCATGAGAATGTGACGCATAAACATATTTAGCTAATGATGTCTTCCCGATCCCACCTATGCCCAAAATAGTGAGTACATCAGTCGTATGTGAGGATGCATTTTTCAACCATGAAGTGACAAATTTAATGGAATCATCCATCCCAATAAGTTTTGGCAGTTGAAACCTTGAGGGTATGTGTAATCTACGAATGATGTCGTTAACAATTTCATCAATAAGCTCCACCTCTAGCCTGGAAATTTTATCTTAGTAAGAACCAAAAAACACAATCCAAAACGACTAACATGTCATATTGGAGATTTACCTTTTGCGAACATCTAAATCAAAACCATATCATATTAAGCTATTATTTAATAACTTTTCACATCATAAATATTATCTTATTTTCCCTTCTAACCATATAACTATCTCATGTGCAAGGTTATCATTATTATCTTTGATAATTATTATCTTTGATAAGAGCAGAGCCACCAATGTAATTACAATATTTCATTAACAGGCCATCAAGTTTCATTATGTTATGAAGTAGAACAAAATGTCCATGCATATTTATAAGTTAACCTTTACTACTTTCAAATAAGAGTATTAAAATATCATAATAAAGTATGATATGATTTGAAGGTAGAATGATATATAAAATAGTAGATGCTTTACGACTGTTCAAAATTTGTTTTTTTCCTATACGAACATATAAAAATATTAAAATGGTTTATTAATGAATTTATTTATGATAAAATAATAATGCATAGCAAACGTGTTAAAATAAGCATGCTAGTTTAACTTACATATATGAATTAATCTATCATATTAGATAATTGAAAAAATTAGATTCAATTCTTAAGCATATCCTTAAGTAAACTAAATGCATAAAACATATGCATATTCGATGATTATGAGTAAAAGTACTAAAATGCATTAGGAGAAGATGACATTAACTTTTCACGAGCCAAATAAAAATACTAAAGGAGTACGAAAATATGGGTTTGAAAGTGGTTACCTGCCATTTGCATCCTTCCCTTTTAAATCAGCAACTTCGGTAAGCGCTATATTCCATCGGTCCATCTTTTGAGCCCACGTACTTCTTTTATTTGGATCTGTCTCAGCCTCCATCTTTTGCATATGCTTAGCCATTGCATCTCCAAAGCTACTTTGTTGCTTCCTCACATGGTTGGGGTTGACATGATAAAAGATCGGGATAACAATATGGTTTAATTTCTTACGTCGCTCAAGGATCAGCACCAATTCATCAAGACACCATCTAGAAGCAGCATAATTCTTGGACAACACAACAACATAAGCTTTAGATGCTTTAATCGCGCTCTCTAATTCTGGTTTCAAACTGTCCCCGATTTCAATATCTTCATTATCTATGAAGGTATTGATATCGGCATTCATGAGGGAGTTATAAAGGTGATTAGTGAAACTATGACGAGTGTCAACACCTCTAAAACTTAAAAATACGTCATATCCACGACCATGAGTTGATAAAGAAGATGAAGATGCTTCAGAAATTTCATGGAGTTCAACCATTATGAGTTATGGGCTGAGGAGGCTTCACCCTTCCCACGATTTTGTGTATTTAGTTCTTGTTTAAGCTTTTTCACCTACGCTTTCCTCACTTGTGCCTCAATCTCACGATCCCATACATGATATCTCTACAGAAAATCCAATTTATTAATAACTATGTGACTTATGTCTAATCAAGCAATATAATTAAACCTCAACAATGACACCTATATTCTACAACAATTTTTTTTGAAGTATTTATATAATAATCATATGCACACCAAATTTTCTATGTGAATTTAATATGCTTCAGAAATTACCAACATATATACATATTGATATAGAATCATCATAACATTAAGATGCGAATTATTTAAAATTTGGTTACTCAAGTTACTTAGATTGGTTAACCTAATTTTGTACTAAGTTTTGTGCAAGAGAATCTCGAACCAATCTATTCATATAACCTACCAAACGTTTATGTTGATCTGTGGATATCCCTAATATTGTTTGAATAAAATCCATCCAAAGTTCAGTCATGTAATTTTCAAACAAATCAACACCAAATACCAATCTAGTAACAACTACAATATCCACTGTTACATCCTATTTCATTGGATATGACAAAATTTAAAAGTTCGAAACGCAAAAAAGAATTAAGTTTCCCAACAAGGTTATTTATTGATCCCTAAAATTTGCAAGAAATTGTTTTCAGATTTGACATTATCTATCACCACATCTGGTATGTGACGAACCATGACTCCAGCCAACCATGATGAAGGCTCACGTATGTGACAAAGGTGATTTATGTGACAAGTGACGTAAGCTTAGCTGACCAACATTGTAGGTGTCAAGTCTACAAATAAATCTCTTATAATTTGTAGCTAAAAACAAAAACCTAATCCAGCTTATTTGCAAATAAATTGAGCATTAATTAAGCGACTTATGATCTAAACTTTGCACCAGCAAAACCTTAATTTTGTTTCAAAGGAATATAACACACAAAAACTTCACAAGAACTAAGGGTACGTTTGGTACGGAGAAATGAAATTGCTGTAGAGAAAGGAAATGGAGAGAAAGGGAATTAAATTAGAGAAAGGGAATTGATTTCACTGTTTGGTACCACAGAGAATTCACATGAGAAATATGTCTGAGATGGTGGTGGTGGGTGATGGTAGTGGTGGTGGCGATTAGGCAGTGGAGGTGGAGGTGGTGGCGGTGGAGGTTGTGGGTAATGGTGGTGGCGGCGAGTGGTGGTGGCGGTGGAGGAGGTGGTGGTGGGTGATGGTGGTGTCGGTGGAGGTTGTGAGTAATGGTGGTGGTGAGTGGTGGTGGCGGTGGAGGAGGTAGCGGTGGCCTGGTGTGTGATGGTGGTGGCGATTGGTGGTGGTAGCGGTGGAGGTGGAGGTGGTGGCAGTGGAGGAAGTGGTGGTGGTGATGCTGGCTGTGGCGGTGGGTAACGGTGATGGTGGGTAACGGTGGAGGTGGCGGTGGAGGTGGTGGTGGCGGTGGAGGTGGTGGTTGTGTTGGGTGACCATAATGGTGGATGGTAGGCTTGGGGAAAAAATCAGATTTCTCACAATTTCTCTACTAAAAGTAGAGAATTAAAAACAGGGAAAGAGAATCAAATTTTTTCTCAGTTTCTTATTCTCAGGATTAAACAAACAGGAGAAATGGAATCAATTCCATTTCTCTGGTTTCATTTCTCTGTACCAAACATGCCCTAAGAGAAATTACGTTATAATTTTCGCAATCGGAACAATACCCAAAATTTAGAATTACTACAATTGAATATTAAAAGCTTGCCTTTGAGGGTTTAACTTACTGTTCAGGAGCAGATAGCATCATTCAAACATAATCATATGTAAAAAATCGAGTTTATAGACAGGAAAATATAAAGAAATTACGTTATTATTTTCGAGCATTGAAGAATTTCCCGATGTGCCCAAAAGTTGTTTTCAACATTCTAGACTTCCTGCAAGAATATATGCTGGACTGCGTAGTATCCTAATTGAAATATAAAACTAAAGAAAGTTAACTAAGGTAATCGAAATGTCAAGTCACCCGATGGTGAAAGAACAAATGATTATGGTGTGATTTATGATTATCAAACGAGACCTGAAGCCGCTATAATATATGATGAATTGGTGAAGACCAGAGCAAACGACTAGTCAACAAGAAAAAAAAAATTTGGTTGTGTTCAAACATTCTGGCCATCGTGCAAGAATATTCGGTTGTTTTGAATATATATATGTATATATCTTATGACCAAAAGACGAAACCATGGTGCACTCCCTCATACCCACTCGATACGTCTTTTGACCTTTTTTCCAACTTTGTAACGTGTCTTCGTCCCCCAGTTAAGACCAAAATTTTGCGTATATGTCTTAAAAATGTATGTCCATCTTCTAGTCATTTTGTTTTATAGTTGATAAGTAATTGGAAGTATCGAGCATTTATATTACTACTCCTTGTTCTCTTAAAAAGATAAATTTCTAAGAAAATCTGTCTCATGTCCATTGGATGTCAACTTTAAATAAAATTTTATTCCAACTTGGTAATGTGCCTTTTTCGTCCACTTATGACCAAAATTTTGTGTACATTTTGGAAAAGTGGATGTCGTTCTTCTAGTCATTTTGTTTTATCGTTGATCGATTCTTCGGGTGAATTCAGCTTTATATATATATATATATATATATATATATATATATATATATATATATATATATATATATATATATATATATATATATATATATATATATATATATATATAAATCTTATAATAGAGGCCATTCAAATGAATGTGGTTCAATATAGGCCAATATCTTGAATCATATTCATTTGAAACTTACAAGGCTTTACATCTTACAAGTAATTAACTCATCCAACTCAAGAGTTTTTTTAACCTATGATACTTTATTGTTAGTTATCACACCTAATTAATATAAGAGTTATACATAATTCACATATAAATTAGATTCTAGCATGAAGAATAAGATGGAAGAAAAGATGATTTGAGAAAGCACACACTTTGAAGTTGCATATGTTTATATTGTACTAAGAAGGAGAAACATGAAGAAACTATAACAAATTAAAAGTCGCAAGGCAAGAGAAAAACGACATGGTCGAGAACATATATTTTGAAGGTACATATGGTTATATTGTATTAGGAAGGAGACATGTGAAGAACCTAAAACAAATTACAAGTTGCAAGACAATAAAGAAAATATATATTGGTTCTACCGCAACATAACGGTAGGAAGATATATAATAGATTGATTATTCATTGTAATTAGTGATTTTCAAATATTCGAAAGTTTATAGTTGATCAACAAGTATGTATTTTTGTGTGTGTGTGTGTGTATATATATATATATATATATATATATATATATATATATATATATATATATATATATATATATATATATATATATATATATATATATATATATAACAATTTCTAATCCATATTCACCACAATGGTTTTATATTGTTTGATAAAGTATTTAATGGTCATTTGGTTTATATAATTTTTTTTAACATTAGTGTTATTTGAAAAGGAATATTAGAATTTTACATCAAAAAATTGATAAATTATATTTATTTTACCTACAAGTTTTACGAAGAAACGATCTATAATAATACATTCCTCAAAGTTAATATTTGTATTATTTTTATTACGTTTTATTTTTTGTATTAGATTCTAATGTATCTTATGTTAATGTGTTATATTTTTAATATTGGATTGTCTATATACAGTTGACTTAAAATAGATGATTATATTATTTTGTTCGACTCTTAGTTAAAAACTTTATTATTGATACTAAATATTGATTATGATGAACGATTTATAATAATTTTTACATTTATTAGAGCATTTTACTTTCATCATGTGACTTGAAACTCTTAATTATTCAACTTCCAACATTATGTTATTTATTAAATATTAGAGCATTTTACTTTCATCATATCGACTTGAAACTCTTAACTTATTTATTAAATACAAAATATTATCATCTTGATGATCGACTTTGTGAATTATTATTATATTATACTTACGTTGTTAGTTAATGTATGATGTTAAATACAAAACCTAAGTTCAACTTTTTAATTGCCAATATAATACATAGAATTTGTTGATTGAAATATGATTTATATGCAAACCAAAATCAAAATATACACTAAACTTAGGCAATGATCAAATACTTTTTTTTTCAAAATAGTTAAGAGGTTTTAATATGTAAAATATAAAACCGAAATAGAAATCTAAACCTAACTAGAAAAATATAAAATTTATTTTTTATAATAATCGAAAATTTTCACAGTTAGTTTTAAATCAATTAACAATCTATATATTTATATGAAGATAAATTTTTTATAAATATTATAAGAGATTTCATTAAAATCAATATTTTTCAAGATATAATATCTATATTGAACCATATATATTTGAAACTTTCAACTCTTCAACTTCCGACTATTACTAACACCATTAATTTATTTTAATACATAATCTCTTCATATTTCAGCTAATTAACCACTACAACCCAAAAGTTTTTGAATTTATGACACTTAATTGCTACTTATGACACATTAGTTAATATAAAGATATATATAGTTCACATATGTAGCTTATCTTGCTAGAGTTTGGAAAATAAGATGAAGGAAAAAATGACTTGACAACATACAATAATTACTTTAGAGACTCCTATTTATTATACTAAACTAGAAATAAGGAAGATAAATAAACTAAAACAAATTAACAGTCGCAAGGCAAAAGACATGATACATGATTAGTTCTACCCACAACATATTCGTACTTTTAAGATTAAAATTATCTAATAAGAAAAATGATATAAACTTGTGAGGTGGTTGTCAAGTCAGTTGTTAAAGATTTTAAATTTCATATTTTTTCACATAAATACAACAAAATGGAACTTTAGGCTAAACAGTTTTAATAAATTTAGATAATAAGATTAACAAAAACAAAACTTGATTGCTATTTAATAAAAGAATCTGTAAAAATAGTATAAAAGGATGATAAATAGACCTGAAGCAAACAATGTTTACTTTTTTAATCACAAGAAACTAAAAGTTATGATAATGTTTAATTTTTTAATAAATTCGCATCATATTCTAAATTCCAAATCCATATTGTTTTTATTTGACTCAATAGCCTTTAAATGATTTTCTATTTTTTATTTTGTTGAGAAAAATAGATAAAACTATTTTTTATCTCATATAATTTGTTTATAATTTTATGATTATATTAGTTAATAAGATATATTTTGAATTCAAATTTAATAAACAAGAAAAAATAAATATAACAATTTTAACTTTTTTATTATTTTTCAGTTCAAAGGGGTATGTCTAAACATATAGGGTTTTAAAGTTTTTATAGGCAAATTTTACTAGAGAAAGATATAGAAAGACAAAACTTTCTAATAGAAGTAACGTATTTATAAATAAAAATGAATAAGGGTATCAAAACTTACTGGAAATTAGTTATTGAATAATAAGTTTAACATAAACATAATCATATATTTTAATTTAATATTTATTAGTTAAATATTTTTTATTTAAAAAAATAAAATAATTTATTATTATTATTGAAGTTGTATTTATACATATGAGTTAACAGAAAATGATCTACAACAATACATTTTTCATAAACTATCTTTATGCTATTATTGGTATGTTTTATTTTATATTTATTTTAAATTTGGAGATAATTTATGTAAATATATCTCTATATATTTTTAATGATGGACCATCTATAAGAATTGACTCCAAAAAAGGTGTTATGTTTTTTTGTTCGATATTTGGATGAAAAATTACTATTGATACATATGTCATATGCTTGATTTATTTTTAGTTATTCATATCTTGATTAAATCTAAAATTTTTATGTTTATATTTGATTGGTCAATATGTTTTTACTATATTAATTTACTCCTGCACAACGCGCGGGAATACGCCTAGTATATATATATATATATATATATATATATATATATATATATATATATATACATATATATATATATATATATATATATATATATATATATATATATATATATATATATATATATATCATTTACTTATACGCAAATGAGGAATGCTAGAAACCCTTCAAATTGCTCTTCGTTTTGCCTTAGGCTTGTCGAATAAGATCTGCCGCCGTTTCACCTTCTTCTGCCAGCTCCTGCTTTATATATATACTAGACGAAATCCCGCGCGTTGCGCAGGTTAAAATTATGTATGAAAAACTTCGTCATTCATATTATCTATGAAATAATAACTCTTCCACTAAGTTGATAAATAAACTTGTAACTACTTTGAACAATAAACATATATTACAATCATGTAACACCCGGTTTCTCAATTTAAGGGATACACCAATTACATTAATCTAACAATATACTATTAGTGGTGTAACCTCAAAAGAGCAACAAGTTCACAAAGTTATATCAAAAGCATAGTTTAAGTATTTACTTATATACAAACAAGTTTCATACTAGTTTACTCAAAACCGGATTTTTACAAAAGACATAGTTCAACACAAGAAAATAAGTAAGTCCAAGTCCAAAGTCCATATCCCATCCAGCTAACCCTCCGTGATGCGTTTCCCACGATCTGTACTTCCAGAACCTAACACAATTTACATTAACAAACAAATTATGAGCTTTGAAAGCTCTGTGAGTAATTAAAGTCTAATTGGACCACAAGTGCCCAACATTTCTTTTTAAATTTACTCAATAAACCATCTTGATCCTTAATTTATACTCATAAAGAGTTTATTACTCCAAACACTCATAATTGGTATTCTCAACCAATTTCAAAACAACTCATATCACACTTCTTCTGCAATAACATCAATACTAATCATGTAATTCATCTATTAATAACTACTCACCTGTTGTAGTATCGGTATGTGGAACTCCTGCACCTCGTGTATGCTCCTGCCTAACCTTAGCTGTAGCATAACAACTCATTTTCATTACTCAGATGAAAAACAATCTTAACTACACTCAATATTCATCACAATCAAGGAACTTGTATCATTTAAGCAAGTTATAATCAAAGGATAGCAACAATATCAAAGTTGTAGCTTTCAATTTCATCATTTAACCACATGTAACCCTAGAAATGCAACAATCAACATTTCTTTAGCTTGGGTCTCGAATTAGAACTCCATCACACACACTAATCCAAGTAAACTCACTCTAATCCATACTAGTAGCAGGTGATTCATCAAAACCACTTGGAACTATCTCAAAACAAGAAATTTAACCGTCAAAACGAAGTAAAAATCAAGAAGAATTACCTTTCAAGTTCAAGGAACTAATCTCTAGCTTCAATTCGTGATCAATAGGCCTTAAAATCGACTTAGAAGGCTTAGAATCGCTTTTCTAGGGTTTTGGGAGTGTTTTGGTCGAAGTAGAAATATCCCAAAATGAAAAGAAATCGTATTTTAAATCAGGTCTGTGCCGATTACACGACCGTGTTAAACATTACACGGCCCGTGTAATTTACGGCATAAAAATGAGATTTGGTCTGCAGACTACACGACCCGTGTAGTAAATTACACGACCCGTGCTGCATATCTACACGACCGTGTTAACATTTACACGACCCGTGCTGCACATTTCAGTTTTTAGTTCACAGGTTTACACGACCGTGTCAAATATGACACGACCCGTGTAATTCACGGTATGCTCAAAACATCTTCAAGGAACTCCTACACGACCCGTGTAACAACTACACGACCCGTGTAACTCCTTTTTAGCATTTTTCAATCTCTAATTTCTACCAATTGGGGTTTTTAACTACCAAACTCATACAATAGTCTAACAAATCTTAATTTCACTAAGATTAACTCAAAATCTCAATAATTCAATAACACGGTATTACAAGTACTTACCCCCTTCAAAAGATTCCGTCCTCGGAATCTCCTAAAATAAAAAGGGATATTTTGACCGCATCTCCTCTTCAGCTTCCCAAGTGACATCTGATCCTCTATGATGTCGCCATTGTACTTTCACTAATCCCACTTCTTTATTTCGTAATTTTCTAACTTTCTTTTCTAGAATTTGCTCTGGCATCTCTTGATACCTTAATTTCTCATCTAGTTGAACTTCAGCCAAGGGTACCTGAGTGGATTGGTCATGCAATGTTTTTCTAAGGTGTGACACATGGAAAACATTGTGGATATCCCGTAACTCCTATGGAAGCTCAAGTTTATATGCAACTGCTCCAATTCTTTCTAAAACTCGAAAGGGTCCGATAAAGCGTGGGCTCAACTTACCTCTCTTGCCAAATCGAATTACTCCCTTCCATGGGGACACTTTCAACATTACCATGTCTCCAACTTTGAACTCTAAAAACTTTCTTCTTTTATCTGCATATTGCTTTTGGCGGTTTTGGGCTACCCGCATGTGCTCACGGATGCTTTGTATTTTCTCTTCGGTCTCAGCTACAATTTCCGGTCCCGCCAATGGTTTCTCTCCCATCTCTGTCCAGCAAGTTGGTGTTCGGCACGGTGCACCATATAAAGCTTCAAAAGGTGCCATCTGTATACTGGAGTGATAAGTGTTGTTATAGGCAAACTCTACCAAAGGCAGATGATCTTCCCAACTCCCTCCAAAATCAATGATGCAGGCTCGTAGCATATCTTCAAGTGTTTGTATAGTTCTTTCCGACTGTCCATCCGTCTGGGGATGATACACAGTACTCAATAAAGCTTTTGTACCAAAATGCTTTTGGAAACTCTGCCAGAAATGTGAATTGAAACGACTATCTCTATCAGAAATTATTGAAGTTGGCACTCCATGTCGTTTCACTACTTCTCTCGTATAAATCTCAGCTAGCTTTGATACTTGGAAATCTTCTCGGATTGGAATGAAATGAGCAGATTTTGTTAACCTGTCAACAATCACCCAAATTGAATCATATCCTCGTGGAGTTCGAGGCAGCTTTGTGATGAAATCCATAGTGATTTCATCCCATTTCTTCTTTGGTACTGGTAATGGTTGCACTGCTCCATAAGGCTTCTGATGATTAGCTTTTACCTGGATACATGTCAAACAGTTCTCTACAAATCGTCCCACATCTCGCTTCATACCCGGCCACCAATAATACGGTTTTAAGGTATAATACATTCGTGTACTACCAGGATGAACCGAATATCTAGTACAGTGAGCATCCTCTAGCAATAATTGTCTCGCCTCGCCATGTCTCGGAACCCAAACTCGCCCTTGGAAAGTCTTGATTCCTTGTGCATTTTCCACAAGTTTCTCTACATAACCAATCATTCTTTCTTTCTTCAAGTCATTGGCTTCGACTTGACATCTTCGTATCAACTCTGGTAGTCGACTCACGATCCCCATTCGAGCCGATACAACTCGAATAGGCGACTCTTTACGGCTTAGTGCATCCGCCACCACATTTGCTTTACCAGGATGGTAAAGTATTTCACAATCATAATCTTTTAGTAGATCCATCCACCGTACTTGCCTCATGTTTAGTTCTTTCTGATCAAACAGATATTTCAGACTTTTATGATCTGTATATATTTGAAATCGCACTCCATAAAGATAATGTCGCCATATCTTTAACGCAAAGATTACCGCCGCCAGCTCTAAATCATGTACTGGGTAAGCTTTTTCATGTGGTTTCAGTTGTCGAGAGGCATACGCTATCACTCGTCCTTTTTGCATCAACACGCATCCAAGACCACTAAAGGAGGCATCGCTATAAAGAACAAAATCCTCCCCTCCTTGCGGTAAAGCTAACACTGGAGCCTTGCATAAACTATCTCGTAGTTGTTCAAAGGCTGATTGTTGTGCCTCAGTCCAACTAAATTTCTCCGTCTTCTTGGTTAATTTGGTTAAGGGTATAGCTATACGAGAAAAGTTTTCTACAAATCGTCGATAATAGCCTGCTAACCCCAAGAAACTACGAACCTCCATTGGACTCTTTGGCGGCTCCCAACTCATTATGGCTTCGATCTTTGCTGGATCTACCTTTATACCGTCTTCATTTATCACATGGCCAAGAAATTGTATCTCCCGTAACCAGAACTCGCATTTTGTAAATTTTGCATACAATTTCTCGTCTCGAAGAAGATCTAGCACTTGTTGCAAATGAAATCTGTGCTCATCTCGACTCTTTGAATAAATCAGGATGTCGTCGATAAATACAATTACGAATTTATCAAGAAAAGGACGACAAACTCGATTCATCAAATCCATAAAAACAGCAGGAGCATTAGTCAAACCGAATGGCATGACTAAGAACTCGTAATGGCCATACCTCGTACGAAAAGCTGTCTTCGAAATATCAGCTTCTTGTATTCTCAATTGATGATAGCCGGATCTCAAATCAATCTTTGAAAAATACGTGGCCCCTTGCAATTGATCAAATAAGTCATCGATCCTCGGCAACGGGTAACGATTCTTTATAGTGATTTTGTTGAGCTCCCGATAATCTATACACATTCTCATCGATCCATCTTTCTTTTTCACAAAGAGTATAGGCGCACCCCACGGAGACGAACTCGGACGTATAAACCCAAGTTCCAATAACTCTTGCAATTGTCTCTTTAATTCTTCCATCTCAGATGGTGCTAATCGATAAGGTGGTCGAGCTACCGGCTTCGCCCCCGGTATGACATCGATCACAAACTCAACTTGTCTACTTGGTGGTACGCCTGGAAGAGTTTCGGGAAATACATCGGGATAATCACAAACTACCTCTACTTCTTCTACTTTGGAATGTTTTGACTCGGCACTAATCACATGTGCCATAATCAATTCTCCCCCTCTTTCCATATATCTCCTAGCCGTTGCAAGTGACACTATCGGTACTTTTCGGGAACGTCGTTCACCTCGTATCAACATTCGGGAACCACTCGGTGTCTTTATGGAAAGTGTTTTCTCATGACAATCCATTTGACCCCTATTATCATCCATCCAATCCATCCCGACTATTACATCAAACTCATGATTAGTGATCGGCTTCAGATCTATAGGGTACGCAATCCCATAGATTTCAAGCTGACACTGTTTATAATGACTCTTTACAAAAACACATCTACCATCTGCTACATCTACTATTATTTTCTCATATAATTCAACTAGTGGATTATCTAGTTTAGAAGCAAAAGACTCTGATATAAAAGACACAGATGCACCTGAATCAAAAAGTACTCTTGCTTGAAAAGAGTTCAAGCTAAAGATACCTGTGATAACATCGGTCCGATCTCTAGCCTCGTCAACAGTCAATTGAAAAGCTCGCGTTCTCACTTGACCGCCACTCTTATCTTTTCGATCATCTCGGTCTCGACCTCCTCCTCGTCCAGTCTTTTGAAAATCTCTCTGTGACTCAGATCTCATTTTCGGGCAATTAGGACGAATATGCCCGCTCTCTCCACAATTGAAACAAACGGGGTGACTCTCAGTACACTAGCGAGCCATATGTCCCGTCTTTCCACATTGAAAACAAACTGATGGAGGGTTTCGAGAATCACATTCTCCCGTGTGTTTGCGCCTACACTTCTTACACCATCTCTCCTCATTCTTTTTGGTTTCACCACGGACTTGAGAACCCGTAGTAGTGGATCTTTGTGAAGTGTCTACAGCTTTACCTTCCCACTTTCTCTTAAATCCTCCAACTTCTCTTTCGGTTCTTCTCTCCTCCTCCTGTCTTTGCAATTCCCTTTCTCTCGATCTTGCTGCCTCAGCCACTTGTTGAAAGGTAGTATATCTGGAACTCGGCAAAAACTCTCGGATCTGGGTTTTTAAACCCCACAAATATCGATCCATCTTACGCTCCTCTGTATCAACTTGATGTTGTGCAAATCTTGCCTTCTCATTAAAATCCAGTATGTATTGTTGCACTGTTCTCGACCCTTGTTGTAATTTTAAGAACTCTTCCTCTATTCCTTTCATGGCATTATTGGAACAATAATATTCAGTGAACTTCAACTTGAATTGTTCCCAGTTCAGTGTATACGCCAAACTCTCTCCTATCTCCATGCACATATTCTCCCACCAAAATTGTGCATCCTCCTTTAACAAATTCGTTGCAAACTCAACTTTATCCGCCTCATCACATTTACTTGTGCGAAACATCTTTTCAACGTGTGTCAACCAATTCTTGGCTGCTATGGGATCATCTTTCCCATAGAAATCGTACGGTTTGCACTTCTGGAAAACATCATAAGTACACCTCCTTGTCTTCTCGGGTACTCTATCTCTACCTGCTTCAGTATAAACCTCTTCACGATCCTCCCTGTGCTCAGGTTGAACCGGTGGTTGTCCCGAAGGACCTCCAGTTGCAGCCTCCGTCTGAGGCCTCAAATAAGTGGGTAGTAACTCTTTAAGTGCCTTGGTTACCTCAGCCGCAATCATAGCTTGCATATTACTCTGTGTCTCGGGAGGTCGCTCTCCCTCGGGTTGATGCTCTTTACCCGAATCTCGTGATCCCGATTTATCTCTTGCTGGATCACCTCGCTCTTTTTCTTTTCCAGCACTCATTTTAACTGAAAAAGAAAATTAACTCATTTAGTAATCACCACCATAATACTCAATATGGTGTGTAATCAACTCAATTGTATATCACTATAATACTCAATATAGTGTATAATCAACTCAATTGTATAACACTATAATACTCAATATAGTGTATAATCAACTCAATTGTATAGCACTATAATACTCAATATAGTGTATAATCATCTCAATTGTATAGCACTATAATACTCAATATAGTGTATAATCATCTCAATTGTATAGCACTATAATACTCAATATAGTGTATAATCAACTCAATTGTGTTACACCTCGGAGGATAGCTACTCGGGACTCTTAAGGACTTTTCAATCACATTGGTTTAAGTCTAAACCCATCTCAATGTTTAATTCTCTTAAACCAAGGCTCTGATACCAACTTGTAACACCCGGTTTCTCAATTTAAGGGATACACCAATTACATTAATCTAACAATATACTATTAGTGGTGTAACCTCAAAAGAGCAACAAGTTCACAAAGTTATATCAAAAGCATAGTTTAAGTATTTACTTATATACAAACAAGTTTCATACTAGTTTACTCAAAACCGGATTTTTACAAAAGACATAGTTCAACACAAGAAAATAAGTAAGTCCAAGTCCAAAGTCCATATCCCATCCAGCTAACCCTCCGTGATGCGTTTCCCACGATCTGTACTTCCAGAACCTAACACAATTTACATTAACAAACAAATTATGAGCTTTGAAAGCTCTGTGAGTAATTAAAGTCTAATTGGACCACAAGTGCCCAACATTTCTTTTTAAATTTACTCAATAAACCATCTTGATCCTTAATTTATACTCATAAAGAGTTTATTACTCCAAACACTCATAATTGGTATTCTCAACCAATTTCAAAACAACTCATATCACACTTCTTCTGCAATAACATCAATACTAATCATGTAATTCATCTATTAATAACTACTCACCTGTTGTAGTATCGGTATGTGGAACTCCTGCACCTCGTGTATGCTCCTGCCTAACCTTAGCTGTAGCATAACAACTCATTTTCATTACTCAGATGAAAAACAATCTTAACTACACTCAATATTCATCACAATCAAGGAACTTGTATCATTTAAGCAAGTTATAATCAAAGGATAGCAACAATATCAAAGTTGTAGCTTTCAATTTCATCATTTAACCACATGTAACCCTAGAAATGCAACAATCAACATTTCTTTAGCTTGGGTCTCGAATTAGAACTCCATCACACACACTAATCCAAGTAAACTCACTCTAATCCATACTAGTAGCAGGTGATTCATCAAAACCACTTGGAACTATCTCAAAACAAGAAATTTAACCGTCAAAACGAAGTAAAAATCAAGAAGAATTACCTTTCAAGTTCAAGGAACTAATCTCTAGCTTCAATTCGTGATCAATAGGCCTTAAAATCGACTTAGAAGGCTTAGAATCGCTTTTCTAGGGTTTTGGGAGTGTTTTGGTCGAAGTAGAAATATCCCAAAATGAAAAGAAATCGTATTTTAAATCAGGTCTGTGCCGATTACACGACCGTGTTAAACATTACACGGCCCGTGTAATTTACGGCATAAAAATGAGATTTGGTCTGCAGACTACACGACCCGTGTAGTAAATTACACGACCCGTGCTGCATATCTACACGACCGTGTTAACATTTACACGACCCGTGCTGCACATTTCAGTTTTTAGTTCACAGGTTTACACGACCGTGTCAAATATGACACGACCCGTGTAATTCACGGTATGCTCAAAACATCTTCAAGGAACTCCTACACGACCCGTGTAACAACTACACGACCCGTGTAACTCCTTTTTAGCATTTTTCAATCTCTAATTTCTACCAATTGGGGTTTTTAACTACCAAACTCATACAATAGTCTAACAAATCTTAATTTCACTAAGATTAACTCAAAATCTCAATAATTCAATAACACGGTATTACAAATCACAATACTCAATGATCGTTAGCCTCGATTTGCGCTTGAATAATATTAAATATAATTCTCAATCTTGTGTTAATTTTACTATTGTGATTATTAACTAATTTGATTATTACTTATTCTACCATCTTTGTATTTCTATCATAATGATTATTTAAAATAACAATGCTTCTTTAAGTTAATGTAATATAATTTATGAATTTACGTTACTATATATTATTAGTATCGTCAATTAAGTTTAAAAATAAGTTATTATTGTTAAGTAGTTGTATAAGACTTTTAAAAACCACTTATTAGTATTAAAAATATAAAATTTTAAAGTCTAGATAGAAAGTTTTATTTTATTTGTAATCATATTACATTAACAAATGAATTCTGAATCGTTACTAAAAGAATAGTTAAAAAATTGTGTCAATTTCAAATCAATATGATGTACATCTTTAATAAATTGTTAGTTACATCCATAATAATGAAACATAATCAAACAATCATATATGATATTGCAAAATAATAGCATACATATTTAATAAATTGTTAGTTAAAGGTATTGAAGTTTTATTAATATTACAACCCTTCAAATTCCAAATAAGAGTTATTTAACATTAAACTACTACAATGAAGAGTTTTTTTTCTACTTATGGTATTTAATTGATACTTATGGTACTCAATTAAAGAGAATTGAAATATTTAAATTGTATTTAGTCAACTAAATGAATAATATGATCCTCTAATGTGTAGTATTATATTATATTTGAACATTAATATTGAACAATTTTTAATGCAAATAAAGCTAATAATATGTTAGTTCTATCTTTTTTTAATTTTTTCGTATAACTTATTTTTGTATATTTGTTTCAAAGCAAAGTTTCAAACAATGTGTTATAGAATATGATTAGCGAATGAGTGTGTGGGAAGTTATTTGACAATAAGGAATTTGTAGATGTTTAATGTATTTCATGGTAGGAAATGTGTTTATTTTTTATTCATTAGTAGTATATAATAAATAAACAGTTAAAAAAATATCATATCAATTTTAAAAAAACAAAAAACTAATAGATTAAGAAAAAAACCTACAAACTCATTACTATAAACTTAACAATAATATTTATAAATGTACATGTATCTGTTTATTGATTTATATTAACTGATTCATGGAGACTTTGAATTTTTTATGAGTCAAAATACTTGTGAAATACAAATAAGTTCTTCTCTAGTTGTTACAAATTCATGATTGTAGGTTGTTGTATGTATACATTCACTTCTTATATTGTTGAACACTATTTTTTTAGCTTAAGCTCTTGTATTTGTGTTTTTTATGGTATATGATTTTTGACATTGTAGTTAATTTGTGTATTTAATTGTCTACAGGAAAGTTATCATTAACATATATATGTATGAGATGTATCATTATCAACAAATGCTTAGAATGTAATTGAAAAACCACAAACTATTAATGATGATTTGAAAATTACAATCTATTTTTATTTTCCACTAATTCCTTTATATTATATTGAAATGTGACATCTTTTCATGTTGTAATTATATTAGTTACATAACCGACGACGGAACTCAATCAAACAATCATATAGGATATTACAAAATAAGAACATACATCTTCAACATATTGTAAAAAATAAATTGAAAAAGAATAAATTTCTCTTTAATCTAAATATACAACATAAATGTTTTCTTGAAATCTAAAGAAAGAAGAACGAAAAAAGAAGTGAATACAAATTGAACCAAAAAATAACTAAAATATCTTCTAGCATTTTAAAATTTTGATAGTCATATCCGCCTTTATCTTACACATTTTTTCCCATCTTCTTGAATTTAGACAACAATAACAAAAACAGAAGAGAAGAAAATGCACGCATATATTAGTTACATAACCGATGACGGAACCCAATCAAACAATCATATAAGCTATTACAAAATAAGAACATACATCTTCAACATATTGTAACAAATAAATTGAAAAAGAATAAATTTCTCTTTGATCTAAATGTACAACATAAATGTTTTCTTGAAATCTAAAGAAAGTAGAAGAAAAAAGAAGTTAATACAAATTGAACAAAAAAATAACTAAAATAGCTTCTAGCATTTTAAATTTTTGATAGTCATACCCACCTTTATCTTGCACCTTTTTTCTCCATCTTCTTGAATTTAGACAACAATAACAAAAAGAGAAGAGAAGAGAATGCATACATCCAAGCATGAAAATAATGTTCTTATATAAGAAAAATATTTCATTTAACTAAGTCATTAATTGGAAGAAGTTGAAAAGGTGGGAGTTTCAAATGAATATGGTGCAAGTATTTGAGTTATCTTGATCCACATTCATGAATGACCTCTATTATAAGAGTTACTAGGAGAGTACCCGCGCGTTGCGCAGGAATAAATTATGTTATTTTTTCACTTTAAATATTGAACTGACTTATTGAAACCTAATTTGATGAAATACAAAAATAAAAATATAAAAATATCATATATTTTTTTAAGTTTTTGTAATCTTGTTGTTGAATGTTAGCTATCAATATAATTGTGAACCATTATTTATAATTTTTTATATAGACGTCATTATATACTATTTGATAAAATTATTATTTAACTAAAAGTTTCACATCTCGACTATTACTAAAATGGAAGCTTAAGAAACCTTTTGTATATTTACAATATTTTATAGTTTTTTATTTAAAACATGTAATTTACGTTGAACCTAACTAAAATAACATTCATTCTGGTACATATATTTAGTATGAAATAACTTATAAATGATGTTCTAATATTTTTTTGATGAAAAAATTACTGGTTTAATCAATTTAATTAGTGAAAATTGATTAATGGTACTAAACAACATATTTAATACAATTCTGTTAATTACATTAAAAGTTCACTTTAGCATCAAAACTCTCTAACTTCCAATCAATGTTATTATGTTAATTGAATAAAATTAAATATTTGAATTAATTTTAGTCATGTATAAACAAAATATTTTTCTTCTTCTTCAAAAGGTAGGCATGACTGGTATTTATCTCCTCCCGGAAATCGAACATGATTATTCCCGTTAAAACATGAACAACAAAGTTGTTTGAACTCTTATATATATTTTATTAGTTTCTTTAGTTTAATAAGACGTTTGTGAAATACGATGATTTTAGTTTCTTGTTTTAGAAGCTCTTATGTATTATATTATTGTGATTATAAATATAAGTATGAGGGTTGAGTTTGAAATTCTAAGTGTTACTCGTATTCTAAACTTTTTTATATAATTTATAGATAATAAATAATACAAAAACTCATTTAGTAGTTCTATGAATTCTTTTACATACTTTTGCAAATTTCTATTCTGTTTTTTCGTCTATTTGTATTATAGTTTTATAAAAGAGTTTAATTGAAAAATATCCAGTTTTGCATTGAATATAACGTTTTAAGTGAAACATATTTATATTTTTAGCTTATAGAAATTAAATAGGAAATGAGACATTTACTGGTTTTCTATATATTATAGTGATTTTATAGGGGTTTTTGGTGTATTTGCATTTATAGTTTGTAAAAAACTATTAATGCAAAATATGCAACATTTATTCAATTTAACATTTTTGAAAAAAACACATTCAATAGTATAAACATTAAAAGATGATAATGAAAGACAAAAAAAAATGAAGTGTTTTAAGCGTCCAACAACTTTGAGAAAACCACAAATCATTAAGAAATGTCAAATTAGATTCAATCTTTTTGAAACCATATAATCAAAAGTTATAGAAGACTAATGTATAGGTAGATGTTTCAATTTATTTACACGTATCTCACATAAATAGACCATTTCGTACTTATTATTAAAGAGTATTTGAAAAGTTATGTAAGTTTCAAATAATATGGTTGAAGTAAACTGATCTCTTTTATTATATATATATATATATATATATATATATATATATATATATATATATATATATATATATATGATTGTTTCTTAATTAAATAAAAATAAAATATGTATATTTTCTCTTTGAATTTTGTATTACAATTTATTTCTAATAAATCAACCATTTTATAAATATAATATTTTTTATAATAAGCATATTGTTAAAATATTACGTCAAAAACCTCAAAACCCACTGTTAAAAACTTAATTATAATTATATAATATTGTTTATATTATTTACATAAAATCAATTATATACAACTATGTGTTATTGTATCAAATATGATTATTTATTCTTGTATTTGTATGATTACTAAAACTCTTCAAATTCTAACTAATGGTCATTTATAATTAAATAATGCAACTCAAGAGGCTTTCTTACTTATGATAGTTAATGGATATTTATGGCTTAATTAAGTATGATTAAAATATTCAAATTTTAATTAGTCAACTATATAAATAATATGATAATCTAATTCTAACATTATATTACATTAAAATTTCGTATGACAATAAAATCAATAATATGATAACTTTAATTTTTGGAATTTGCAACACAACTTATTGTTTTAATAAATCAGCAACCTTTTACACATTTCCTCAACTGTTTTTATCCTTCATTTTTTTTTTATCATTCCCTCAACTTACTATTTTGTTTTGTAATTACTATATACTATTCACATCAAATTGAAACTACAAATTTTCAATAAAAATACATGTAACACCCCATCTTGCATACACCTTATTTGGTGTATTAATTTATAAAACGTCATTAAAAGAAAATTTCATTCTTTTAAAAACTTTTTTTTATCAATAAGACATCATTTAAAACCTTTGGTCCCAATAAAAACAAATTCGTAAAAAGAGATTTAAACAACATTGGGGGTTACAAACTCATATCAAAACAACCATAGTTATAAAGCCTTTAACAACTCAAAGTTATGTCCCGTATTAAACTAACATTTCTACCGAAAATTCGGCATAACCTTTGGGCAATATGGATAAATCCATAATGACCCGACTCAATAAAACAACCCAAAAACAATATGGGACATAACACAACTTTATTGTACATCTACAAGGGTACTTCTAAACCATAGACATAATGTCTCTCAATTACATAATAAACTTTACCGCACTCGGATTAACTCTATTTTCTCGGTCATCTTCTCTATCTATCATCCACATAAAAGCTTCTAAATTCTTCACTCCTTTAATCCAATGACATCCTGTTCCTGAGTACATAGCATTTAAAACAAACATACGTAAGACAAAAGTCTCGTGAGATACATGAGTTTTAGACCCAACAAGTTCAAATTAATTTTTATTATCATTAACTATAAGAAAACCAAGAAAACTTTCCTTTCCTTTCTTTTCATAACCTGCAAAATCCACTTTATTGTCAAAACATCAAGTTATAGATCAATACCTCATTATAAAATCTTAGAATCATTGTTTAATCATCAAAAGCATAAAGTCATTACTTATCATCAAAACAAAAATTCACTGCTATAATAATAAAACATAACTCATTACTTTATCAAAAAAAAACATTAGGTTTTCCACTTTAGCATAAGCAAACATAAATTGAACCCTTTCTTATCAAAACATAGACCAACTGTAATTCATGATTAATTTCTTATTGTTTGGCTTTATACGGGTTTCCCAATATCCCTTTCCCTCCCCGGAATAGAACCAATCTATCCATGAGGGCGTGCTAGTTCCCTTTCCCTTCATGGAATAGAACAAATCTATCCATAAGGGCGTGCTGAAGACAACTACTTCGCGATGGAAGGTACCATCCCAGTAGTGTCTGTTGACCCCCCTTCTTGCGGGTAAGGTCCTTGTCCGGACATCTCTCACATTTCTTACATTTAATTCATATTCCAATTTTTACTATCATCAACTCATTACATGTTGGCCTCGTTCATAAAGATTCTTCAATCATATAGAAATCATTTCGACCTTTACATAAAACAACTTTTAAAACTTAAACTTTAGAATCATTTGCAAACCATTTCAATCAGTCAACATAAATCAATACTTAATCATTCAATCTTTAAAAATCACTTCGAAAACCATTACTCATGAAACATTTAACATAACTTTTGAAAATCATTTGTCAAACTATTAATCATTAAAAAATTTGCATAAAAACAAAACTTGTTGCTATGTACCCAGAAAAGTCCTCATGTACTCACCTCGGTAGCTAGGTACGTCTAGCTACAAAGATCCACTAGCTCTTGACTCTAATTGCTTCCAACATCTTTCAACCTCTATTAATTTATTAAGAGGTTAGAACCAATTACACATAACTAAACAAGTTGCATGACTAATCATTCATAAACTCTTTCTAACCATTAATAATTACTATTCCATTTGTTCATATGTTTTACAAAGGTTACATATTCAAATTTATCATTCTTGTCCCATTTTGATTATTCATATCACTTTCGGGTTTCTACAAGATTATTATCATAACATTCTAATTGTTACTTCTTTTTAAGTTTACTTCAATTGTTAGATGTCAAAACTTCCATCATTTTACTCATTTATGTCCTTTTGATCAACTCAAAGCAATAAGGTTTCTAACAATAGAAACCCTTGAAAAACGTGATATTTTCCGTTCAAATAACACCAATATGTTCTCAACACTTTATAAATTCCATTTAAACAAATTATACATGTCTTTTTATGTTATTCTTGTATAGACAAAACTTGTCCCATAAAGATGGAATTCACAATTCTATTACAAATCTCTATATTTCCAAATTCCAATTCTATATCGAAGTTATGAGATTATTAAACAAACATTCCTAAGTTTTTTTATCACATAATGGAATCCATAATTCCATTCCTTTCTACCTATTCTCAAATACCAGATTCCTTAAAAGAAATATCCATATATTTGGTGAATCACTAGACATAATTCATGTATCCGACAATTTCCATATCAAATATTTTCAAATTGCTTTCTAGTTTACTTTCTATGTTCAACATCATCTCCTGACAACGCCTAGTGATATCAAGTATTTTAGGCGTTGTTGAGCCCTGTTCTTGGTAAAATTATATCAAATATGCATGGGTATTCTCACTTTTCGTGTCAGGACTTGTCTGGAGAAAAAGAACAGATACAGGGACTAAAAGTGTACAAAAAGGAAAAAGTATGGAGAGAATGAAAAATCAAGAGAAGACGTACGCGCGCCGCGGAATTATCTCCTGCGCGCCGCGGATGTAAGGCGGTGGAACACATTTAAATGACGAAAAAACGGGGAACGGATAAGTACGCGCGCCGCGGATTTCACATTTGCGCGGCGCGGTCACAGGAAATTTGCAACTATAAATAGAGGCATTTCCAGCCGAAAACCCTAGCAAAGACTTGGTGAAAACATCGACCTAGAAGCTCTTTGACTCGAGGAATCCATTTCAGAAGCTATAATTTGGTATTTTCATGTTTTAGATTTTATTTCATTTTAGTTAAACATTTGTAAGCTTTGAGTTGAGTCTTTGGGTGTGACAACCATTGATCTCAGGCTTAGGGTTCTGTTTTTAGTAGTATTTAGTTACTGATTTGGATATTTGGATATTGGTTTGGTGAATGCAATCATTCGGTTACGTTTAATATTGGTTTTTCGGTATTTCGGATGCTTGTTGGTGTTTTAATTGTTGGTTCGTGTGTGGATTTTGTTTGTGACTTGGTTGGGACTGTTTTCCTTTGCTGAAAACAGTAGCTAACTTAGTTATTTTGAGCATTAAATCTTGGCTATTAACTGTCTCATAGAACTGTTAGTTATTAGCTAGTTTATGCTATGCTTGGTTTTGCTAGTTTGAATGCCTTCAATTGCTCCTGATTCAGAGATGTACTTCTGAATTCAGAAAGTAACTAGGTCATTTGGACATAGCTAAGCTTGGCTTGGGTGTTTGAATATTGTTCAAGGTAGAAAGATAGGAATTAGTTCCTCCGACTATAGCCGTGACACTATCAGTTGGTAATCTCTCATCTAGGCTAACCACGTAGCTCCTGTGGATCGACCCTGACTCCACTATACTAGTGAATGTTAGGTTATCTCTTATTTTTGACCGCATGACGACCTCTGCGTGCACGTCAAATTTTGGCGCCGTTGCCGGGGAGCTGTGAGCTTAGAATAGGTGAGTAGTAGGAATTTGTTTCTTGCTTTTTGAAATTTCATTTTGGGTTAATTTCATTTTGGTTTTGATTTTTGTGGGCGTGTTGCATTAGTGCATGCGTACCCGCAGGGGAGAGCAATCATCCCCATTACAGTTTGATTCTGAAATTGAACGTACTGCGCGCAAACTCCGTGCCCGTAGGCGTTTAAGCATCATGAATTATAGTCAAGTTAGCAGTAGTCCGGTTAGTGTTGCCCAGGATCCGTCAGGAGAGGCAACGGGGAGGTTTTCTATTCCCCCATTATCAGAATTCCAAGTTGGAAGTTCGAGTACGTCTGGTGGTGTAGTTTCAGCCCCTACACCCATACCATCATGCACTCCGCCATCTATTCCACCATTTTTACCCGCTTCTCAACCACAATCCACCAACCCCTTTACCTCTGCTATGACTTGGGGAGAGCCGACCCGAGATGGCACCCCAACTCCTAGACAGCATACACCAACATCCCAACCACAACCAGCCATCTTTAAACCTCAACCTACATACCAACCAACACAGCCTACACACTTCCAACCACCGCCTCAACCGCAATACCAATACCCAGAGACGGAGGAAGTGTACGACGATGAAGATGAAGGATGGGTGCCACCGGCACCGCAACCACAATGGAACCGAGGTCGGGGACCTCCCAGGCGAGCACCACTATACCAACCAGGTCAGCGGGAGCACAATGATCATCTTTACGGTATCCCCGCTCAACCCTTACATTTTGCACAACCGAGACGGCAATCGGTTGCATCACATTTCCAACCGAGGGAATATGATGATTCGTCGCCGATCTATATTCCTGATAATGTAGATTCGCAGGTAGAGATTAGACCCCAGTTATTAGGAATATTACCAGAATTTAGAGGATATAAGCAGGATGATCCCTATAATCATTTATATGAATTCTTGGCGATCGCTAATGCTAACAATCCCAGAAACACAAATAGAAATATTTTTAGGCTTAGACTCTTCCCGTTTACTCTTAAGGACAAAGCCAAGTATTGGTTCACGTCGTTACCATCAAACAGTATCACTACGTGGGATCAGCTCAAGGCGAAGTTCCTTCAGGAATTTTACCCAGCGAGCAAAACAACCGAAATCAGAAGAGTTATCCAGGATTTTCAGCAAAAGCCTGGAGAGGCCTTTCATGAAGCTTTTGACAGATTGAAGGAGTTACTGCGATCTTGTCCACATCACGAGATTCCCAGATGGCAATTGGTCAAATTATTCTTCGAGGGAGTTAGCGAGACACACCAGGCCATGATAAATGCCTCCTCCAGTGGGACATTTATGTGGCAAGATCCAGAAGAAGCCTGGCAGTTTTTGGAGCAGTTGAGTAATGGCTCCAAAGCAAACTTCTCCACCAGGAAGACTACAAGTACGGCGGCAGCAGTAGGAGTTGATGCTGATTGGAAAAAGGAAGTGAAAAAGGAAATCAGTGAATTGAACAGAAAGTTTGATAGGCTTATGGCAACATTACAAAATGGACCGCCAAATTCGTCACAAGAAAGTCAAGGAGGATCTAGGATGCAGGAAGCTAATCAAGTTTATGGCCAGGGTCAAGGTCAACACAATAATGGACGACCCTACAGGCCATACAACCAAGGACAACAACAGAATTTCAGGCAGAACAATTATCAGAATCAATCGAATAGTCAGCCTAGAAACCAGCAGCCTGCAAACAATGGAAACAACAACAACAATAGGAGACCTACCAACGCTACCAACAATGCTCCAGGTACCCAAGAAGAGATGATATCAAAGATGTATGATATGGTCACAGCAACACAACAACAATCTCAGGCTAACGCAAAGGCCATCGCAAATATGGAAAGACAAATAGGTCAAATGGCTGCAGACCAACAAAAGAGAGATAATGGCAAATTGCCTAGTGCTACTGAAGTCAATCCTACTCATAATCAACGTCCAGGGAAGGAGCAAGTCAATACTGTTGAATCAGGATGGCGAAAGGTTACTCTGGAGGATTTGTTCGAGGTAGGAAATGAAGTGGAACCAAGCGAGGAAGGTAAAGAAGGAGGAGTTCCGGTTGAGAATGGCACTCAACCCAAAATAGATGAAAAGGTCCAAAAAGAAGAGCAACCAACGATTGCAGGGATCAAGCAAAAGAAGAAGAATAAGAAGGAAAAGAAGAAGCAGGAAGCAACTAGATCAACGGGACCCTTAATGAATCAGCCCCTATGGGATGAGCTTAAGGATGCCCCCGAGGACACCAGGATTTTACAAGAAATGTGCGAACAAAATGGGAAGAACAAGGTACCTACACCGAAAACGGTGAGATTGACTATGAGGGCTAGCGAAGCATTACTGGGAACACTACCCAAGAAGGAGAAGGACCCCGGATCACCATTGATCACTACAACCGTAGGGGACGTGGTTATTCGAAACACCTTACTAGATTTGGGAGCAAGTGTTAATATCTTGCCGGGATATCTGTATGATAAATACAAGAATGAAGAAATCGAGCCAGCTGAAGTTGTACTGCAGTTGGCTGACCAATCAACTAAGGTATCTAGGGGAAAGCTAACCAATGTCATAGTCAAAGTTGGCGACTTTTTCTACCCTGTGGATTTTCTGGTGATGGAATATGAAAATCCGGACGATGCACCTGCGCTTATCTTAGGACGGCCATTCCTAGCTACTGCTGGTTCAGTGATCGACTGCAAGACTGGAGACATGGATATTTTCTTCGGGACCAGGAAAAGGAGATTGAATATGTTTGGGAACCCGATATCATTACCCTCAGAGGAAAATGGCAAACCAGCAGACAGAAAAGCATTAATGGAGCAAGGAACCAGAGGCAAAGAAAAGATATGGACACGTACGGGGGAGGGTGGAAAGGATGAAGTTTTAAAGGAGACCAAAAACCACCCGCTGTCCGCCATCGACAAGGAACAACTGCTGGAAATGATAGAGATGATGGAAGCAATGCATCAGCAATATGAAAGAGAATCCAGAAAACGAGATGCGAATGTTTTCGAGCTATTGAAATCTCAACAACAATGGATCAATGGTGTGAGTGATCGGATGACCCAACTCACATCCCTTATGACGATGATGGCTAATAATTTCATGCCAGAATATCAGCGAATGTCATCAAGAGGTCAAGAAGAAGAAGAAGGGTCAGCTTAGGAGCAGTACGTCTGGCTGAAGACGTTAAACTTAGCGCTTGTTGGGAGGCAACCCATCGTGTCATAAGTAGGTTTTATATTTCTTAGGATTAATTTAGAAAATACATCAATCGTTTGCAGGTATTAATGGTTGGAAGCAAGTGTGGGGTCGTGTGAAAAAGGTTTTGAAATCTTCAAAACCGCGCCGCGGATTTTGGAATTGCGCGACGCGGGTTCGAAACTCAACCCGATGCGCAGGGGTTGAATTAGCGACACGCGCGCCGCGGAAACGAGAAATGCGCGCCGCGGGAAACGATCAGACGGTTTTTGCCTTTATCCGGTGAGCCGCGGCTCACAACTCAAATCACACGACTCGGAGCTCTGGTGATCAAAAATTTCTCGCATTTTTTCTTGCTTATTGTGTTTCTACTACCAAGGTACACTCTTTTAACTATCTATTAGCTGTTTAAACTAGTTATTAGGTAGCTAATTTTAGGGTTTTATTCCAAAAAGTTCAAAAACTTAGAATCACTAATGCTAGCCCATAGGGTGTTTGTTTTGCCAAATGGACACCCTAGATGAGCTAATCGGAACCTAGGCTACCTTGTGGTATCATTAAATTGAGATTTAGCAGGTTAAAATGGGGATTTGATCCCGGGTTTTCAAACAGGCGTACGCCGCGCCGCGCCCTTGCTCTTGGGCCGCGCCGCGGTGCGGTGGAGAAGGAAAAGGACTGATTTTGCAAAAATTTTTGTTTTGTGGCTATATTTTCTTTTTGCAGATGATGTTCAGAATGGAGCACGCTTTCCTCCAGTTCCCCGCGGAGCTGGCCAGTTCTGTCGAGTATACCTCGCGGAGGGATGCTTTGAGGAGTCGCCGGGTGTTAGAGGCGACAGTCATTGATCGAGATATTCTTAGAGACGCAGGGCTCTGGGGCGCGATCGAGCCGTTCTTACATCGCACCTGGACCCACGAGGAGGCGTCATTCACGTGCAGAGGTTGGGACCGGATCATGGCCACTGATGAGGATGTGGTCTACACGGAGCTTCTCCTGGAGTTCCTGTCTACGGTCTATTTCGCTCCTAGGGCGGGAGACCCGCGTTCCAGGCTCGTACGTTTTCGCTTGGGAGGTGAGCACAGGGAGTGCAACCTCCGGGAGTTTGGGAGGCGCACAGGCATCTACACTGCCGCGGACCTCCAGCACCGATATTTCACCCGGTTCTTCGGGTCTTGCATTCAGGGGGAGCCAGACAGGGCTCCCAACATGGAGGTTTGGGCATCGCTGTCCAACGTCAGGTACGAGGCGGGGGCCTCGAGAGAGAGCCACCTACGCTATCCACTCCACCGCCTCATGCACCGGATCATCTCCACCTCCATCATGCAGCGGGAGGGAGGCGAGAAGGTGTCAGGCGATGACATGACATTTTTGTGGGTTCTCCTCGACCCGTCCCGATTCCTCCATCTACCCTTTGCCCTCGCGATCGCTCTCTCCACCCACGCGACCGGCGCCTTCGCCAGCAGCCCATTAGCCAGGGGGTACTTCATTACCCGCCTGGCCCGTTCGTATGGCATCCTTACTGCCCCAGTAGCTGCCTCTTTGACTGCTCTGCCTCCATCGCGCACTCCAGCACACACTTTGGAGAGGATGTTGCTCATTAAGCAGCAGCGACCAGGGCAGTACATCCGGGCTCCGATCGAGCCTCTTCAGGCGCCCCAGCCTGCATACGCCCAGCCCGGCAGGAGACGCAGGAGACCAGAGCCAGCAGCACCAGAGCCGGCACAGCCACAGCCACAGCGGGATGACTCACCAGCCCTTAGCCGGCTGGAGGCCAGAGTCACGAGGATCGAGGACCAGCTCTCGAGGACCCAGGACCAGCTCGAGTGGATTGAGGAGGTACTTATACAGATCGCATCAGCCCAGGGCAGACACCCCCGACCATTCCCAGCCAGGTCCCACGATCACGAGGCTGGACCCTCCAGGCCGCCGGGTAGTGATTGATTTTTCTTTTTCTTTTTCTTTCTTTCTTTTATTTTCTTTTTACATGTATAAACTTATGACACATCTATTTGTATATTATTTTCTTTTTCTGTCATGTGTGTTTTAATTTATTTGTTAAGTTGTGCATGATATACCAAATTGAGAGGGAGTTGTCTCAGACAAGTGTGGGGTCACCGTGCCCCTCCACTTGTCTTGACCACCGGCGTGTCCTACTGTAGCGCTACAACTCCAACATATGAATCGGGGAGCTTTTTGTACGCATTATACCTGTGATATTGAGCACCAAGCAGTCCACCGTCCAAAAAGGGGTAACTCTTTCTCCCTTGCATTGAAATAATTTTTGTACAACGGGGACGTTGTACGGTTTTAAGTGTGGGGTGTGGACGGTCGAAAGAGATATTTTTGAAATTTTTGCAGAACTGATCAATTTTTCAATTTTTAGCAATATTTTTCAAAATTTTTAATGAATTGCAATTTTGAAATGAATGATTTGTGATTGTGATAGCATCAGTATTTTTCAAGAAATACTGTTTAGTTGTGAGCATGCTATTGGTTTAGTCAAATAAGTTGAGTTTTACGAGTTTAGAAGATTGAGCCGTTTTAGGATTGGAATTTAGGAAGGAAAAGTCAGTCAGTGGCCTTTGTTGTTCGAGCCGGTAAGTCTAAAATGGGTGGGCCTTATGCACCTTACCACCTAAGATTGTCTGGTCTGGGATGGTATTTCTGAAAGCTCGCTACACGGACAACATCGAAAGTCATGGACAATTCCTTAATGGCCTTTAGAATCTGAACGAGTAAGTACACTTCATTGTGGACAGAAAGTTCGTAATCAAGGGTTCTTTAGAAAGCCATGAATTCCAAAGAACAACTCAATTATGTTTTCACAAACTATTCCATTCTAACTCGAAGAGCAATAATCTTTGAAACTAAACACATTCAAAAACTGTTCGATTCTCTATTATAATTTATTAAAAACTCTCTTGCTTGGGGACAAGCAAGGCACAAGTGTGGGGTGTTTGACAACGCCTAGTGATATCAAGTATTTTAGGCGTTGTTGAGCCCTGTTCTTGGTAAAATTATATCAAATATGCATGGGTATTCTAACTTTTCGTGTCAGGACTTGTCTGGAGAAAAAGAACAGATACAGGGACTAAAAGTGTACAAAAAGGAAAAAGTATGGAGAGAATGAAAAATCAAGAGAAGACGTACGCGCGCCGCGGAATTATCTCCTGCGCGCCGCGGATGTAAGGCGGTGGAACACATTTAAATGACGAAAAAACGGGGAACGAATAAGTACGCGCGCCGCGGATTTCACATTTGCGCGGCGCGGTCACAGGAAATTTGCAACTATAAATAGAGGCATTTCCAGCCGAAAACCCTAGCAAAGACTTGGTGAAAACATCGACCTAGAAGCTCTTTGACTCGAGGAATCCATTTCAGAAGCTATAATTTGGTATTTTCATGTTTTAGATTTTATTTCATTTTAGTTAAACATTTGTAAGCTTTGAGTTGAGTCTTTGGGTGTGACAACCATTGATCTCAGGCTTAGGGTTCTGTTTTTAGTAGTATTTAGTTACTGATTTGGATATTTGGATATTGGTTTGGTGAATGCAATCATTCGGTTACGTTTAATATTGGTTTTTCGGTATTTCGGATGCTTGTTGGTGTTTTAATTGTTGGTTCGTGTGTGGATTTTGTTTGTGACTTGGTTGGGACTGTTTTCCTTTGCTGAAAACAGTAGCTAACTTGGTTATTTTGAGCATTAAATCTTGGCTATTAACTGTCTCATAGAACTGTTAGTTATTAGCTAGTTTATGCTATGCTTGGTTTTGCTAGTTTGAATGCCTTCAATTGCTCCTGATTCAGAGATGTACTTCTGAATTCAGAAAGTAACTAGGTCATTTGGACATAGCTAAGCTTGGCTTGGGTGTTTGAATATTGTTCAAGGTAGAAAGATAGGAATTAGTTCCTCCGACTATAGCCGTGACACTATCAGTTGGTAATCTCTCATCTAGGCTAACCACGTAGCTCTTGTGGATCGACCCTGACTCCACTATACTAGTGAATGTTAGGTTATCTCTTATTTTTGACCGCATGACGACCTCTGCGTGCACGTCATCTCCCCAAAACAGAAAGTTGATACCAAAATGTCAAAATTCAGAATTTTAGTTTTAAACTTCATGATTCATCTATATAAAACTTGACCTTTTAAGTCTATGAACACAATGCAACATATATTCAAGAATTCCAAGCCAAAATGTCACAACTAAGTTCTCATATATGTTCTTGAATCAAGGTGTTAACAAACTTAACTTTAAACATAATTCAACACTCTTAAACTCCAATATTATCATCAAATCAATTAATCCTCCAAATATAATCACGTAACTCAGTATGTATCTTTCATGCAAGAACAATTTCAAGTACAATTGTGTTTCCAAAGATCAATTAGCTAGGGTTAAGGATTACCTCTTGATTTTTCTGCATTATAGTGAAAATCGGAAGTTGTAGAGGGTGTATAACACAAATTCGGACTCCATTGACCCTTCCTTGATCACTAATATCACCACCGGCTACCACCAATCGACTGCCGCCACCGACAGCAGCCATTATCGCCGGCAGTGGTGATGTGGCTGCTTCCTCTGTTCTTTTCCTTTTCTGAAATCGCAACTCAGCAACACCCTCGTCTCCTTCACATGCCTGATCTTCGGTCCCTCCAATCCTTATGATTTCTCTTGCTCTTTCCTTGATTTGAATCACGCACGCAACGGTGCGAATTGCGTTTTCTGAATTTGACAAAACACGACCCTTTCTCCATTCTCGTTTTCTATTTTGCTACTGCTTCTCGAACTTTCAAACGAGCACATGGTATGACGAGGTCAAAGCTGATATTGACCAGAATGAGTAGAAATTACAAAAAATACCCCTGCCTTTTTATGCCTTAGAAAATTAATCTCACCATTTTCCTGATATTTTGTCAAAATTTACTCTAGCATAATATTTGCATAACAAACCCGATCTTTGCAAACTTTATATCATTAGAAAGGTGGAAATGAGCTTAACTACTTTCTTCTACTGACTTGAGTCTAATTCTTTGTAGATTTTACGTTACAGGTCCTCAAACATGACCCTTTGACAAAATATATCACTTTTTGGTCATCTTTAACCCGTCATAACTCCATCGTTATAACTCCAAACGACTCGAATATTTTTCCAATAATCTTATTACATCAAAATCTACCAAAGTCTCATTGATGAACTTTGCCCAATTCCTTATAGATTTTTATATATTAATTTTTAAAGTTTAACAATTAATCTTTTCACTTTCGACCCCAAATTTCTCAATTTTGCCTTCGAGTCTTTAAATCAAATTTCCAAGTGAAATAATACTTTATTATGACTTAATAAAGGTTCATAAAACATAAATTCCCATATTTTCACACTCCCTGACCATTTTGCCCTTCCGTATACATTTAAAGTAAATTGGACATCGAACCTCTTAACATCAAGATTCTTAGTTTTAAATCTTTATTTCATATACTAAAATTTAGGTTGTCACAAATATCTACCCCTTAAAAGGATTCCGTCCTCAGAATCACTCCATGAGAAGCAACATAACTAGCAACTACATAATTGCATGGGAATCTAAACTGTTACAAAGTTTTCAACAAAACTCTTGCTTCGAATTCTCATTGCCTTGTGCAATCTTTGTTTTAATCATTCCTCGTTATTCATTTTCATTTCTTTTCAGTTTACATGTACCACAATCCAATCTCTATACGCTGTCTTTTTGCAACACTTTACCTCAACATTAGAATTCTAACCTTTGGTACAAATTCTTTACTGAGAACTACCCTTCAAGTATCATATAATATCCTTAGGCACCTCTTGAGCTCTTTGCTGAACTTAGTCCATCATGTCTTAAAACTTATACTCGCACTATTCTACAATTATAATCATCATAGGGCCAAGCATCTAATCTTCTCATCTACCCCTTAAAAGAAAATGGCGATCATTTTTCTTTTAAGGTCCAATTTCCTCTACATGATTTCTATATAACCATACTTTCTTTTTCTTAATTTACTTTTACTAACTCATTCCTCATAACAATCTTTAGATACTATTAAATTATTGTTTTCCATTCACCCTTGACCAGTTCCATCCGTGATGTAACCGAATTACCACGTTGTTCGTCATTATACGTATAAACCATCTTGTCAATGGTTGCATCATCTTTAGATAACAATATCATAGTGACAAGTTATAAATCTCATCACAGTCCATGAAAGACCTTTCAAGTTATCTTCATCCTGGTGTTAGTTCTAGCTTACTAACAAAACAATCTTATTCACCCAAAATGATCATAACACGTTCTCATAATAAACTTCATAAGTTATGAATTAATAACTTACATCTTGGATAGTTGTCTTCAGCTATTGAGTATACATGTCCTTATGCCTTAATAACATAATATACACTCACCAACAATGGCCATTAGTTGCTAGTATAAACTTGTTGAACCACCTGTTCATAACGACTTCCTAGCCTCAAAATAATAAATGAAAAGAATGGCATACCTTCATTACATTAACTTGTTGTTGTGAATTCTTCAAAGGAGTCAATTTCCTTCGTGATCTTCAGAGTTCCTATCAAATTTCTCAACCGAGGTCTGTCAACTTACACATTCCTTTCATTTATGTTTTCATAACATTTTATCTTAATTACCATAACTTTGTATATTTTTAGTTACATTACAATGAGGCATATTAATCAAGGTTTTATGATCTCTGCCACTTTTCCATTTTCATTAATTTCCATTTTAATAACATACTTTCACTTTCTAATCAATATATCTAATCATACTTTTAATAACCATACTTATTCTCTGGTTGTCCTCGAGGGACATCATGTTATTTCCTTGGATCATACTTGTTTACTTATTAAAGCATTATATTCATGACCTACCATTTACCGAATTAAATGTCTTATACAAAATAGCTCACTTGGAATTACACATACAAACACTGAGAAAGCTTTAGAAATCGTTTGAAAGCTTGTACAGGGAAGAAATAGTGAAAAAAAAGCTGCAAGCTAAAAGACACACGGCCCGTGTAACTTTCGTACGGCCCATGCCAGAAGGATTTCTCATCAGCAGTCAAAACACACGGCCCGTGTGCTTCTCACACGGCTCGTGTCGGGATGTTTCCTCTTTCGTAAGCCAAAACTCATGAATTTTGAGATTTATTCTTGAATTTCACAATTGTCCTTAGGTGACACACCACATTACAACATCTTGTCTTTCTTCTTCACTTGCTTCACATAATTATAGAGTTCGTCTCCAAGTAGCAGTCATTTCATCATCGCTTATATTTATAACAAATTGTTTCATATTTCTTCCTTATCTGAACTTTATTAGTATATGTATTCATACTTTTCAATATTTCTTTACTTTAGTCATTGACAACACAACTTAATCTTTATTCGATAGTCTTACTTCGTTTCCGTTAGACAACGGAATCCTTAATTACTCAAACTTGGAAGATTTATATAACTTATTTATATTTCTTTCATTTCATATTCCCCAACTGTTGATATATTATCATCATATTTTCTTTATTATATTTAGTCATAGTTTAATATTTTCAATCATACTTGATTTTATTACATAGGTTTATCAATCCTATGTTATTTAAATATTCTTACTTCTCTTCACTACTTCCTACATGCATCCCTCACCAGAGTCCCATGATCTCTTTGTGATTCCACCAAACTCAAATACATATCCTGTGGTTATGATAGTACGGGCCCATATTATTATAACCACCTATACATATTTGTTTCTGGCATCACCACTAGGTCTCCTGGTCCTCTGGTCCAGGATAACTTGTAACTCCCTATCGCTATTGTTTTATCTTAGACTCATCGACTTAACCATCATATAGGTCTACAACCTATCTTAGAATCTTTGGTTCACTAACCTATCTTACGATACATCCTACCACGACCCTTACTTTCTTACTTACAGTCTTATCTTAAGTCCATAGTCTCACTTAAACCTCACACAGTTTAAGCCTAGGTTCGAGTCTCGACACCTAATTCGCTTAAACTATGGGTCTGATACCAAATTGTAACACCCCATCTTGCATACACCTTATTTGGTGTATTAATTTATAAAACGTCATTAAAAGAAAATTTCATTCTTTTAAAAACTTTTTTTTATCAATAAGACATCATTTAAAACCTTTGGTCCCAATAAAAACAAATTCGTAAAAAGAGATTTAAACAACATTGGGGGTTACAAACTCATATCAAAACAACCATAGTAAAGCCTTTAACAACTCAAAGTTATGTCCCGTATTAAACTAACATTTCTACCAAAAATTCGACATGACCTTTGGGCAATATGGATAAATCCATAATGACCCGACCCAATAAAACAACCTAAAAACAATACGGGACATAACACAACTTTATTGTACATCTACAAGGGTATTTCTAAACCATAGACATAATGTCTCTCAATTACATAATAAACTTTACTGCACTCGGATTAACTCTATTTTCTCGGTCATCTTCTCTATCTATCATCCACATAAAAGCTTCTAAATTCTTCACTCCTTTAATCCAATGTTAGACATCCTGTTCCTGAGTACATAGCATTTAAAACAAACATACGTAAGACAAAAGTCTCGTGAGATACATGAGTTTTAGACCCAACAAGTTCAAATTAATTTTTATTATCATTAACTATAAGAAAACCAAGAAAACTTTCCTTTCTTTTCATAACCTGCAAAATCCACTTTATTGTCAAAACATCAAGTTATAGATCAATACCTCATTATAAAATCTTAGAATCATTGTTTAATCATCAAAAGCATAAAGTCATTACTTATCATCAAAACAAAAGTTCACTGCTATAACAATAAAACATAACTCATTACTTTATCATAAAAAAAAACATTAGGTTTTCCACTTTAGCATAAGCAAACATAAATTAAACCCTTTCTTATCAAAACATAGACCAACTGTAATTCATGATTAATTTCTTATTGTTTGGCTTTATACGGGTTTCCCCGTATACCTTTCCCTCCCCGGAATAGAACCAATCTATCCGTGAGGGCTTGCTAGTTCCCTTTCCCTTCATGGAATACAACAAATCTATCCATAAGGGCGTGCTGAAGACAACTACTTCGCGACGGGAGGTACCATCCCAGTAGTGTCTGTTGACCCCCCTTCTTGTGGGTAAGGTCCTTGTCCGGACATCTCTCACATTTCTTACATTTAATTCATATTCCAATTTTTACTATCATCAACTCATTACATGTTGGCCTCGTTCATAAACATTATTCAATCATATAGAAATCATTCCGACCTTTACATAAAACAACTTTTAAAACTTAAACTTTAGAATCATTTGCAAACCATTTCAATCAGTCAACATAAATCAATACTTAATCATTCAAGCTTTAAAAATCACTTCGAAAACCATTACTCATGAAACATTTAACATAACTTTTGAAAATCATTTGTCAAACTATTAATCATTAAAAAAATTTGCATAAAAACAAAACTTGTTGCTATGTACCCAGAAAAGTCCTCATGTACTCACTTCGGTAGCTAGGTACGTCTAGCTACAAAGATCCACTAGCTCTTGACTCTAATTGCTTCCAACATCTTTCAACCTCTATTAATTTATTAAGAGGTTAGAACCAATTACACATAACTAAACAAGTTGCATGACTAATCATTCATAAACTCTTTCTAACCATTAATAATTACTATTCTATTGGTTCATATGTTTTTACAAAGGTTACATATTCAAATTTATCATTCTTGTCCCATTTTGATTATTCATATCACTTTCGGGTTTCTACAAGATTATTATCATAACATTCTAATTGTTACTTCTTTTTAAGTTTACTTCAATTGTTAGATGTCAAAACTTCCATCATTTTACTCATTTATGTCCTTTTGATCAACTCAAAGCAATAAGGTTTCTAACAATAGAAACCCTTGAAAAACGTGATATTTTCCGTTCAAATAACACCAATATGTTCTCAACACTTTATAAATTCCATTTAAACAGATTATACATGTCTTTTTATGTTATTCTTGCATAGACAAAACTTGTCCCATAAATATGGAATTCACAATTCTATTCCAAATCTCTATATTTCCAAATTCCAATTCTATATCGAAGTTATGAGATTATTAAACAAACATTCCTAAGTTTTTTATCACATAATGGAATCCATAATTCCATTCCTTTCTACCAATTCTCAAATACCAGATTCCTTAAAAGAAATATCCATATATTTGGTGAATCACTAGACATAATTCATGTATCCGACAATTTCCATATCAAATATTTTCAAATTGCATTCTAGTTTACTTTCTATGTTCAACATCATCTCCCCAAAACAGAAAGTTGATACCAAAATGTCAAAATTCAGAATTTTAGTTTTAAACTTCATGATTCATCCATATAAAACTTGACCTTTTAAGTCTATGAACACAATGCAACATATATTCAAGAATTCCAAGCCAAAATGTCACAACTAAGTTCTCATATATGTTCTTGAATCAAGGTGTTAATAAACTTAACTTTAAACATAATTCAACACTCTTAAACTCCAATATTATCATCAAATCAATTAATCCTCCAAATATAATCACGTAACTCAGTATGTATCTTTCATGCAAGAACAATTTCAAGTACAATTGTGTTTCCAAAGATCAATTAGCTAGGGTTAAGGATTACCTCTTGATTTTTCTGCATTACAGTGAAAATCGGAAGTTGTAGAGGGTGTATAACACAAATTCGGACTCCATTGACCCTTCCTTGATCTGCCGCCGCCGACAGCAGCCATTATCGCCGGCAGCGGTGATGTGGCTGCTTCCTCTGTTCTTTTCCTTTTCTGAAATCGCAACTCAGCAACACCCTCGTCTCCTTCACATGCCTGATCTTCGGTCCCTCCAATCCTTATGATTTCTCTTGCTCTTTCCTTGATTTGAATCACGCACGCAATGGTGCGAATTGCGTTTTCTGAATTTGACAAAACACGACCCTTTCTCCATTCTCGTTTTCTATTTTGCTACTGCTTCTCGAACTTTCAAACGCGCACATGGTATCACGAGGTCAAAGCTGATTTTGACCAGAATGAGTAGAAATTAAAAAAATACCCTGCCTTTTTATGCCTTAGAAAATTAATCTCACCATTTTCCTGATATTTTGTCAAACTTTACTCTAGCATAATATTTGCATAACAAACCCGATCTTTGCAAACTTTATATCATTAGAAAGGTGGAAATGAGCTTAACTACTTTCTTCTACTGACTTGAGTCTAATTCTTTGTAGATTTTACGTTACAGGTCCTCAAACATGACCCTTTGACAAAATATCACTTTTTGGTCATCTTTAACCCGTCATAACTCCATCGTTATAACTCCAAACGACTCGAATATTTTTCCAATAATCTTATTACATCAAAATCTACCAAAGTCTCATTGATGAACTTTGCCCAATTCCTTATAGATTTTTATATATTAATTTTTAAAGTTTAACAATTAATCTTTTCACTTTCGACCCCAAATTTCTCAATTTTGCCTTCGGGTCTTTAAATCAAGTTCCCAAGTGAAATAATACTTTATTATGACTTAAAAAAGGTTCATAAAACATAAATTCCCATATTTTCACACTCCTTGGCCATTTTGCCCTTCCGTATACATTTAAAGTAAATTGGACATCGAACCTCTTAACATCAAGATTCTTAGTTTTAAATCTTTATTTCATATACTAAAATTTATGTTGTCAGAATAAATATAAAAATATAATAAATAAATAGTTATTAATTTGTTTTGTAATTACTATTTGTTGCACAATACAATATTTCAACATGAATATTTTGTTTGTGTTTCTACTTCATAAAATAAAAACGTTGAGTATGTTGTAACATGTTTGTTAAAAAAAAATAAAAAATATAAAATCCTACTAAGTTGTTCTTGTATAATAAAAACATGAAGTGAGACTTATCAATATTCAAAACATAAATATATATGCTCCAAGCCATACAAATTTTTTTAAAATTAAAGAAAGTAAAAAATAATAAAGATGTACAAAGAATAAAATTAAACCACTCCCTTCAATTTTATCATAGATATACACGCAGAATCCTCCTAGAGCTCGTTTGATTTCTTTCTCCAATTTCATTCCAAATGCCATGCAACTCAAACGATGAATCTTTATGCATGTTTAATACAATATCAAATGATTGTCATCGAGTTTGATTCTTTGCAAGATCTATAATGGGTTCCTCCACATGAACATGTGGGCAATAATAAGAACTTGATAGCTTCGACAAATTGTAGTTCTTGAAATGTTATCACTCATATTATACACATGTCTAACATGTTTGAAAGAGAATAAAAGAAGGTTTTAGTAACCAAGTGTGTAAATAGTGTTCTTATATAAGCACAACATATCAATTAACAAAAACATTAAATAGTATAAGTTGAAAAGTCTTGGGGGTTTCAAATGAATATAGTGCAAGTATTTGAGTTATCTTAATCCACATTCATGAATGACTTCTATTATAAGAGTTATATATATATATATATATATATATATATATATATATATATATATATATATATATATATATATATATATATATATATATATATATATATATATATATATATATATAGAGAGAGAGAGAGAGAGATGGTTTCAATACAGAACCAAATTAAATCATCTAACTGCAGAACCAATCTTATAACCATCAGATCATTACATCAATGGATTAGATTGAAAATGGGTTTACAATAAAATTATATTTGTTGTGTAGGGAATCACATACACCCAAGGGCATAATAGGGTATCAAATACGACTAAAACTACACAAATCGAATATATTTATTCTTATCGATCCCATTCTTTCTCCAGTATAGTTCAATCGCTTGGATCCTCGATGAATCTGATCAATAATTCTGATCGGTACTCTCTCTTTCTTCTTTCTCATCTCTTGTTGTATATGTTCATCAACACCACCAACCTTCTTGACCGTCCTTCAAAACCACCCATCATCCACCACTGTTACGCTGCTACGAAATCTGCATCAATGCGATGCATCTACAAACTCCACACCGCCGCCCCCGGACACAGGTATGTTCTCGATTTTTTTTCGTGAATCCGTCCAATCGCAGAGGATTTGGGGTTTCGTTTACAGTCACAAACTGAAGCATCTCGTGCAGTTCGGAGAAATCAACGTTCCGATCGTCTCCATTGCGCAGTTTACAGTCCCAATTCCACTGTTCCGATATGTTCTCGATTTCTGTTTATTTTCAATTCCTTGGATTGATACAATTGATTGAACGTCAGGAGTTCAAATTACATTGTTCCTCTGATTGAATGTGTTTGATTCCGATTTCCAAATAATAATTATTCATTTGTTCCTGCTTTGATGTCGGTAACGTGGTTCATAACCTTTTGGTTTGCAATGTATGTTCATTAATGAACATATGTTCATTAGTGAACATAATGTTCATTAATGAACATATGTGCATTAGTGAACATATGTGTTTGAGTCCAATCGGTAACGTGGTTCATAACCTTTTGGTTTGAAATGTATGTTCATTAATGAACATATGTTCATTAGTGAACATAATGTTCATTAGTGAACATATGTTCATTAGTGAACATATGTGTTTGAGTCCAATTTCGTTTAATTGTATTTGTTCCTGCTTTGATGTCGGTAACGTGGTTCATAACTTTTTGGTTTGCAATGTATGTTCATTAATGAACATATGTTCATTAGTGAACATAATGTTCATTAATGAACATATGTTCATTAGCGAACATATGTGTTTGAGTCCAATTTCGTTTAATTTTATTTGTATGTACCGGTGTATCAACAATTAAATGTTGAACAACAAAACAATTAAGTAGGAGAGGTTTTTCCATGGTCATGTATCAAATCATCTTTATATCAAGAAACTATTAGCCATATCCAACTTTAACAATGATTTTTCTTACTTTGTGCAGATGCTTGATTACAATGTACCTAGAGGTAAAATCAGTTACTCCAAATCTATTCAAGAAATTTTGTATTACATATTCACTTGCCTCAATTTTTCAGGGCCTATAATTTTGAAAATTGATAATCTATTTACAACAAAATGTGATGTATATAGGAAAATTAAACCGGGGCCTCTCTGTTGTGGACAGCTACAAGCTTCTTAAAGGAGAATAACTTTTATGAAGTTTTTCTATCTATTTTCTTTTCTCCATTGTTGTTTTGATAAAAATGAACATATATTCATACATGATTTTGCTATTTGTGTTCCTTTTAGACATTGTACTTTTAGAAAGTGTATTTTCATATTCTGCATAGTTGTATACACAATGTTCATAAATGAACATATGTTCATGGATGAACATATGTTCATAAATGAACATATGTGCATGGATGAACATATGTTCATATATGAACACAGAGGACTAACCTGATAATACGATCATTATATGTACATTGCGTTCATGGATGCGATACAGGAGAATAGTTTTATGTTCATGGATGAACATATTCATGGATGAAAATACAGAAACATCAAAAAATGCAATACAGAATATGAGAATAAATTGATGTTCATTGATGAACATATGTTCATAGATGAACATATGTTCATTGATGAACATAGCAATTTAAGTTTTTTGACGATCGTACCCTTTTACTTAGATTTTAATCTTACGGTTAACAACATGGTTCTGCAGTTAGGTGATTTAATTTGGTTCTGCATTGAACCCATCCCTATATATATATATATATATATATATATATGATCTTATGAAAACTAAATAATTTATGTGAACCGTAAGAACTAAATATAGCCTTTGATTAAGATATATGGGTGGTTATGATTAAAACATATATTTTTAATTTTTTTTTAAACATATCTCCATTATTACTTTAATCTGAGGGTAAATTAGTAAAGAGGTAACCAGGCTTTTTAGGAATGTTACGGTTAATTAGGAAGTGGATTTGAATGACGGTTCTCTCTCTTCAATTTAACTTTTTATCGACTCTCTCCCCTCCTCGTTCCGATCTTGTTTCAATCTGCAAAACGATTACATACTCTGTAAATTGGAAATGGATACACATCGATCTGTTTACATTTCATTTACGTGAACAACAATTGATTTCATTTACGTGAACTACTTCTGTTTTGAAATGAGTGTTCATCGATGTGTATCCAATTTACGTGAAAGTTCAAATCTTCGAAAATCACAGCCAAGGTTTAGTCGATATGCTAATTTCCCAAATCTGCAAATCAATTCCATCGCCAAAATAAATAATACCACTGCTTCATGTAAGATATCTACTTTAAGAGGATTCGTTCTAGGTTTTAGTATTTTGAAAGTTTGCTTCAAGCGGCTTTGAGTTCGGATTTTTCGAAATGATATCGTGGGTTGCGTCAAATGCAGTGGTCTTCTCTTCCACTTGGTTTAAGATCTCCTCCGACAGTCCGACTTTTTGTGTGTGACTTGACTTTTATGGAGGTAATTTCTATTTATAATTGTTATTTCTTTTCTATATTATTGGGGGCGTTTGAGGTTATCCTAAATCGGAGATTGTGTTCTTGCTTTTGCCTTGAAATGGGGAAAAAAGCTAGATTGGGAGTGTGAATTTGGTTGAGGGAAACCGTAATCACTTCTTTATCAAACCTTTTGCCTGTGAATGTGATTGTGAGATGTTGATTTGGATTTCAATTTAATGATATGGGTTTTTGTTCATTCGTTGAATTGGATATTCGTTGAATTGATTGTGAGATTTTTATCACTTTTTTATCAAAGTTTTTGCTTGTCAACAACAATTGATTTCATTTACGTGATCTTGCTTCAAACACGTATTACAGACGTGATCTTACTTATCAAGAATTCCAGGTTCGATCTGTTTACATTTCATTCACGGTTTAACCGAAATTAGACCTAACCTTCATCGATTCATTCAATTTTTTAGCATGATGCTATTTTAGAATCACTATAAGACCTTACGGAATGGGTATCTCGGAGCCTCCGTGATGTCCTACTCAGCTTCCCATCACGCCGTGAACACCGCCCCGGGTGTGGTGTGATGGGTTCATCCGTGATCCCATGTGACCACCATCACACTACACCACGGCCAATTACAAAGATGTACATATTTTCATGCATACCGTATACACCATTGTTACTCCCATTTAGCCTTTATTTTTTAATTAAAAAAGTGTGTGGTGTGATGAAATGTGATGGGTATAAACTATAAAGTGTGTGTTGTGATGGAGTGTGATGGAATGTGATAGAGTTAAAATCTGATGTGGCGCTGATGTGGCACTCATCACATTTGTGCAATGTGATGGGTATTCCCACTAGTCTAATTATTGCTAAAATTGGTTCAGGTGCTTCAAGTAAAATTGATTCAGGAGCTTTTTTGCTAAAACATCATCGTACTTGCATGATTACAGTGATTCTAAAATGATTCAGGTACGTTGCTATAAATAATTCATTTAGGTACAGAGTTTGCTATTTTACACATTGAGTAAAATCGGTGTCAGGCCTTCTAATTTCTTCTATGGTGGGATATTATTCTCTTCTGACCAAGACTGTGACAAAGATGCCAAAATTTAAATTTTTTGTTTTCAGAAGAAACATGTGTGTTGGCTATTTATCTTGGTGTACTGAGATTATAATCATTAAAATTGAAAAAGAAAGATTTGGTCGGCTTAAGTCATTGAACTGCTGAACAGAATATAAGAGGTATGTTGGCTATTTAAGTAGTTTCAACAGTATTTAGATGCCTATCCTGCTTTGTTAAGGATTAAACAATATAAACTTCACATGCTTTCAACATTTTATGGGTTACTAATACTGGTCCCTTGTTTCTTTGTGGCAGCTCTTTATCTTATTACTGATTTGAATGTATTTCATATTTGTTATAAAGTTTAAAGATTTGCAAGCTGAATTGAAGGTTCCGTCTTCATCTGTAGTGTTTAAAGAGCCGTATTTCTGATGGTGATGATGGAGATTAAAGGATGCATTCAAGAAGATTCAGAATTGAAGATGGATGCTCATGAACATTCAAACAAGAATATTCTTGTAATTCAAATTAGAATAGATCCTGTAATAGAATTCATATCAGAATAAAATATTGCTACGCATCAGGTTGTTATCTAGGGGTATTTTGGGAAACTCAGTAAAAATAAAGAGCATCTTGGGTAATTAGGCATTTTTGGTTTGATTTCTGTTAGAAGGGTAAGCTAGTAATTTTGTCCTTAGTTGTTTGTTACGTGAGCAGTATTTAGCTAGCAGTGGAAGGGGGGCACACCATCTTTTTGGTGAAATCTGGTCTTGTACCTTGGGAGAGAACTAGACTCTTGAAATTCTAGTAAGCATTAGGGTTTTCCTTGTAATCATTCGGGTATTGTTGAGTTTGTTTCGGTCAGTATAGAGTATTGTTCAATCAGTTTTGTTCTTGATTTCGATTTTTAAGTCAGTTCATAGCAAATATATGTATTATCTTACTTTTAGAATATACATTGTTCATTATAGAATATTCTGTGCTTTTTTTGTAATACATTTTTTTATTAATAATTCATATCAGAATATATATTTTGTTAGAATATATATTTATACGAAACTGATTAGTAACAATGAAAAAATATGATTATTTAAAAAAAAATAGTTCACATAAGAATATATATTCTTCTAATTATTTTGTTCATTTTAGAATAAACGTATATATATTTTTAGAATAGAAAATGACCAGTAATAGTGAAAAAATAAAATAATGAATTTTATAAAAATATTATTATAATAAGACAAAACTTCATAAATGGTCCCTGTGGTTTCATAAAATATCAAGTTTAGTCCTTAACTTTTAAAAACCTCAAAGACAGTCCCTGTGGTTTGAAAACTTTTTATAAATGATCCCTCTGTTAACTTTTAGCTGTTAAGTACATAACCGAGGAGGGCAAAATAGTCTTTTCATAACAGAGACCATTTATGAACATTATTTTTTAGGGTTTTTTTTCTTTTTTTATTTTTAAATTATTTCTTTAAAGATTTTGTTTATAAAAAACCCCAGCCATGACTCCACCCACAAAACATCCATGACTCCACCCACAAAACATCACGCCTCTCGATCTCAAAGCCATGACTTCGCTGATCACGCCGTTTGTTTCATCCAGTTCTTGCTTCATAGTGAATCAATTGAAGGAAAAAATGAAGGCGGATCACATCACTTCCACGGTTCCCATTTCATTCACCTGTGAAGATAACTTCTAAAGGCCTTCGAAACCATCTCTGATTTCTCAGTTTGATTCCATTTTCCGATTTGTTCCATCTATTTTGTTCGACGTCCCGTACTCTCCCTTCTAGATTCATGGAGACGATGAAGAAACGACGTGTTTCCGGTGGCCGTGGTGATTCCGATTCCAATTCCGAGTCGTCAGTCTTGTCAACGTTGTTCGTTTGGCAATAGAAAGAGCTCGGGTTTTTTCAAGGGAAGGAGAGTTTTGAAAACTAAGGGTATTTCCTGGCATTAGGTCTATTTCTAGCAAAATGCCTAGAATCGTATCAGAGAGACAACTGGAATTTGGGAGTAAAGTGATTGGACTCCAAGTGAAAACGATGATGTTATGTGCAGTGATTTATCAGAAGCAACTCCAGCTATCCAAGGATGTGAAATTAAGTTACTTCTATGGTCAAATAATGAATTACGCCGCTGTTGATGCCACTAGAATCGGTGAGTTTCTGTTTTGGTTTCATCGAGTATGGATGATACTTGTTCATCTGAACAATCGGAATTTGCGGTTTAGTGAAGCGATTGCTACCACCATCAGAGCAATCAGAATCTCCCGCAATGAAACACACGCACAACCTAGGTTGCCGGCATTAACGACGACGATTGATTTGTTGGGTGATTCTTTGTCTCTGGTTGTTATTTTCCTCCAACAAAATATCAGGATTCTAAACGGCGATGACGACGGTGATTCTTTATCTCTGGTTTTGGTGTTGGTCGTAGATTCGCTTCCTCGTTTTGACTGGTTTGGGTTTGATCAGAAGATGTTTGCTTTAATGCCAGTGAAAGCATCAAAATCCTTCTTCATACGCCGAGGAATCAAATATGGGTGCAGTTTGATCAGAAAATGGGTGCGATGTAGAAGAAATTGGGGAAACGGTCGGGGTAGTTGAAGGTGCGGTGACATAGGGGTGTAGTGTGGGTTTCTTTTAATACAAAGTTTTTATAAAAATGTATTAAAAAGGAAAAAGAAAAAAGAAAAAAGAAAAATAAACAAAAAGAGAAATCTTCATAAATGGTCCCTGTTATGGGAAATGACCATTTTGCCCTTGTCGGTTATGTATTTAACGGCCAAAAGTTAACGGATGGACCCTCCATGAAAAGTTTTCAAACCACAGGGACTATCCTTGAGGTTTTTGAAAGTTAGGGACGAAACTTGATATCTTTTGAAACCACAGAGACCATTTATGAAGTTTTGTCTTATAATAATTGTAAATTCGGATTAGTAAAAAATAATTCGAATCTCAGATTAGTAAAAAATCATTCAAATTAATTCGAATTTTAAAATCCATAAAACAAGGAAGTTGGTTATTACCATAATTATAGAGATCTTATTTAATTACGAAATTAATTATTATATTACAATTCCGAAAATACCCTCACAAAATATACTCCACCACTACCTTGTTTTGCACTACCAAATATACTCCACCACTCTCTTTATCTCACATCTATTCTCTTTTTATGTCAGATCTATTCTCTGGTGGGGGAGTCTAAAGATTGAAGTTCTGGAAACAAAATGCATATAAGATGTTTGATGAAATGCTTCAATGAAATATACAAGAGTTTTAAGTTGTGAATATACTATAAACTGAATTGTGAATTAGTTTATTAAGTTGTGAATGTAGTGTAAATTAAACTGTGAATCATATAATTTAAACTATGACTTTATTTGTATTTATAACTTCCTGTATGTAATGTGTTTTATAAGTAATGTGAATGATTTCTAAATGTGTTGACAGTTTTTGTATCAATATGGAGAATGATTGTAATAATGAGTTTATTAAACTGTGAATTAGTATATGAATGAACGTATTAAACTGTGAATGAGTGTATCGATAAGTGAAGTAAACTGTAAAAATGACTATTTTGCCATTCCATACCAAAAAAGGCAAAAAAATAGGATTGCAATCATCAGATCTGGTCCTTCCATTTTTTTTCAATCAAAGGTTAAAATTAGTTCCTAATTTGATATATATATATATATATATATATATATATATATATATATATATATATATATATATATATATATATATACATATATATATATATATATATATATATATATATATATATATATATATATATATATATATATATATATATATATATATATATATATATATTTGCAAGTTAAGGATAAATCCGGTTACATGAGTCGTAATATACTACAGCTACGCTAGGTACATTAGGCTAACTAACAGTTCTTCGTTCACCAACCCTTCTCCAAGGAGACTGCACAGAGACTAGACCCACACGCGCAAACAGCAAACCTCGGTGCAAGCACACGTCCCACCCCGTAAGTGACGTCCTGCAGGCAACTGACTGGGAGAAACCAGCCCCGGGTACACACTAAACCGGCTAGCACAGAGGCCACAAGCACTGGCGTAATATCTTTGCCAAACTTGCGCGAGAATGGTTTCGAACCCACAACCTCCCAAAAGGGAGGCATGGTGCCTAGCCATCTCAACCACCGCTTCGTGTGTTATATACATATATATATATATATATATATATATATATATATATATATATATATATATATATATATATATATATATATATATATATATATACACATACATATATATATATATATACATATATATATATACATATATATACATATATATATATATATATATATATATATATATATATATATATATATATATATATATATATATATATATATATATATAAGATCTTATAAAAAATGCTTGCAAACCGATTGAAGAAAGTTCTTCACAAGATAATAGATAAGACCCAATCCGTTTTTGTGAAAGAAAGACAGATTCTTGACGGGCCCCTAATTGTTAATGAGGTGTTAGACTGGGCAAAACAGAAAAAAAAAAAACGCTGTTCATCTTCAAATCGGACATTGCAAAAGCCTATGATTCGGTTTCCTGGAAATATTTAGATTCGATGCTCGACCAAAAAGGATTTGGCCTGAAATGGAGATCGTGGATTACGGAATGTTTAAGATCTGGGTCCTCTTCGGTGTTAGTGAATGGAAGTCCCACCGACGAGTTTGCACTCCACCGTGGCCTTCGTCAAGGCGACCCTATGGCACCCTTTCTATTCACGCTTGTCATGGAAGGATTACATTCAGCAATTTCGAGGGCAGCTTCAAATAATTCTTATAATGGTGTGGCGGTGGGAGGAAATAATATTAATCTAACCCATCTTTTTTTTGTAGATGATTCAGTATATTTTGGCGAGTGGTCAGTGGAGAACATCCTAAATCTGGTCCGCATCTTGTTTAGTTTCCAAAAGGCGGCTGGTTTGCGGGTGAACCATGATAAAACCTCTTTATACGGTATAGGTGTTGACAAAAATATGGTGGAGAACATGGCGATGGTCATCGGATGCAAGGCGGACACCATGCCAGCTACTTTCCTTGGAATCCCCATTGGTGTGAATATGGGAGTGAAAAAAGCTTGGAGACACCTGGTTGAAAATTTCAAGAAGAAGCTTAAGAAATGGAAGATTAGAACGCTATCCATAGGCGGAAGACATTCAATCTGTAGTAATGTTCTCGGTAGCCTCGGTACTTTTATTTTTTCTCTTTATAAAGCTCCCAAATGTGTTATTAAAATTTTAGAAGGTTTGAGACGTCATTTTTTCTGGGGAAGTGATGAATTTTGCAAAAAAATACCTTGGGTGAGGTGGGATCAAATCCTTTTAGACCGAGAATATAGAGGCCTAGGTATTGGATCACTTGAAGACTTGAATAAAGCATTGCTTGCAAAATGGTATTGTCGTTATAGGAGAGAAGAAGGAGCTCTATGGGTCAAAGTTGTGGATAGTATACATGGAAAATTGAATGACTGGGAAGAAGAGAATAAGATTAAGACTGGGAGAACTTGGAAGAGTATAGTGGCCCAATGGAAAAACCTTAGAGAGTACAACCTCGATCCTAGAAAACTTATTTGCAAAAAAATTGGGGATGGGAACGATACACTGTTTTGGGTCGAGTGGTGGATAAGTGACAAACCCCTGAACATTACTTTCCCTCGGCTGTACCAATTGGAGCAGAACAAATCTGTTAAAGTTAAAGAAATAATAAAAGAAAACGCAGGTCTAGAGAGATGGCGATCAAGCATTAGAGATGGGCGTACGAGGGAGGAATTGGAAAAACTTATTAATCTGATGTCTAATTGTTGCTTTATAGATAATAGAGATACTTGGTGGTGCCCAGGAGGTCCAAAAAATCAATTTACTGTGGCATGGCTAAGGAGAAGAATCATGCAAGCCCGTCCAATTCAGCCAAGTTCTAATAGATGGTGCAAAATGGGTTCCTAAGAAGTGCAATATTCTAATGTGGCGAGCTTTCAACCAAAGAATTGCAGTGAAAGATGTCTTGATCAGAAAAGGGTGCAGGATTGATTCTGTGTAGTGCGATGTCTGTAAAGAGAAAGAAGAAACCCTATTTCATGATTTGATTGACTGCCCAAGGAGTAAGAAGCTGTGGGATTTGATATGCGACTGGTGGAAAATTCCGACAAAACTGACTTACAACCTGAATCCTCCTTCTTTGCTGCAATGGTTCGATGATCAGTCAAGTTTCTTCAAAAGCAAACTGGAAAAAAGGATGTTCACTGTGGTTGCCTTCGCAATTTTTGCGAACATTTGGTTTGAGAGAAACGAACTTACTTTCCATAACAGGAGTAAAGGCGCCGAAGAGATTTTCCTTAGAATTCAAAAGGAGGCTTTTGTTTGGATTGATTGTAGATCGCGCAAATTTATTTTAGATAGACGTTTATGGCTTTTGATGCCCAATGTAGCTTATAAACCCATGTAATTTCCTGTTTGGCTAGTTCCAGTTTCTTGCTGGGGCTTAGCCCGTTTAATCCAAGTTGCCTTTCAATATATATATATATATATATATATATATATATATATATATATATATATATATATATATATATATATATATATATATATATATATATATATATATATATATATATATATATATATATATATATATATATATATATATATATATATATATATATATACATTTAAAAGACTGAGAATGTGAGAACAATTCTGTACTAACCATTTCATAAGGGTATAATAGTTATCTTAGTATATCTATAATAATTAATAAAATCAAGAAAATTATAGGTTTCCTAACATAAAGGGATTGGATATTATTATTTCCTTGCATATAGCTTTTTACGTTCTTATTGTTAATTCATCGGATTATCATCACGTATTGACATCTCCGAAAAACAAATCACTAGTAATCACGATGGAGAATGATGATTTCGACAATAACAATCAAGATGATTTCAATAATATGTCTGTGGAAAGCTTAAATAATGAGTATAGCGAGGATGAATCGAGTTCAAACCAAGAAGACGAATGTGAATACGAAGGTAAGATTGTGATTTTGACTAATATGTGAAATTGAGTATAAGTTTGCAATCAATATTGATATTCTGAAGCTAGTGAGTTTTTTTGTTAAATGTTCGTCACCGAATTTAGTGAATAATCAATCGACATTGGCATTACTATGAATTTCATCAATGAATATACGTAAAAGGATATGTAAATTGACATTATGATGAAATTCAAACATGAATATACTATGAAATTCATACATGATTTTACGTAAATTTGGGTACAAGTTTGCGATGAATATTGGTATTCTGATGTTAGTGGTGATATGATTTAGGTAACACAAAATAAACTTAAAACTCTTAAGTTCACATACAACCTAAAGGATCTATGTTTTCACTATTGAACCTATAACTAAGATAAGAGTTTAGGATTACATACCTTATTGTTATTGTAGTAAATAACAAGATTCCTTCTTTGTAGATCTTTAGGAAGCAAGCACCACAAATGTCGTGCCTCTCATAGTTCACACCCAAAAGTCCAAACAAAAGGTTAATAGAAAAACTCGCTACAAAACCTTAAAAAAGATTATAGATTCTGCTTGAGAAAGAAGAGAAAAAACCCAAAGGAATGTCACTCTGAAGTTGGCGCAAATAATGAGGTGCCAGGGATGGGTATTTATAGCCCTGAAAGGTGATTAAGGATAAACCTTAGACATAAGCCTTATTTGAATTCAAACCGGATAAACCTTTTATCTTTAAATTCAAACCCTTTTATCTACCATATAAGTTGGCCATTTTATAAGGATAAATCCTTATAAAATTCGTCCAACATTATCCCCACAATTATCCATTGCTCAACTATTGAACAATTAAAATTCAACCACTGCACTTTTAATTAATCCCAAATTAATTCAAATTAATTCCAATTAATTCTAATTAATTTCAAACTAGTTTCTAATTAATTTATCATCACATAATAAATTGATAAACTATTTATTTCTCTCTCTCAATTAACCTTAATACCATTTGGACTACTGAAGGCAACCCAAAAGGACTATGCTACTATCAATTCATGTATATACCAATTATAGTTATGTGCTTAGAAATCTAATCCAACAAGTGGGTATACAATGAAATTCTGATTTTGACTAATACGTGAAATTGAATACGGTGGATACGAAATTGACATTGGCATGCAATTAAAATTCATCATGAATATACGTAAATGAATATATAACATATAAAAACATAGATTTTGTTGGTTATATGCCCATCGTTATAACAAGTTGGTAATATTACTATAAATAGTAGCGTCCTTTTGGGTTACACGCAAGAGAAGATTTAGCTAAAAGAGATCGAAAAATAAACTTGAGGGGTTAAGTTTATTAATATACCAAAGTAAAGGTTTATTAATTAGAAACTAAGAAGGATAAAGGACTAAAGTGAAACTATCAACAGTTTGCATTTCAAATAGTCATTATCCACAAGGGAGGAGATAAGGCTGAGTAGCACTGTAAATACAACCCTAGAATTGAGTTGTATTTGATCCGAAAACCCTAAAATTGGTGACCCTCCTCCCCACCCTCGATATACGGCCGATTTCTTCATAAAACGTAAGTATTACGTGCTAAAACTTCAAGCAAAGGTATATACTTCATCAACAACAGGTGTTCGATCGTTGTCTTGGGTGTGATTACATTAAAGGAGTTCTACTTTGGGCTCTCGTCATCCTAAAAAGATCAGATCTGAGATATTAAAAGGTATTTTTGAACCCTCTTGATTTTACAGTTACAAAGGTGTGCGTGATTCTGTGATCTTGGTTGAATACGATTATAAGTTTTGTTTCCGCTGCGTTGTTTTTATGCTATCGTATTCCAACAGATTTCTTTGATGAATATACAAAAAAGTATGGATTTTAAATAATTTTATGATATCAATGGATGTATGTAAACTGATTGTATTCATCGATTGTTACCATAAATTTTAGAGGATTCATCAAAGGATTACAGAGAACAATTATCATCTTTGTTGCTATTATGTTATATGTTATTTCGTATTCAATGATGAATATGTTACAATTTTATACCTAATTTGAATAAAATTTATTGTATTCATCGATGAATATAATACCATATATTAATGTTACTTATACAACCATGAATAATTGGTTTTTTTGTTAAAAAATGTCAACCTATATTCATCTTATATCAATCTTTTTGTGTTCGTTTACAATGATGATGTATTAATCAATGATAACAATATATTCATCAACAAATGAATCCTGTAATTACATAAATGAATACATAGATTTTTTAATGTTAATTTTTAGTTTTATTCAACAATGATAATCTTGTATGCATCCATGACTTGAAATTTTTTTTTTTTTTTTTTTTTGTTATGTTAATCTTTATATGAATTAATCAATGATAATGATGTATTCATAAATGAAAATTTTAATTTTTAATTACGTTTTGTTTTTTGAAGGATTTAGTGATGATGATTCAACAAACGAATCCTACAACAGTATGGAGTATGGAGGTAGATTCACTAGGTGGAAAGACCAAATTATGGAAACCAATCGTACCAGATGAATTTATGCCTAATTTAAATTCAAGAGATGAAGCATTTAAAGATATATAAAATTAGACAACGTCAAAGTTTGTGGTGTTATATTATATTGAACTTAAGTTTATTTTAAGGATTTAGTTTTATTCAACAAAGTTTGTAGTTTAGTTAGACGATTTAGCTTTTGCGACATTCAACATATCTTCAGTTTATCAATTCATTAATAAAATACACTTTGTAGTCATAAATGTAACAGACATATTTATGACATTGAAATTCATGTACAACATATAGTTAAATGAATGATTAATTCGTTAATGAATGTATGAAGTATAGTTATTTAGGGACCAAATCCTTCCTTTTTAGATTCACCGTTTTCTCTAATATTTGCTTGATTTGACGGTTTGTAACCTCAGCTTGGCCATTAGTCTGTGGGTGGTAAGCAGTAGTCTGTGGGTGGTAAGTAGTGGAGACCGGATGTGTCACTCCATATTTCTTTAAAAATGCTTCCAATGTACGATTGCAAAAGTGTGACCCTCGAATGCTTATGAGGTCTCTTGGTGTACCAAATCTAGAAAAGATCTGTGTTTTCACAAAATCTACAACCACTTTTGAATCATTAGTACGGGTGGCCTTAGCCTTCACCCACTTGGACACATAGTCCACTACCACCAAAATATATGAAAAACCAAAAGATGGCGGAAAAAGGTCCCATAAAATCCGTACCCCATACGTCAAAATTTTCACAAACTAAAATTGGGGTAAGTGACATTTGATTCTTAGAAGTTATGGACCTGGACTTTTGTCATCTATCATAATTCACACAATATACATATGAATCATGAAAGATGTGTGGCCATTAAAAACCACTTTCAATAAATTTTCTCGCGGTTCATTGGGGACCAAAATGTCACCGCATGCATAAGAGTGACAGAAAGTTAAGATAGATTCTACCTCATTCTGATCAACACATCTGCGTATTACCTGATCAACGCAATACTTCCATAGGTACAGTTCATCCCACACGTACCTCTTTGCTTCCTTTTTTATCTTATCCTTCTGCCATCGAGAGAAATTTGGTGGAAACTCTTTCATGACCAAATAGTTGACAATATCAGCGTACCACGGCGCCACTCGTGCTGCAAACAAGTGTTCATTTGGAAATGCATCACGAATGGGGGTTGAATATTCAGGTGGCACTATCCGACTTAGATGATCTGCAACTAGGTTTTGTTTTCCACTTTTATCTTTCATCTCGCGATCGAACTCTTGAAGCAGCAAAATCCACCTAATGAGTCGCAGTTTGGAGTCCTTTTTTGCAAGCAAATACCTGATGGCCGCGTGATCGGAAAAGATGATCATTTTAGAACCCAATATGTATTGTCTAAACTTCTCCAAGGCAAGCACTATATCCAAAAGTTCCTTTTCTGTAGTGGAGTAATTGCTTTGTGCATTGTCAAGTGTCTTGGAGGCGTAGTAGATGACATGTGGTACCTGGTCCTTCCTTTGCCCCAACATTGCTCATACTGGATGATTGTTGGCATCACACATTAACTCGAAAGGAAAACTCTAATTCGGTGATTGAAGTATTGGGGCGGTGATCAGCAACTCCTTCAGTTGCTCAAATGCTTGCTTGCATGCCTTGAAAAAAAAATCAAATTCTACATCTTTTTGCAAAACCTCGCATATCGGTGTAAGAATCTTTGAGAATTCCTTGCTAAATCGTGTGTAAAATCCTGCATGACCAAGAAAAGAGCATACCTCTGAGACACAAGTGGGGTAAGGTAACGATTGGATAACATCAATTTTTGCTTTATCTACCTCTAACCCTTTTGAAGAAACAATATGACCTAGTATGAGACCTTGATCGACCATAAAATGACACTTTTCATAGTTTAAAACAAGGTTAGTCTCAATACACCTTTCCAAAATTTTTGTCAAATTGTTTAAACATTCTCCAAAAGAATTGTCATAAACTGTAAAATCGTCCATGTAAATCTCGATGATCTCCTCGACGTAATCCGAAAAGATACTCACCATGCGTCTTTGAAATGTGGCATAGGCATTATAAAGCCCAAACGGCATCCTCTTATATGCAAATGTGCCAAAAGGAAAAATGTGTCAAGGTAACAATAGTGAGTTTTTCCTGCTAGTCATTCTAACATCTGGTCAATAATTGGTGGTAGGAAATGATCTTTTCGGGTTGTGTTGTTAAGTTTTCTATAGTATATACAAACACGCCACCCATTTTGCACATGGGTGGGGACTAACTCTCTACGGGAGTTTTCAGTTACGATAATACCTAACTTTTCGGCACAACTTGAACGAGGCTTACCCACTTGTTATTGGAAATTGGCTAAATCATGTTAGCGTTCAACAGCTTCAAAATTTCTTTCTTTACTATCTCCATCATTAGCGGATTCAATCTCCTTTGGCCCTCCCGAGTTAGTTTGAAATCCTCCTCCATGAAGATTTTGTGCATGCAAAGTGAAGGGCTCAATCCCTTTATATCGGCTATTGTCCAATCGGTGGCTTCTTTGTAACGCTTCAAGGTTTGAACTAACTCACACTTTTCTTCCTTTGACAATTTGCTTGATATTATCACCGGTAGCATTTTTTCATCTCTAATATACACATACTTGAGATGTTCGGGAAGAGTCTCCAATTCAAGTTTGGGTGCTTGCACAATCGAGGGCAACAACTTCTCATTCGTGGTTGATAATTTTATTTTTGGAATATTGTACCTCTCCATCTTCTTCTCATCGAAAAATCCAGTAATTTCCACGATCTCGTCATTCACTTTAAACATGTCGGCTAATTCATTTGCTGCTTTGACATCGAAATTTCTATCTAGGTTTTAATGATAACACATCGGGGTTAGATAAACTAAAACATTCCTCAGTTAATGGTTTAATAATATCCACAAAATTCAAAGATGAAACGTCTGTACGAAATTACATAGCATCATAAATGTTACAGTTTACCACCTCCCCCATCAAATTCCATAGAGAGTGTACCCGCATGAACATCAATTTTAGTTCGAGCGGTAATAAAAAATGGTCTGCCTAATAGAATTGAATTCAAATTTGGTGCATCGTCATCACCCATGTCCAAGACATAAAAATCGGTTGGAAATATCAACTCTATCACTTGAACTAACACTTCCTCTAATACACCTTTTAGGTGTACTATCGAACGGTCGGCTAACTGAATGAGTACTCCGGTCCTCTTTAATGTACCCATATTTAAGGTTTTGAAAACTGAAAAAGGCAAGACATTAATAGAGGCCCTGAGATCCAACATGGCAGGAGGGACGGAAAGATTTCCTTGTTTACAAGGAACCGCAAAAACACCCGGATCCTTGCATTTCTTAGGAAGGCGTTTTTGTAAAACCGTAGAAATATTTTCGCCTACTTTTACCATTTCATTGCCTTTTAATTTCTTTTTAGATGTTCAAAGTTCCTTAAGAAACTTTGCATATCTTGGAACATGTTTTATAGCATCTAAGAGTGGGATGTTTACCTTAACCTTCCTGAAAAGCTCCAAGATTTCTTCATCCTCTCTTTCTCTTTTGGTGATTCTCAATCTTGAAGGAAATGGCGGTGGTGTGATTTTAGCTTCAATTGGAACTTTATTTTGTTGCTAGTTGTTTCCCTTTGAGACTTCATCCTTCTTCACATCTATAGCTTCCTCTTCTTCCTCGGGCATCTTTGGTCCATCATAGTCTTTTCTACTTCTCAAAGTAATAGCACATGCGTTGTGTTTCAGGTTCTTTTCGTTTTGTGTTGGAAGTTTACCTTGAGACTCTATTTTGCTCATTGAGTTGACAAGTTGGGACACTTTTTGCTCCAAACTCTCTATACTCGCCTTCGTCTCGTTTTGGAATGCTTGAGTACTAGTGGCCAAACTTTTTACTATGTCTTCCAATGACATACTCGAGCTACTACCTTGTTGCATTTGATTATGTTGGGGAGGAAAGTTGTTTTAAGGTGGACGGAAATTATGTTGGTGATGATTTAGTTGGTAAGGTTGTCTTTGTTGATGAGGTGGTGGAGGTCTTTGTTGGTAGTTTTGGTTTTGTGGATATCCCCAATTTGGATTATTGCATTATTGATCGAAATTTCTTAGATTTTGACTGTAATATCCGCCAACAACTTGTACTTTCTCGGTGTCTTCTTGCAACGTGGGACACATGTCAGTCTGGTGTCCATATTGTAAAAAAATTCCATAAGCTCATACGGATGGTGGATCTACACCCGTGTATTTCGTAAGTTGCATCACGGCTTTTGTTAACACAGAAATTTGTGTTTCCCTATGTGGAGTAGACACTTCCTTTACTCTTCTCGGTGGATCCGCATACCATTCATCTTCCATCTTGGAGTGTTTGGAATCTTCTGACATATTTTCTATAAGGGCTCGATTTTCAGTTGGTGTCTTATCAATTAAAGAACTTCCACTTGATGAGTTGATCAATCGTCTCTCCATTGGCGTTAAGCCTTCACAAAAATAGCAGAACAATTGGTATTCGGATATCCTATGTTGTGTGCATCGGGCACACAACTTTTTGAAACGCCCCCAATATATGTGTACAACTTTTTGTTTTCCCTATTAGATACCAATAATTTCCCTTCTTAAACTTGACGCCCTCGTATCTAGAAAGTACTTGTCGAGGAATAACCGTGCAAGATCATTCCATGTAGTGATCGACCCCGATGGTAGATCATAAAGCCATTCTTTTGTAGAATCTTGCAATGAAAAAGGGAATGCCTTTAACTTTATCTGGTCTTCGGTGACATCATGAAGCTTCATTCCAACGCATACAACATGAAACTCCTTCAAAAACTTGTGGGGATCCTTGTTTTCCAAACCTCAAAAGGTGGGCAATAAGTGGATTAATCCCGACCCGAGTTCAAAATTTGTCATGGCGGGATAAGTGATGCAAAGTGGTTGTTGGGTGAGATCTTGAGTAGCCCACTCATGAAGGGTTCTTTCTTCGACCATGTTATGGTTATGGGTAGGAGATCCAGTGTTCTCTACCTCTGGTATATTGGAGATTGTGAATGGTGGTTGTAAGGTAGTTCGGATTGGTGAAAATGGTGGTGAGGATTTTTTTGATAAATATTGTGAACGTGAAGTTGGTGGATCAATTTCGGTTTCACTTGAAAGGGGTATTTCGTTTCAAATGTTGATGACTGGAGGGTTGGTTGATGATGAAGTTCTGGAATCTGCCTGCCTCTTTCGAAGCTTGGCTTGTTTCCGTAGTGTAGGTACAAAGCTTTCCATGGGCTCCTGACTCAAGGGCGTGGGAGGCCCACTATGATACGTGGGTATTAGGGTGTGACAACCGTCAAAAATCAGTCAACATAAGTCAACGGTAGTGACACGCATAGGTCGTCGTGCGGTCAAAAATAAAGAAAAACCTAACACACACTAGCACAGTGGTAGTCAGGGTCGATCCGCAGGAGCTTCATGGTTAGACTAAGTGAAAGATTACCAACTAGTAGTGTCACGATACAGTCGGAGGATCTAGTTTCTACCTTCCCAATCACTAATACCATAAAACAATGATCAAATAAATTCAAGCCAAGCTAAGCTAAGCTCAAATGAACCTAGTCACTTTCTGAAATCAGAAGTACATCTCTGAATCAGAAGCAATCAAAGGCATCCAAACTAAGCAAAACCAAGCAAAGCATAAACTAGCCACTAACTAAAGTTCTACTGAACAGTTACTAGCCAAGGTTTAATGTATAAAAAACTAACCTAATTAGTTACTGATTTCAGCAAGGGAAAACAGTTCCAACAAGGTCAAAACAATGTCCAAACACAAATCAAACATTCAAAACCAAACACAAGCATAAAAACACCGAAATACCAACATTAAATGTAACCAAATGATTTTCATTCACCAAATCCAACTTCCAAACATCCAAACAGTAACAAAATGTCATAAAACAGAAGCCTAAAATGCTCAAGGCCAGTGGTTGTCACTCCCAAGGACCTTAGCTACAATTACTACTTGATATTAAAAGAAATTAAATTCTAAAACATGAAAATACCAATTGAGATGTTGCTGAAACGAATTCTTGGAGTCAAAGAGCTTCAAGGTCGACTTTTCACCCGGTCTTTGCTAGGGTTTTCGGCTGGAAATGCCTCTATTTATAGTTGCAATTTTCCCGCAGCCACGCCGCGCAGATGAAGAATCCGTGGCGCGCGTACTAATCTTTTCCCGTTTCTTCGGCATTTGAATATGTTCCACCGCCTTAAGCCCGCGTCGCGCGTGGTTAATTCCCGCGGCGTGCGTACGAGTTTCCTTTATTTTTCGTTATTTTCCAAACTTCTTCCTTTTGCACACTTTTAGTCCCTGTTTCCATTCTTTTTCTCCAAACAAGTCCTGGCACGAAAAGTGAGAATACCCAGACATATTTGATATAATTTTATCAAGAACAGGGCTCAACAACGCCTAAAATACTTGATATCACTAGGCGTTGTCAAACACCCCACACTTGTGCCTTGCTTGTCCCCAAGCAAGAGAGTTTTTAACAAATTATAATAAAGAATCAAACAATTTTTGACTGTGTTTAGTTTCAAAGTTTATTGCTCTTTGAGTTAGAGTGGAATAGTTTGCTAAAACATAATTGAATTGTTCTTTGGAATTCATGGCTTTCTAGAGAACCCTTGATTACAAACTTTCTGTCCACAATGAAGTGTACGTACTCATTCAGATTCTAAAGGCCATTAAGGAATTGTCCATGACTTTCGATGTTGTCCGTGTAGCGAGCTTTCAGAAATACCATCCCAGACCAGACGATCTTAGGTGGTAAGGTGCATAAGTCCCACCCATTTTAGACTTACCGGCTAGAACAACAAAGGCCACAGATTGACTTTTCCTTCCTAAACTCCAATCCTAAAACAGCTCAATCTTCTAAACTCGTAAAACTCAACTTATTTGCCTAACTAATAGCATGATCACAACTAAGCAGTATGTCTTGAAAAATACTAATGCTATCACAATCACAAACCATTTGTTTCAAAATTGCAATTTATTAAAAATTTTGAAAAATATTGCTAAAAATTGAAAATTGATCATTTCTGCAAAAATTTCAAACAAATTATCTTTCGACCATCCACACCCCACACTTAAAACCGTACAACGTCCCCGTTGTACAAATTTATTTCAAAACAAGGGAGAAAGAGTTACCCCTTTTGGACGATAGACTGCTTGGTGCTCAATATCACAGGTATAATTGCGAACAACGGATCCTTGATTTCGTATTCCGGAGTTGTAGCGCTACAGTGAACACGCCGGTGGTCGAGACAAGTGGAGGGAGCACGGTGACCCCACACTTGTCTAAGACAACTCCTTCTCAATTGGTGTATCATGCATAACTCAACAAACAAATTAAAAGCAAACATAACAAAATATAAAATATGAACAAAATATACAGATAGAGGTGTCATAAGCTTTGTACATATATCCCTAAAAATATAAAAAGAAAGAGAAAAATAAAAAAATACATCAATCATCACCAGGTGGCTTGGAGGGTCCGGCCTCATGATCGTGGGCCCTGGCTGGGAATGGTCGGGGGCGTCAGCCCTGCTGCGTGGCCAAATCCAAGAGTACCTCCCCGATCCGTGCCAACTGGTCCTCAATCCTGGCAACCCTGGCTACCAGGTCCTCCTGCTGTGGCTGCGGCTCTGCCTGGGCTGCTGGTGCTGGCTCTGGCCTCCGGCGTCTCCTGCCTGGCTGGGCGTACGCGGGCTGAGGTGCCTGAGGAGGCTCGGTCGGTGCCCGGATGAACTGCCCCAGGCGCTGCTGCTCAATGAGCCGCATCCTCTCCAAAGTGCGTGCTGTAGTGCAGGATGGAGGCAGAGTGGTCAAGGAGGCAACTACGGGGGCAGTGAGGATCCCGTATGAGCGGGCCAGGCGGGTGATGAAATACCCCTGGCTAATGGACTGCTGGTGGAAGCTCTAGTCGAGTGGGTGGAGAGAGCGACCGCGAGGGCGAAGGGGAGGTGGAGGAATCGGGACGGGTCGAGGAGAGCCCATAGGAATGTCATGTCCTCCCCAGACACCTTCTCGCCTCCCTCCCGCTGCATGATGGAGGTAGAGACGATACGGTGCATGAGGCGGTGAAGTGGATCGCGGAGGTGGCTCTCCCTCGAGGTCCCTACCTTGTACATGACGTTGGACAGTGGTGTCCAAATCTCCATGTTGGCAGGTCGGTCCGGCTGCCCCTGGATGCACGCCCCGAAAAACTGCGTGAAATGGCGGTGCTGAAGATCCGCCGGAGTGTAGATGCCGGTGCGCCTCCCAAACTCCCTGAGGTTGCACTCCCTCTGTGCACCTCCCAGTCGGAAACGGATGATCCTAGATCGTGGGTCCGACGCCCAAGGAGCGAAATGGATCGTGGAGAGAAACTCCATCAGTAGCTCGGTGTAGACCACATCCTCGTCAGTGGCCATGATCCTGTCCCATCCTCGGCAGGTGAATGAAGCATCCTCGTGAGTCCAGGTGCGCTGCAAGAATGGCTCGATCGCACCCCAGAGCCCAGCATCCCTCAGTATGTCTCTGTCGATGACCGTCGCCTCGAGAACCCGGCGACTGGTCAACGCGTCCCTCCGTGAGATGTACTCTGCCGAACTAGCCAGTCCCTCGGGGAACTAGAGAAAAGCGTGCTCCAATCTGAACATCATCTGCAAAACAAACACATGGCCACAAAACAGAAAAAATTTTGTAAAATTAGTCCCTTCTTCCCCACCGCACCGCGGCGCGGCACGGCGTGCGACTGTTTCTAAACCTCGATCCAAACTCATGATATAACCTGCTAAAATTCGATTCAATCAAACCATAAGGTAGCCTAAGTGCCAACTAACTCATCTAGGGTCTCCATTTGGCAAAACAAACACCCTATGAGTTAGCATTAGCGATTCTAAGCTTTGAACTATTTTGAGGAAATCACTAAAATTAACTACCTAATTGCTAGTTTTAAAAGCTAATAGATAGTTAGAATAGCGTACCTTGGCAGTGGAAACAAAATGAGCAAGAAAAATTGCAAGAGAATTTTGTCGATCAAAGCTCCGAGTCGTGTGGGGTTGGGTTGAGTCGCGGCTTACCTTAATATAGAGAGGAAACCGACTGATCAATTCCCGCGTCGCGGATTTACGCTTTGCGCGTGTCACCAAATCAACCCCTGCACATTGGGTTGGTTTACGATCCCGCGTCGCGTAATTCAAAAACCCGCGGTGCGGTCTTCAAAAATTTCAAAACTTCTCACTTGACCCCACACTTATTTTAGACCACTAATACCTACAAAAAGATTGATGTATTTTCCTAATTAATTCAAAGAAATATAGATCCTAACTTATGACACGATGGGTTGCCTCCCAACAAGCGCTAAGTTTAACGTCTTCAGCCAGACGTATTGCTCTTCTACAGCTACGGTGGATCGTATGCCTTCTTCCTTCGCTGATTTTTAGTCACCACCGTCCCTTTGTTGACCCACTGCTCCTCAAACTTTCCTGGGTCGAATGGCTTGCTGGTCCTTTTGCTGCTGCCCGGTCGCTGTTTATTGATTAATTCCCGTGAGTGCTTGGAGGTAGCTTTGAACCTCCAAGCTCGGTCCTTCCTTCTGCATCTCTTCAAGGTCAAAGGCTTGACATGAAGCGCGCCCAGTGCCTCTCCGAGTAGTTGTTTTGCACCTCGTTTGCTAATGTCCCACGTGCTATCTTCAGTTTGCAATTTTGGCTTGCAATGCCAGTAGAGATTTTCCAATCGGGTGGGATCGGAAGGCAACATATCAGGATGCTTCCATATGTCCTCATCGATAGTATTGATTACATCTAATTTTCCATTCATGAATGGATCATGAGTGGCGATAAAATCATGTTTCTTATTTTCAAAAACCAACTCGCCAGCATCATCTTCTTGATCATCGTCCAATAGGTGGATCGGGACCAAGAGTGAGTGACTGGTTTGATCTGGTGGTGGTACAAAGTCACCCATCACCAGATCCTTACTTTCAAAAGACTCAGAATTTTCAAAAATTCTAGGTTCGGGGGTAGTATTGTCATCTACACCCCCTTCCCCAATAGTATCAACAATTTCGGGGATCGTTGGGCTGGGGTCTGTACTGTCACTTACAGCCTCCTCCACAACATCCTCATCAATCAAATCATCTGGTGATGGTATGGATTCACTCATCACCAGCTCGATATTATCAACATTTTCAAAAACATCAAAAGCTGTGGAGTCAGAGGTAGCATTGTCACCTACAACCTTTTCCTCAACAATATTTTCGACCCTCTCAGTGGTCTCTTGACTTTCCCACGGTGTATGCCCTTCCATCACATATTCAGGTGATGCAAGTTCACACACATTATTATTGGTATGAAAATCACTCGCCTCCGGTTCTGGCGAAGGTGGCGAACATTTCCAACTTTCCTCTAACCTATCTAAAGAAGCTTGCAATCTTAAAAGAGCATCAGCCTGGTCCTTCTGTTCTTGGTGAGTGTTATACCAGAGTACCCAAAGTTGGGCCCAAGTTGCAGAATTTTCAGGTTGAGACGACTCCTCGGTCCGCCATCCATTGTCATCGGGTGATCCATTGTAGCAATTATCCTCGTAATAGGTGTCGGCCGGATTTTCATAATCTTCATAATACTGATCTGGGTACATGTAATCGCCCATTATGAAGACGTACACATACCAGAATTCAAAGAACTAAAATCAAACATAAAAAATCAGAAGCTAAGTCCTACAAATCACCTAATCTAAGCGCACAGCTCCCCGGCAACGGCGCCAAAATTTGACACGCCTAGGTCGTCGTGCGGTCAAAAATAAAGAAAAACCTAACACACACTAGTACAGTGGTAGTCAGGGTCGATCCGCAGGAGCTTCGTGGTTAGACTAAATGACAGATTACCAACTAGTAGTGTCACGCTACAGTCGGAGGATCTAGTTTCTAAATACTCAACTATCCAAAAATAATAACCAAACAAAGTCAAGCCAAGCATAAGCTAAACTCAACTCAAACTAACCTAGTCACTTTCTGAAATCAGAAGTGCATCTCAGAATCAGAAGCAAACAAAGGCATCCAAACCAAACAAGGCATAACCTAACCAATAACTAGGGTTCTGACTGAACAGCTACTAGCTAAAGTTCAATGTCCAAAACTAACCTAATTGGTTACTGATTTGAGCAAAGGAAATAGTTCCAAACAAGGTCAAAACAAGATCCAAAACACAATTCAAACAATCCAAACACAAACAAACATCCAAAACATCAAAATACTCATAAAGCAAGTTTAATTGTCACCAAATGCTTTCATTAACCAAATTCAGATTCCAAACATCCAAAACAGTACCCAATGGTGCTAAAACAGAAACCTAAAGCTTAGTATCAATGGTTGTCACTCCCAAAGATACAAACCAAGGCTTACAACTATCTAACTAAATGAAAATAAAATCCAAAACATAAAAATACCAATTGAGAAGTTGCTGGAACGAAATCTTGGAGTCAAAGAGCTTCAAGGTCGATTTTTCACCCGGTCTTTGCTAGGGTTTTTGGCTGGAAATGCCTCTATTTATAGTTTCAATTTTCCCGCAGCCACGCCGCGCAGATGAAGAATCCGCAGCGCGCGTACTAATCTTTTTCCGTTTCTTCGGCATTTGAATATGTTCCACCGCCTTAAGCCCGCGTTGCTCGTGGTTAATTCCCGCGGCGCGCGTACAAGTTTCCTTGATTTTTCGTTCTTTTCCAAACTTCTTCCTTTTGCACGCTTTTAGTCCCTGTTTCCATTCTTTTTCTCCAAACAAGTCCTGGCACGAAAAGTGAGAATACCCAGACATATTTGATATAATTTTATCAAGAACAGGGCTCAATAACGCCTAAAATACTTGATATCACTAGGCGTTGTCAGGTAGTCAAGAAAAGTCAACTAGAGCGCTCATTAGATAAACATGTTGAAGTGTAAACTTCATAATCTTTGTATTATTTTTGAATATTATAATACTACGTGCACTGGTTGGAAACAATTATCGAATAAAACACTATAAATGCGTATGACGAATTACGACAACGTAGAATTTCGATAAACACACAAATATTATTTTAGTATAAATATTATTTATAAAACAATGTCTTTAGGAATACAAACCTTTGGATATATAGAACGTTGAAAACGGAATTCATATGCAAAAGTTATGACGAGCTAAATCGTTGTGAACGGTAAATGTACACAGAGTTTAGGTTTAAAATGCAAAATGTGGTATTTTAAACATCAAATACGAGATAATAAATCATATATTATGAAACTTAATATTACTTGGTATTTTTTTCCAAATCCAAAGTTAATTGTCTGTAAAACGATAAAAATCGCGTAACCGAACGAATACCGCGTTTAAACTCGTACTTCATCGTCAAACGAGTTATGACACCATCTAAATAAATGTTTAACAATGTTTTTATATATAATATTTATTTGGAACAATGTTTACTCGAAAACTCATAAAATTTCACAAAAATGTCTTACGATTTTATAAAAACTACTTATTTATATAAGTAGATTGCTATATTTTTTAAAATCAACCCCACCCACCCCCTTACCCCCCCCCCCCATCGGCAGCCACCCTAGCAACCTAAGCCATCATACCATATCTATGTTATCATTTCACAATCTTTCATGAAAAGTGATGAGTGGATTATAATATTACATAAAATCAACTTGGAAATCTCTTAAGTCATATCATCTCCTCACTTGAACCAAGACAAGCACCAACCATCCTCTCCCTTCTCTCTACCTCACGAATTCAACACCATCTTCCTCTCTTCTCTCAACTTTCGGCCACCATCTCTCCCTCCCAAACTCTAGCATCTTCAAGAGTTTGCTCAATCTAAGTGGTAAGTTGCATTCCTCTCTTGATTCTAAGACTTCCCATGTCAATTTCATCTCTTTTACACACACTAACATCCACTAAAATCCATTGGCTAATAGCTTTGTCCAAAGGTTCTCCGAGATCCACCATTCATCACCTTCAAGTTTCTTGCAAACCGACTTGGTAAGTTTGGTTCATCTAGCGATTCTAAGACTCTTAATGCCTTTTTCATCTCTTTTACACACTAACACTCACGGAAATCCTTTGGGTAATAGTTTTGTCCAAGGGTCCTCCGAACTCCAAAGCTTGAATCTTCACTCCTCCACTAAGATCTCTAGATCCAACACCCAATGTGAGTTCATACCCCTCATTTTCACTTTTATCCAAGTTTTAGGAGGAGAATACAAGTTTTAACCATGAAAATGATACATTATTGTAAAGTTTATGATATGATTTTATCAAATGATATGTTTACATATTATATTCTTGAAATGTAATAAGATTCATGTTAGTCACCTTATTATAAAGTGAATGGCACAAATAAAATGCTTGTAATAAACTATTATACATATATAGTTTAAAGAAATGATAGTTTAGACTTTTACACATGTTTGTTACAAATAATACTATATGGTTTATGATATGATAAAATGGACATAAATGAAATGTCATGTGAATACTTGACAAAGATGTAAAAATATTTGTTTTATTTAAAATGGTCAAGTAAACATGATAATGCAACTTTTACGTCAAAACTACTATATAAATAAATAGAACGTTATTACGACGTAACTAAGATTTTCTTGAATATTTAACTTCAAAATAAAGTTTGGAGATGTTATTTATAAAGAAATTGAAACTTCAAAATGAAAAGGACCATATTTTAGTAACAAGTGTTAAAAAGGGCCATTTGAGAAAAATCACTATTATTTGCAATAAACGACGAGATTTGAAAAATGTGTTGCCATCACTTTACTAAAAAAATGACTAATATGAACTCTTCACCATGACTTATTGCAAGACTTCAAAACTAATTTGATATTTACATGTTTAAATGTTTAGATGTAAGAAATAATACATTTCAACTCAATAACATCCGTTAGATCTAAAAATACCATTACGACGGGAAAACATGAATATAAATTATTAAGGGAATAATTTGTGAAACGAACGGCAAAGTACACTATGGGTTATAAGAATAATTATATGAATATATATAATTATTACACATATTAATTATCATGGATATATTCGGTAATTATCAATACAAAACGGTTTTCACTACACTACGAATAAGGATATGACATTTGCGTTGGGTAACATTGTGAGACATTGCTTCACGGTACTAAAAAGAGTACATCTTAAATTCCTGGATTATAACCTTAATCATGTATGAGCGGGATAGTTCTATATAGATCTATATGAGATTGACAATCCCCACCTATGGTTGTTAGCTACAACTACGATCGACGGATCAAGGGTGACAAATGTCTTTCACTATTACGACGCCTGAAGAACATCGCGCCAGGTCACTAGGTTATAGCAAGGTTATAATAACTGACAAATTAACAACGAACATCCTTTATTTGGGGAAATCCTCAAATGGTTTCACTTAAGTGTGAAACTACATGTTATACTTTTCAAAGGTTCAAACAAGAAACTTCCACTATTTCACTACGAAACATATATCGCTATCATATTACGAGAACTTTCACTATTACACTATGGGTTTTTACTATGACACTATGGGTTTTCATTATTACACTAAGAGTTTTTTACTATTACGCTAAGAAAGTTTACACTATTTCTTTACGGGTTTATGGAAATTAAAACCACATTTCGGAAGATACAAATATAAGTACTATTTTACTTATACATACGAGTTTTATGAAGTTTAAAACTACATTCCAACAAGATACAGATGAGTATGGTTTTACACTATTACACTACGAGCTTTTCACTATTACACTACGAACATTTTCGCGTTTACACTATAAACATTTTCGCTATTACATTACGAACGTTTTCACTATTACACTACGAACGTTTTCGCTATTACACTACGAGCTTTTACAAAGGAATCACTGTATTTCTCACTACAAAAATCTTATGAACTCACCAACGTAATGTTGACACATGCAAAATTACTTGTATTCTCAGGTAACAATTAGTCAAGTACGACTAACCTCTGGATGGGACGCGAAGACGTCTCTTTTGATTATTTTGATATCATTATGTAACTGGTTTAAAAACATATTGTTGAACAATGTAACTTTCCAATTATAATGTATGATGGTTGTTTATCTACTTATGTTTCAATGTATGCAACGGTTATGATACTATGATTCGTTCCGCCCTCCGACGATTCCGCCATCGTGGTTTGGGGGTGTGACAGATTGGTATCAGAGCAATTGTCTATAGTGAAGTAAGTATATTCTTCCATGTAAGAAATACAACTATAGATACGGGGACTTATACCTCTGCTAAAAATTTTAAACGTACAATAATACTTTTAGAATATAATGAGAATATCCTTATAAAAGTATACATATACAAACAGAGATAGTATCACAATACAAGAATGCTAGAGTTAAGTTGAAAATTATGATTAGACTTAGTATAACATGTTATCAAATCATGGGAAGACGTAGCCTGATTAACTACATTTAACTACGGTTGGACCGACACATAACTAACTATGAGCATAATGGGCAATGGAGTAAAAACTCGGGAATCAAATAGTAATTAGTAACCTCGTCAATGTTTAACATAAATACTTTGATGGTATTAGTATTATTAAGAGCCACTATTGACAATCCTAAGTCGACACTAGTATCAACATTATCGCAATACCTCTTTCTCGTCCGCGTACCTGAGTTACGACTAAGAAAAGGGTTCTTATGCCGGAAAGGGTGACAATAGGAGCTACGCGTTAAGGGACAGTTGAGTCACCATGAGTAGTCACGACTTGAAAACCATTGGTGAGTATTCTCGATAAGACTCACGAGGAGACACAGAAGTTAACCCATAGTTGACCGATACGTGAGACTTTCTTTTTTTTGCGCTACGATTTTAGCCTTAGGATCGTTTCTATCTCGAGCTTGTTACTTAAGCTAGGATATCTCTTGATTCTAACCCTTCTCATTGGGGATGCATACCCGACCATCTTTACTTCGTATATCGTAATTCAATGCACAAACCGCTTCCCTCTTATGTCAAAATCTCTAAGTTTTAGTTCAAGGCCCTCAGAAAAATGAGTGATATTCTCAAGTATACCATCATCTTACACCTTCCAAATTATTCACATGTTTTTGGAACAATCTTCGACCTTATGCTTTTCATTCCCGGTTCAACTTCATACTTCGTCGACACACGGAAATTTCCTATAACTTCGAGTTCTCCTTCGACCCATATCGTCTCATACATTCGTTTGAGTCCTTCTGGCATTACTGATATCCTTATTGTTATCAAGGATTACATCCCCTTACGCCACACGTCAAATCCATAACAGAACTGTTGACTCTATAGAAGGTACAGAACTGCATTCACACCATGAAATGTTGTACAAACAATCTGTCGTGTCTGCTATTTTGAGGAGAGAAAGTTTTAAATGTATAATTCTCTATCCTCCAAATGATTGGTTTCCTAGAATCACTAAATTAAGAATGTGTCCATTTCAATGATCAATACTTTCACACCCTTCTTTAAGGTAGCATTGTACCTTAAGATTTCGAATGAGTTATAACTCCTAAACACATATTTTTCCGACTCCTTGCTATTTTCAATTGGATTGACTTAAACAGTCGGATAGTTATCGAAATAATAATCAATATAGTCCTATGTGAGTTCCCTCATTGACGATTTATCATAACGAACTTCTTCATTGTCTTGCTACTTCGCTTGGTTACCACAAGGGTACCTTCATTCACTTGGAGTCAAGACACATTTTGATAACAGTGAAGTTACTTATCATTCTAAACTCTTCGGACATCGCCTAGGTCATGTGCTTTATTTCATCATGAACTTTCACCGCCTTCACTAGAGACAATGACGCAACAGTAATCATTCCGTTGTGGTGAGAATACACGCAACAGTAATCGTAGCTCCAGAAATCCTCGATCATTCCGTAAATTGTTTGGTAGACGGCACTTGAATTGACTTTACGTCTGGAGACACACCAAAACTTTGCTGCCTATCCGTAGTGCGTACCTCTAAAAAAAACTTATCGAATAACGAAACTGTGACAATTGTAAATTTTAGTCAACAAAAGTCAAATGTAGTCAGACGAAGCGTACGTTAATCTATATGTTGAAAAGTTATTTTCCATAACTTTTGCGTTGAATTATTAATATTGTAGTATTACGTATGCTAAATCAAACAATTATCGGTTAAGAGTCGAAAATACGGACATCAAACTACTGTAGCGTAAAAATTCGATGATCGTACAATTATTATTTTGGGAATAAAAACATTCATAAAACGATCTACTCGTAAATACGAACCTGTGGATATATAGAACGTCGAAAACGGAGTTCGTATGTGAACGGATAAATGAACACAGGGTTTGGACTCAAAATACAAAATGAGGTGCCTTAAACATCAAATATGAAATAAAAATTTATATGATAAGTAACGTAATAATATCTAGTATTTAATTCCAAAGCTAAATACAATTTCCGGTAAAACGTCAAAAATCGCGAAAACGGAAGAATACTGCGCTTAAACGCGTATTTCGACACCCAACGAATTATATTTCAATCAAAATAAATGTTTGACAATGTTTTTATACAAAATAATTATTTAGAACTTCGTTTTGTCAAAAACACATAAAATTTCACTAAAACGTCTTACTATTTTATAAAAATCACACATTTTTATAAGTATATTGCTATTTTTATAAAAACCAACCCCACCCCACCCCCTACCCCACCCCCATCGACAGCCACCCTTGGGAACACAACATATCATAATCAAATTCCTAGTTACTATTCAAAGATCTAGGTTACTAAAAGCCTAGAATTTTATATTCAGGAAAAATCAAGAACAAATCTACCAAAAAGGAAACTACCATCTCATTTGAACCAAACCACCAAACCAACTCATCTTCTCCTTCTCTCCCCCTCTTGCTCACGACTCAAACCACCACCATCATCATCTTCCTCAAACTTCAATTCCAAGCTCCTTTAACAAGTTCAAGTGGTAAGTTTCATCCCTCTTTTGATTCTAAACAACATAACACAAGTTTTACATCTTTTACACACACTAACATCCATCAAAATCCATTGGATAATAGCTTGGTCCAAAGGTCTTTGAGCTCAAATCTTCATCATCTTCAAAGATCTTTCAAGCCTTCTTGGTAAGTTATGATCATCTAGTGATTTAAGTTCTAAATACCTTCATTTACTCTTTTACACACACATACTCACGAAAATCCGTTGGATAATAGCTTTGTCCAAGGGTCCTCCGAGTCTTAGAACCAAAATCTTCATTCTTCTTCCAAGAAACCTTAAGATCAACCACTCAAGGTAAGTTCATACCCCTCATTTTCATATTTTCAAACCTTTTTGGGGGAGAATACAAGTTCTTTTACTACAAATGTTGTTTATTCAAGTTTATATGTGATTAAATGTTATATATATTGATTTACACAAAATTTAATAAGTTAATATTTGTGTAAAAATACTTTTGACATGAAATATGGTTAACCCTTTGTAAGATGTTCATAATGATGTATATAATGTTAGTGTAAAAGTTACTAAACTATGAATAAAATGTGTAAAATGTTAGATCTTGGACAAAAATGTTATAAAGATGAATTTGGCATGAAATATGAATAGATCCATGTATTATGAACACTTTGATATATTAAGATGTGTAAAAGTTACAAAAACTACAAATAAAGTGTACAAAGATACTAGATCTTGGATAAAAACGTTATAAAAACGAAAACTAGTAAAACTACGTTTTTATAAATAAAGGCACTATTTTCTAGCAAAAATGGTTATAATCACATTATTACAGCATTTTTGTGAGAATTACATCAAAAGATGATATTTATAATCTGTTGAACAAGTTATTTCGCTATCGTTCGTAAAAATAAGGTTATTACGACACAATTACTAAAAATAGACTATTATTGGAATAGTTTATGAACACAAGGGTATTATGACGTTTGAACATGACAAAAATAATTATATAAAAATATATAATTATTATACTTTACTATATTATCATGGGAAAAATGATAATGGATGATTACAAGAGTTTTCATATACAAATCGTACGTAAACAAGTTGATTGAAATACATACATTTTTGTTAGATGAATCTTCACAGTACTTTTATAAGTACCTACTATAAGTCCTGAACTTTTATAACCAGAGTCTCGGTAAGAGAGCGCGATATTTGAGTATAGATCTATACATGGCTTGACAACCCCGCACCTGAGCTGCTAGCTACAGCTTGACCGGCAGGTCTGAGGTGTCCAAATGTCTAACATTCCGACGCCTGAAGAACGTCGCAGCAGGCCAACTAGTCACAGTATGGTTATATGGTATCTCACATGGGAAAATAATCAACTTAATATTTTCATAAATTGTTTACGTGGAAATATACATTTCAACGAGAGTTAGACTACAGTTTACATATTACATTTTAGTCTTTGGGATTTAAAGTCTTGTTTAATTTTATGAGAAAATATTGGATTTTCTTGGTTTCCAACACTATCGTTTACAAACAAAGGACATTTCTTATACAAAAATCTTATGAACTCACCAACTTAATTGTTGACACTTTTTCAACTACTTGTATTCTCAGGAAATTGTTAAGGTAAACCTCAGCGCGATTCGAAGAGACGTTACGACATCGTTTTTGTTTATTTTGGAAAGATTTGTAATTGTATTTGAAACACGCAACTGTTAAACGATGTAACATTTGTCAATTATTTAATGATGGTTGTATTGCTTGGAATCACTATTATTCAACTTTGTTATGATATTGTTCATGAAGTCATCCACCCTTGAACTATTCCGCCAATACGGTTTGAGGGTGTGACAGAAACTCTCATCGTGTGTATTAGTACCATTAAAGTTGTATACAGTATGAAATTAAATAGTCTGAGAATACCTAATTTGGCCTTATTGCATGTTCCTTGTTTGGTTGTTGCCATAAGGTAGGATCTATTATTCGAATGCCTATTTGATTCTACGCTGTATATAGCTCTACAATTGCGCGATAACTCGTCAGCACTAGAGGATATTATGTCATTGTAACGTAGTAGGGTGGGTAGGATTCCTATGTTTTTCATAACCCGCGTCATGGATTGAAGAAGGAAATGAAGAAATCGCGGACATATCAGAAGTCTGTGACTTTCCTGTTGTGTTACCAGAAGACCTTCCGGGAATACCACCAACACGACGGGTTGAGTTCGAAATCAACTTGAACCCAAGCATGGCCCCTGTAGCAAAGTATCCATACAAACCGGCCCCAGCAGAGATGCAGGAGCTATCTAGTCAACTACACGAACTACTAGAAAAAGGATTCATTAGACCGAGCTTCTCGCTTTGGGGAGCACCGGTTTTATTCGCGAAAAAGAAGGATGGATCCTTTAGAATGTGTATTGACTATAGAGAATTGAACAAGTTGACTGTCAAGAATAGATACCCACTCCCAAGAATCGATGACCTACTCGATCAGCTACAAGGATCCAGTTACTTATCAAAAATCGATTTGAGGTCCGGGTATCATCAACATAGAGTTCAAGAAGAAGACATTCCCAAAACGGCGTTTAGAACACGGTATGGACATTACGAAATCGTCATGATGCCATTTGGATTAACCAACGCCCCCGCAGTATTCATGGGTCTTACGAACCGAGTATGCAGACCGTCCTTAGACAAATTCGTGATTGTGTTTATCGATTATATATTGATATATTCACAAATCGAAGAAGAACACGGCCAACACCTGCGTTTGATCTTGGAACTACTCATGAAAGGGAAATTGTATGCCAAATTCTCAAAATGCAAATTCTGGATACGAAAAGTAGACTTCTTGGGCCATGTGGTTAGCCAAGAAGGGATTCATGTCGATCCATCCAAGATCAAAGCAATAGAAATTTGGGAGATACCAAGAACCCCGACTGAGATACGTCAAATTCTGGGTCTTGGTGGTTACTACCGAAGATTCATCAAGAACTTCTCCAAGATAGTGAAACCTCTCACAACATTGACATAGAAAGGTGTCAGTTTCAATTGGGAAGACAAACAAGAGGTTACCTTTCAGACACTAAAGCAAATGTTGTGTAGCACGCCAATCCTATCTCTTCCAGAAGGCATGGAAGATTTTGTTGTGTATTATAACACATTAAAACAAGGCTTAGGATGCGTGCTCATGCAAAGAGAGAAAGTCATTGCTTATGCTTCTAGACAACTCAAGCCTCACGAGGCCAACTACATCACTCACGACCTTGAGTTGGGAGCCGTGGTATTCGCACTAAAGATATGGAGACATTAGCTTTATGGAACAAAGTGTACAATTTTCACCGATCATGAAAGTCTACAGCACATCCTCAATCAGAAGGAGCTCAACATGAGACAACGAAGATGGGTCGAATTACTGAGCATTTACGAGTGCGACATTCGTTATCATCCGGGCAAAGCAAACGTAGTAGCAGATGCTTTGAGCTGGAAGGAATACTCGGGACATCGAGTAAAGTCGCCAACGATCACCATACACTCACACCTCCGTACTCAAATTAGGGATGCTCAGCTTGAAGGCCTAAAACCAGATAACATCACCCATGAGACTCTTCGTGGGATGGACAAAAGTTTCAAGCTCAGGAAGGATGGAACGCGATATTTCATGAACCGAATCTGGACGCCAAAGTTCGGTGGGTTCAGAGAGTTGGTTATGGAAGAAGCTCACAAGACAAAATACTCCATCCATCTTGGGTCGGATAAGATGTACGTTGACTTAAAGAAGTTTTATTGGTGGCCAAACATGAAGGAAGAGATCGCCACCTTCGTGAGCAAGTGCTTGACCTGTGAAAAAGTCAAGGTAAAATACCAGAAGCCCTCGGGTCTGTTGCAACAGCCGGAAATACCCGAGTGGAAATGGGAGCGGATCACCATGGGTTTCATAACAAAATTTCCTAGAACAACTGGTGGACATGACACCATTTGGGTAATTGTAGACCGATTAACAAAATCTGCGCACTTCTTACCAATCAATGAGACTGATAAGATGGAAAAGCTAACGAGGGTTTACCTCAAGGAAATTGTGAAATTGCATGGTGTGCCGATGTCAATCATCTCGGATAGGGATAGCCGATTTGCTTCGCGCTTTTGGCAATCATTGCAAGAGGCCATGAGAAACAGACTAGATATGAGCACAGCTTACCATCCCCAGACAGATGATCAAAGTGAACGAACCATTCAAACATTAGAAGACATGCTTCGTGCCTGTGTGATAGACTTTGGCAAAGCATGGGACTTTCACTTGCCACTAATCGAGTTCTCCTACAACAACAGCTATCACACTAGTATCAAAGACGCACCATTTGAAGCTCTGTACGGGCATAAATGCAGATCACCTTTATGCTAGGCCGAAGTTGGTGATACCCAACTAGTCAAGGGTCATGTAGCAAGAAACACACTCACCGGGCCTGAAATCATACGAGAAACAACAGAGAAGATCGTTCAAATCCGAGAATGATTGAAGGCCTCTCGTGATCGACGGAAGAGTTATGCAGGAAAAAGGCGTAAACCGTTAGAATTCCAAGTGGGTGATCTAGTCATGTTGAAGGTCTCCCCTTGGAAAGGAATGATACGCTTCGGCAAGAGGGGAAAACTTAACCCAAGGTACATTGGACCCTTCAAAATCCTGGCAAGGATTGGTCCTGTAGCCTACAAACTTCAGCTACCCCAAGAGTTGATCAAGGTACACAGCACCTTCTACGTATCAAATCTCAAGAAGTGCTTATCCGATGAAACCCTGGTTATTCCTCTTGACGAAATCGAAGTCAATGAAAACCTACACTTCATAGAGGAACCGACAGAGATCATGGATAAGGCAATCAAAAGAACCAAACAAAGTCGTATCCCAATAGTAAAGGTTCGCTGGAATGCTAGTCGAGGACCCGAGTTTACTTGGGAACGCGAAGACGTCTCTTTTGATTATTTTGATATCATTATGTAACTGGTTTAAAAACATATTGTTGAACAATGTAACTTTCCAATTATAATGTATGATGGTTGTTTATCTACTTATGTTTCAATGTATGCAACGGTTGTGATACTATGATTCGTTCCGCCCTCCGACGATTCCGCCATCGTGGTTTGGGGGTGTGACATAGGGTTTTGACCTAGTTGAGTTGCTTGTCTATATATAGTCATTGTATTATTCATTATTAGGAGAGAGTTCACAATATGAGAGATTGAGTTCACAATGTGAGAGATTGAGCGTATTTGTAGTGCTCGGGTTTGATACCCTAGGAGCCTAATTTTTGTAATCTTTCACATTTATATTAATCATTTGCCATATTGATTATCAATATTGAGTGTTTATCAAGTTCTGATTTCGCGTTCATGCCAAATAGGGACTTTACAATTGGTATCAGAGTCGTACCTTGAAGATCTAGGCGATTCGTTCAAGGGACGATCTCGATTTGGCGATTTTGTTCATATTCATTCAAGTTCATACAATTTTTTGTGAGTCTCTCCTAATTTCTTCATTCCATCACTTTCAAACCTGCAAGTATTCATGTCTTTATAATTTATAGGTGATGCATTTTGATAAATAAAATAGAGCGTTTTACGCTAAAACGGCAACAGAAGCATTTTAAAACAACTAGTTTATATTAGACCATTTTAAACAAAACCATCAAGGATCCATTTACATGGGTAAGAATGATATTTAAAAACATACATAGGATGTTTTAGAGTGATTACCTTTGTTTCCTTTGAACCCTCTTGGAATTGGGGTGTTGATGTAGATGGCCAAAACCAAAAAGCTTGATTTCTCTACAAGTATCCACCACCAAGGTTAAGGCACTTGGATTGCTAGATCCTTCTTGTATAAAGAACTTCTTAAGCCTTTAAGTACTTAACAAAATTAAGCACTTAAGGAGAAGCACTTCTATACTCTCAAACTTGGAACAAACTTCACAAAATGAGAGAGTAAAGGGAGAGAAAAGGTTAGCCACGTTTTTTAGAGTAAATGAAAGAAAAACTAGATGCAAACTTTTCATCTCACCCTTTTTTATACTCACAAGAGAGTACCATGATCCATACCATCAATAAATGCAAAAGATATGATCTTATACAAGGTATGGGTGTGTAAGGTGAAGGTTGACAAGCAACCTCCACCCAACCGTCTTATGGTGGTGGAAAAAGGACAAGAGTGTCCAACACTCTTCCTTTAGAAACTAACTAAGTCTATTTAAATTTTAATGTAACCCAAAGTGTCCAAACTTTCTACATGACTTAATGTATCATGCCATATGATATAATTATTATTTAAATTCATTATAATTACTATTTTTAGAAACCAATAATTATTCTCTAATTAAATACACGAGTTGAATTTATTTATTAATTATCAAATACTTAATAAATATTCAGTAAGTACCAACTTGATAAAGGTGTGACCCTATAGGGTCATATGTTATTAGCAATATCATTTCATATTGATTATTGAGCATATAGATCCAACAATCTCCCACTTGCACACGATTCATTATGGATTGACATAGACAGTAGTCAACATCTAGCAGCGGACTGTTGCCTCTAACAACATACGAAGAGGTGCCATTTATCAACATTAAATTCCAAAAGCTCAAAGCTGCAATTGATGTATAAGGTAAGTCTATCAATATTCTCTTTGTTTCAGACATCATGTTGGACATGAGACATTGAACGTGATCATTATCATTTGTTGTCCAACTTTAACTATGGCGCCTTAGATGTCTAACTCTCAACACATGAGAGGAACAAATCTCATCTTGACTACATACGTACTCACCTATAGTTCATAGTATACCCAACGATGGCCTTTATAACTGTACGGTTATGAACAACGTTTAACCTTGTTAAAGTATAGTAATTCCTATACGCGAATCCCCGATATGTATCTCGGGTCGAAAGATATAAAGATATTTACCTTTGTTCAAGACTCACTTATGAATAATGATCCATGAAGTGATTCTTGAAGCGGGTCATTTCCAATAGTTGTTCTCTAACAAGTACATACGAACTTGGATTCAACACTTTGCCATTTCATCTCATGAAATCATCCAATCCGATTCATATTAGTCTTAATTCATAGTTGTTCCCATGACTATGAGCGACTATGAATGATTTAGAATAATCAGTTTATTCATGGATAAAAACATGCTAGCATAGAACATAATAACATTAATACAAAAGAGATATCTCATATATCTAAAGTGATTACATGTCATTGCTATATAGTTCAAAATATCCATATATTAAAGAAGTACATATTTAGGTCCAATCACTAGATAGCTAAAGCCCAATTCCTTTTGCATGATTCTCAAACTTGTTTTGAGGAAGGGGCTTTGTGAATGGATCCGCTAGATTATCATCTGTATGAATCTTTTCAATGCGTATATTTCCCAATTCCAATTCCTGACGAATGAAATTGTATCTCCATTGAATGTGTCTAGTTCTCTTGGTAAGCATTTGGTATCTTGCGATAGCAATGGCACCGGTGTTGTCAAAAAATATCTCAATGGCATTCTTGATGTTTGGGACAACCTCTAGATCACCCGATGAACTTTTTCATCCAATTAACTTCTTTAGTTGCTTCTGAAACAGCAATATACTCAGATTCTATTGTAGATAGTGCGACCACTTCTTGCTTTAAACTCTCCCATGCAGTGGCCCCTCCATTTAGGGTGAACACGTATCTCGACTATGACCGAGAATCATCTCAATCAGTGTTGAAGCTAGCATCAGTGTAACACCTTACAACGAGCTCTTCATTAACTCCTGCATAAACTAAGAACATGTCCTTAGTCCTTCTCAAGTACTTAAGGATGTTCTTTACAGCCATCCAATGCTTTTCGACAGGATTAGCTTGATATCAACTAGTCATACTCGGTGCATAAGCTACATCCGACCTTTTGCATGCCATGGCATACATAATTGAGCCTACTGCTGAAGCATACGGTATGCGACTCATTCTTTTGATCTCATCATCTGAACTAGGATAGTTTGTCTTAGAAAGATTGGTGCCAGGAAGCATACATACAATTCCTCATTTTGAGTTTTCCATTGAAAAGCTTTTTACGACTTTATCAATGTACGAACTCTGACTCAATCCAATGAGTCGTTGGGATGTATCTCTATAGATCCTAATACCAAGTATGTATGCCGCATCCCCTAGATCTTTCGTTTGAAAATAGTTTTTTAGATAAGCCTTAGTCTCTTTCAATGTTAGGATGTCTTTTCCAAGATCAATATGTCATTTACATATAGTATTAGAAAAATAATTTTGCTCCCAGTTGCTTTGATGTATACACATGGTTCATCTGGACTTTCTGAGAAACCAAACTTTTTGATGTTTTCATCAAAGCGATGATACCAAGTCCTAGATGCTTGTTTTAATCCATAAATGGACTTCTTTAGTTTGCACACCTTCTTTAGGTTACCTGGATCGACAAAACCTTCAGGTTGTTCCTTATAGACATCTTCCTCAAGATATCCATTAAGGAAAGCGATTTTGACATCCATTTTCCATATCTCATAGTCGAATACACGACTATGGCCATGATAACTCTAATGGATTTAATATTGGCAACTGGCGAGAAGATATCTTCATAGTCAATACCATGAACTTGAGTGTATCCTTTCACAACAAGGCATGCCTTGAATGTTTGAACATTCCCATCCATGTCGATCTTCTTCTTGGAGATCCACTTGCTTCCAACAATCCTATTGTCAGGAGGCAAGTCAACCAACTCCAATGCTTCATTATCACTCATGGACTAAATTTCAGCTCTCATGGCCTCAAGCCATTTATTAGATTCTGAATCTGTAGTAGCTGGCTTGAAATTTGTGGGCACACATTGATCCACTAAGAAGACTTCCTCTTCGGGAAAGACATATCCATATCTGTCAGGTTCGTGTCGAGATCTACTTGAGCGTCGTATAGTTGGTGTGTCGTTTGGCATCTGAATAACAGTCTCAGGCTCCACCAGTGTCAGGTGGAGTGTTATTCTCAACTATAGGTTGTGTTTCTTGAATCTACTCGAGATCAATGGGGCTCCCACTTGCTTTATTCATAATAAAGTCCTTTTCAAGAAACACATCTTTTCGAGTTATAAAAACTCGATTTTCTTCTTTCTTAAAGAAGTAATAGCCCATGGTTTCTTTTGGGTATTCCACAAAGATACACTTTTGAGATATTGGTTCAAGCTTGTTAGAAGTCTCTATTAACATGAGCTTCACAACCCCAAATCTTTAAGTAAGACATTGGTGGAACTTTTCCATGCCATAACTCGTATGGTGTCTTACTAACCTTTTTAGTTGGGACCATATTTACAATACGGGCAGCAGTTTCAAGGGCATATCTCCTGAACAAATGAGGAAGGGAAGTATGACTCATCATCAATCGTATCATATCAAGTAAGGTATGATTTCTCCTTTCAGAAACAACATTATGCTATGGCGTTCCGGGTGGAGTAAGTTGTGACACTATGCCACAATTCTTGAGATGTTCATCAAACTCATAGCATAGATATTTGCCACCACGATTAGATCGTATGACTTTAATCGTTTTACCTAGCTGATTTTGCACTTCATTTTGGAATCTTTTGAAGATTTCAAAAGCTTCATATTTGTGTTTCATGAGATACACATATCCAAATCTACTGAAGTCGTCAGTAAATGTGATGAAGTATCTTTCACTGCTTTAGGTCATTGTCCTAAAAGGTCCACATACATCAGTATGTATGAGTCCTAATAGATCAGAAACCCTTTCACCGAGACCGGTAAAAGGAGCTTTGGTCATCCTTCCACATAGACAAGATTCACACACATCAAAAGACTCTAAGCTTGTTGATTGTAAGATTCCATCCTTTTCAAGCTTAACGATGCGAGTTTTGTTTATGTGACTAAGTCGACAATGCCACAAATAAGTTTTATTAAAGTCCGACTTCGTTTTCTTATTTGTTAAGTTGTAAATTAAATTATCTTTGTTGTATGAACCGTTTAAATCAATCTAATATATTCCATATTGGGAGAAGTCACAAAATAGAATATGTAAGAACAAATTAAGAACAAGGCTAACAACGAGAACACAAGTATTTGAGTATTCAATCAGTCGAATGATTTGTATTCAATGTAAAAAGGATAGTGCTCCAAGTCTTTTAATGACGAGCAACTATTGAGAGCATTACAATGAATATGCGACTGTTCTAAGAGTACGTACTAAACATCTAGAGCTAAAGGTGTTTATATACTAAGATCTAATTGGATAAACACTTAATCCAATTAGTTACGGATAAGCATAAAAACCCTAGACATTATCTATAATGAAAGATAACTTCAAAACATAACTGTCTACAGATAAGCACGTAGACTTCGTATCAATCATACACTTCGCATCAACCTTCACTTCGTATACACCAAAAGCTTCAGACAAGAGTATAAGTACTTCGGATATCAAAATATCATCACAATCAGAATCCTAACATTCTCCCCCTTTGTGGTGAAGATGCCAGGTAGCCGAAGTCTATAACAAGTGAAAAGCTTTACTCAATTCCCTCCGAACTTGTAACCACCACTTCAGATGAGTACACAACTCTAGCTTCGCATCATCAGAGTTTTCGTTGTTCACTGTAACTCTTGCGATCATCCTTTCCAAAAACGTTGAAGGAAACTTCTCCTTTTCATCAATGTCAAAGAATAACTTTTTCAATGCTCCTTTTTTGGTCAATCTTCCTTTGTAAACAACTCCCCATGGTTTCTGCAGAATCTTTCCATCACTGATTTTGGTTATGCCAGTAAGTACTTTATCCGCAGCAGGAACATATTGCTTAAAGAGCTTTGCGATTTCATAATCATATAAAGCGAAGTTTCTAAGATACGAACCCATAAACCTTCCAATGATCCTTTGACCTCTTGTAAGACCAACCTGCTGTGAGATTCTCGTTTGTTTCAGGCTGTAGAATCTTTCAACTAGTACAATGAACTCATTTGGATTCATCAATGGGAAGTCAACTACGATGAAAGAGCTTTCAAATTTCTGTTCTCCTCTTCTGACATGATAGGTGAAGTTCTGATAAATTTCTTCAAAGAGTGGTCTAGTCTCTATAAGATCAATCCCAAAAATCTTCAGCCTTGACCAGACATGTGTTTGATCAGCAGCAAGGTTCGCATGAAACCTGGCTTTTTGTTCTTGAAATCTTCTCTTTTCAGCCTGATCAAACTCAATGTCATAGACATTAGCAGCGAAGAGCTTCGGATTGAATCGGATGTCTAGTTGTAGCTCAGTTGTATTTTCATCACTGTATGACACCAGTGGCACACGGTCAAAGACTTCAACTGTAGAGAACGCCAAAGACATTATTGTTTCATAAGTCCATATCTTGTTAACAGGACCTAAAGCTTCTTTGTTTCCAACTCTTTCTCTAGAGACTGCATACAAGTGCCTCAACTTTTGATATTCCTCTGCCTTCTGTTTCTTCTCCTCAGACTTAGTCAATACTTAAGCAATCTTCTGTCCTTTATCAACCGAAGGGCCTGTCTCAGGAGGGATTTGAGAAGTAGTTGTCTTTGTAGATGTGGAGGACGGTGCAGAACTTACGTCGAGTTTGATTCCACCAGAGAATCTTTTTATGAGACTCGAGGTGGATTGGGTTGTAATTGGTGTTGTTCGTCCCCAGACAAGAGGAACTATTGTTGATGGTGATGTTGTGATGATTGTTGCTGACGAGGGTGCTGATGTGAATTCGAAGAATGGTTTTGTAGTTTGAGCAGCAGTGGTAGTTGTTGTTTGAGTGAGTGGTGCGAGGGTTGTAATGGTTGCTATTGGAGCGAAGGGGATTCGTGTTTGTCTTGTTAGTCGAGGCCCTTCTCCCCTTGTGACGAAAGCACTGCAGGCTTCGGAGCACCTGGTAATCGACTAACTAGGGTGAGTAAAGGTGCTATATCCTTTCGGATAGAGTCAGTTGTCTGAGAAACCAAAATTTTCATTTGTTGGTCACTGATTTTCTGTGCTTCTCTGTATGCATGTAACTCTAGTACCTTCGGTTCGTATTCAGCAATGGTTTTCTTCGTATCCTCAACATCTTTTCGTAAACATGTCAGTTGTACATCGAATTCTTCTGCACTTCGTTTCGAAAGATTTTTAACCGAAGTAGTTAGAGAAGTAAGCTTGGCTTGTACTTCTTTGTTTGTACTATTGAGATTGTTAACTACTTCTTGGAGTTTATCGGTATGTAGATCCTGATTAAGTTTGGATTTTTCCTCAATTATCTTCTCAACTGCCTTTCATCTTAGATCAACCTTCTCCAAAACGTTTCGTGTCATTTGCTTCACATCTGTTTCCACAACCTTTACTGCCTCATCAATCTTCTTGGTAACTTTCTTTGTGATAGTTTCTTCAAAGGAAGTAAGTGATTCCGCCAAGTGATCATTGGTAACTCCAGATCCTTTATCCGAAGTGTAAGTGGTCTGGGCTTGGACCAGAACATTTAATTTCGCATTTAGTTGGCGAAACTGCTTCATTGACACTAGGCTCGTGTCTGGTTCATCATCATCTTCGTCTTGGATTTGGATCGGGGCAGTTTCAAAATAATCCTCCCATTTGTCGGTTTCATCGGAAGAAGGAGAATCGGCCATATCATCCATGAAGAATGAATGAATCAGAGGTGGGACATCGTGGAAGTTGTTGTTGTGGTTGGTGATGGAGGGATGTTGACATCTTCCAGATGGGAGTGTTCTTCCTCTCCTTCTTCCTCTTCTTCTTCTTCGGATTTGGTGGTCGTGAAGATTGAGCAGCTTTCTTCTTGGATGGTTTCACAGCGTGAGTTTTCTTCCTTGTTTTTGGTTTCTTGGCTGGGGCTTCAGATGGTTCAGCTGTGCCCTTGCATTTTCCACCCTTAGCCTTTGGAAGTTCGGATTCAATGACCCGTGTGAAAACCCTGAGGGGTGCAGGTGTGGTGATTGTCTTGCGGTACTCGATCAAAGTTAGATTATCGTCAGCTACTTTGCACAGCATTGCCTCAGGAATCTGAGTGATAAATTCCATCCTACCATCCGAAGTTGAGCTAGAAGGAGTTTGGACTTGATGGAAGTCATGTACAGGTAAGTCCGAAGGCACTGTTATCTTTTTGTGTGCATATACAGCTTGGACAATTAGTGCCCAGAACCGTGTCGATGCGATGTCTGTGGCCCTCTTCGCATGATTCAAGTAAGTGGTGAAATCGGTCCAAAGAGTTGAAGCGTAATCAACTGGAACATTATAGTAGATACCATAGTGTAGTTGCAAGAATGTATAAGAAGCTGAGTCTAGGCCGGAAGTTCTAACAGAGAGACTTCGTAGAAGAATGCTAAAGAAGTAACCCCAGACTGAGGGCAATTTGTTCTTTTGGAAAGAACTCATGGTGCATGTGACTGGTGTGTGACCCATCTCATTTAGCATATTCAAGATTTCAGACTGAGAGGCCATCTGAAACCGTCCAGACACTGGGGGTTGAAGAATCTTTGCAAATTGCTCCTTCTTGATTATAATCGTCTTCTTGGTTTCATTGGCAGTTACAATGTCAAAGGATACAGATTGACCATCTGCATTTAGACATGAAGTATGGTGTGCCCTGTTCACCCAGATTTTTGGAACTTGAGCAGTTGTTGTCATGGCATGATAGAGGGGTGAGTGTTACAGACATACCACCAACATCGCCATTGTTGACGAGTAAGCTTCAGGGTCTAGGTTTGCGACATGGTTTGCTGACATCGGGTTAAGATTTGGGACGAAATCAGCATCACCAGCGGTGAAAGAAATATCGTCGGTGGCCATTGGGATTGTTTTTGAGTTTTGAGAGTTGGGAGTGTTTGGGATTTCTTAGTTGCAGGTTCAGAGAGAATGGAAACGGAAGGGATGAACTGAAGGGCTGTTCCGTTTATATATGGTGATAATGAGTGGAGAGAGAATTTGCATTTAATGCTCGTGTTTGAATGGTCGAATAGGGTTTCTCCACGTCATCCGTCAGTTGATGGGACATTCCCTTTTTCTCGGTGTGACAGCTGCAACATCCCAGGTAACCGTTGTGCTCGATTGCTATTGGTTCCTGCATCTCCTAATTCAAAACAAGATCAGTAACGATCCCAGATTTCTCGTTATGTCCCAACAAACAAGATTACCATACGAGATAATATTAATGAAAGAATAATATTAAAGAAAGACTTAAAATAAAAAATAAAAATATTTTTGGTATTTTTGATTTTTGGAATGTACAACCAAAATCTGATCATAGACCAATCATCCCAATCCTCCGAGGAGATAACACAAGGATCCATTCAATTTAATGAAAGCGTGAAAATTTGGTTCAGTTCGAAGGATGAGAGCTGATATTCTAGGAAGTCCTTCTGACACCTTCATATCCGAATAAGAGTAATGTAATGAGCATTCATATGGATAGCTGAACCCAGTGTAAATATTCCACCATCGCCATTATATTAACTTGTTGGCTGTTACTTGTTTCCAAGTAGTATGTAGAGTAACCTTAGATGACACGTCCTGATACGAATAGGTACATTTAGTAGTTTATTAGTTGAAGTATTATGGGATTTTTGTGAAAAGTATCTCGATTCACCAGATGCAATATTTGGACACGCTTTTCAGATGACAAGCCTTTGAAAATTGTGCACTACTCCACCCTTGTCACTAAAGACGGGTTACTGAGATGTTCATACCCCCCAACCTAGTTCTCAACTGTGTCATAGGAGATCCTAATTGTTGCATTAAAGTCAGGGGGTACGCCTTGAGTACTTCGTATTTCGGTAATCTTATTGGCGATTTATTGGTGTATCCGAATATTAACTTAAAGTTTTGTGAAAGTGCGTTTCTAGATTTTCCCTTTTATTTTGCAGTATTTTGATTCTTATAGCATTTGTTGCGCTTTTCTATTTCATCGTATGCATTTCGACATTAATACATTTTTCATAAAGAACTTCATAAATCCCATAAGTTGAAATTGACATTGAATTTCTTGCTTCGTATCAGGAGACGTCAGATGTTTTACTACCACGCGACACTTGGAACATATCCTGAAAAGACTAAGTCTTTTTGATTATTTATGAACTTGTGCGAAGGATAGAACCACTAGGTGCAAGTAAGACATGAGGGATACATATGGGCTTATACGAAGTATGGCCATGTCAAAAGGTCTTTAACCATGATCAGATCATCCGAAGTGTTACCAATGTTGCAATGCGAGTCCTAAATATTCCTTAGTGCAATGAGATATGTGTTGGATTAGGTGTCTAAGCCATGACTTATAATTGTATTTATCTTATGATTAAAAGCAAAGTCCATTTGGGTTGCCCTCATAGATGGAGGATAGATATATAGTTCAGTAGAGAGAATAGTTGATTTATAAATTGCATAATAAATCAATAGAAATTAAGTATATGGTTTATTAATATATTTAAGTGTTAATATATTAATTAGAAACTATATTAATTAATTGAGATTTAATCTATAATTAATTGGATTTAATTTAGAGATTAAACTAATTAATTAAAAGGTGCAGGGACTGGTTTGACATTTATTCAATAGTTGAATAACTGGCCAGGTAAAACTAGGGACCAAAAGTGGTGCCAACCTGGAGGCTCCTCCAGGGTTTGGCGAAACCCTAATTAGAGTTTTGGTAAGCCTGGTCCAAGTGGTCAAAAGCCTTATCCAATTGGAGGCTCTTTAGGGTTTCAGGTGTAACCCTAGGAAGCTATAAAAGGAACCCCCTGGCACCTCATATTCACGCCATCTGTCTCTCTGTGTTATTCTGCTGGACTGATTCTTCCATCCCTTGGGTGTGACTTGCATTTGAGGCAGGATACTTTTGCTGCTGCTTGAAAGGATCATAAGATCAAAGGTTGGTTTTCTTAATTCATCTTTAGAATTGAATTGTTTCCTTTAGGTTCTTAGTTCTGATCTTCATAGAAGAAAACATAGATCAATATTAGGGTTGATTGTGAACCTTAGGTATTTTTGTGTTCATTGATTGCATAGAAACCCTTCAGTGGTATCAGAGCTAGCTTGTTTTCTTGTGATTTGATTATGAACTGCTTGCATGTGAACCTTAGGTATTTTTGGTGTTTTTTGCGAAAATTCACCCTTGGGAAGCCTTGAAGTCGACGACTTGGCTAGGGTTTCCTAACCTAGCCGCCATGCCCAATTGGTCCCCCTTGAATTCTTGATTTACTTGCCTTAATTATGTGTTGTTGTTTTTGGTAACTAGATCAACTAAAATAACTTGAACCCTAATTGCTTGGCTTGTAATTTTCGAGATTCATAGGGATAATACAGATAAATTAATTTGATTAATTTGGTAATCTGTAACCTAGATTTAATTAGTTTAATTAATTGATTAATTAAAAGACCAATTAAATCAGTTTAAAGAATTAATTAAAATTTTCAAAAAATTAGTATAATTTGCGAAAATTAGAATTTAATTAATTCTAAAATATTTTAATGAGATTAAAATATATCTTATATGTATTTAAAATCAAAAGTTAATTTAATATGTATAAGAAAATTGGTTAGTCTACCGCTAGTAAGCCTCATTCACAAAACTGTCCTATAAAGAGGGTATAAGGCGACTGACTATAAAATGTTAGTCTAATGGGTATCTACTCTTACCCACCGCTCTCCTGGTCAGTCGAGTGTCGTTAGCCGAACGGGTATGATAGAACCGCTAAGCCTCTTAAAAGTATAATGCTATAATTGAAAGTACTAGAACCCTAAAACAAATCCCAATCTAGTTACTTTAGGTTAAAAATGTGAATTGGTGCTAATCCATGAAATTGCACATTGCACTTTGTGGAACGTTGGTGGAGCGTGTGTGGTTTACCGGCACGCCAACTGGGGTCCACAAAGAGTCGCAATGGGTTTCTTGATTTTGTCATTATTAACGGAGCGTGTGTGGTTTACCGGCACGTTAATTAGAGATGACAATTGACTTCAAGAGTACCAAGCAAATTTGCATGGTTATTCACACCCGGTTTGTGATCCTCGGTATCCTAGTCACAAACAGCGGGGCATTCCTGAGATTAAAACATGCTATCGAACAGTTCGGTAAATCTCAAAGAAACTAGGAATTCCATTATAATGTGATTATGTTTCCGCGGTGGAATTGGCTGAATCGTCATTCGCCTACCTTGTAAAATTTGCAATATTGATTACGGCATCCCTTTTCGGTATTGTAGATTGTTATTGTAGGATCCTAGCCTAGTATTTATTCTTGGGTGAATATGAGGATTATTATTACTCTATCTAATTAAAACTACCTTCTTCTTGTTCAGATGTCTTCTGACCAATCCGTTCCCCACTCAAATCCCGGTAGTGTCACCTCGATTCTGTCATTATGCTCTAAGGTGACGTTGGACGGCACCAACTACAATGACTAGATCCGCAACATCAAAATGGCTCTAAGGTTTGAACATAAAGAGTATGTTCTAGAAACCGAGCTTGTTGATGTGGACACTGAAACCGCTACTCTCGAGGAAATCGTTGCGTACACCAAACACTCTGATGATGCAACCAAAGTGGCTTGCATCATGATCGCTACTATGAACCCTGAACTGCAGCGTATCTATGAGGACTATTGGCCTTACGAGATGCACAAAGAGCTCGCGGAAAGGTTCCGCAAACAAGAGCGCATCGAAAGGCGTGAGGTTGTAAAAGCTTTCACTAACAGCAAGCCCAAAGAGGGCGAGTCCATCTGTGCACATGTGCAGAGGATGCATGGTTACGTGGAAAGGCTTAGAAAGCTGGAAATGCCGGTTCATGAGGATTTAGCAGTTGACATAGTGCTGAACTCCTTACCCAGTTCTTATGACCAGTTCACACTGGAGTATCATTTGAACAACAACCAGGCAAATCTAGCTGAGTTACATCGCATGCTTCGTACGGCTGAGGACGGGATGAAGGGAAAGGCTGTGCTCCCTGTCAACCCGCCTGTTCTGGCTATTGGCTCCGGAAAGGGAAAGAAACGGAAAGGCCCTCCTAAGTAGAAGTGGATGGAAAACACTCATGTCAGGTCATCTAGCGGTGCCCCGAAAGGTAAGTCTTCCGGAATTCCACATATTCGGAACCCCAAAGAGGCCGACTGCTTTTACTGCAAGCAGAAGGGTCATTGGAAGAGGAGTTGCCCAACGTATTTGCAGGATATCAAGGACGGTAAAGTGAAACCGTCACAGGCAGGTACATATTATATATCTAATAACTCATCTTTTTCCCGTTCATGGTTCCTTGATACAGGATGTGGTTTTCGCATCTGTTCTTATTTGCAGGGCCTAGAGGAAAGTAGGGAACTGGAGCATGGCAGACTGAACCTGGTCATGGGCAATAGGCGAACGTCACCTGTTACCAAGATTGGTGTTTATGGACTGATGCTGAGCAGTGGAGTTAGATTAGATTTACATAATTGTTGCTATGCGCCAGATATGGCAAAGAACATAATTTCTTTTCATGCACTATTTAGACAAGGTTTTTATTATGAGTTTAATAAATTGAATGGTTCAATTTCAGTTTTCAAAAATGATGTTTTTATATTTAATGCTATGCCTTGTGATGGAGTGTATGAATCTATTATGTGTGTTGACAATTATGGTAAAAATGTTTTAACTATTGATGCTTCAAGCGGTGTAGAAAAGGCATGTTTGTGGCATTGTCGCCTTGGCCATATAAACAAGAAACGCATCGTCCAACTCCAGATGGATAGAGTGTTGGAATCATTCGACCTCGGGTCGGATGATGTATGCGAATCTTGCTTACTTGGCAAGATGACAAAATCACCATTCAAAGGTTCCTTTGAAAGAGGTGAAGGTCTGTTGGATATCATACACACAGATGTGTGTGGTCCCTTCAGAACAACCACTAAAGATGGCACGCGGTTCTATGTGACCTTTACCGACGATTTTAGTAGATATGGGTATGTCTACTTAATCAAGAATAAGTCGGATACCTTTGAAAAGTTCAAAGAGTTTAAGAATGAAGCAGAAAATCAATTGGGTAGAAAGATAAAGATGCTTAGATCCGACAGAGGCGGTGAGTATCTTAGTATCGAGTTTCTCGATTACCTTAAGGAATGTGGAATTGTTTCATAGTTGTCGCCTCCAAGAACACCTCAGCTGAATGGTGTTGCAGAGAGACGAAACCGAACCTTGTTGGACATGGTTCGTTCCATGATGAGTCGAGCCTCACTTCCAATCCATTTCTGGGGGTATGCCTTAGAGACTGCCGCCCATATCCTAAATCTTGTCCCAACCAAGAAGGTTGCGAAAACACCGCACAAGATGTGGACAGGGAAAGTTCCCTCGTTGGCACACATCAAAGTCTGGGGCTGTGAAGCATTCGTGAGACGAGATACTTCAGATAAGCTCACAGAAAGAAGTGAGAGGTGTTACTTCATCGGATACCCGAAACAGTCTTTTGGATACTTGTTCTACAGACAAAGCGAGGACGTGGTCTTTGTAGCAAGATGGGGGTTCTTTCGAGAGAGGGAACTCATATCCAAATAGGACAGTGGGAGTACGATCGATCTCGAAGAAATTCAGGAGACGCCCGATGAGACAACCTTGGAAGAAACTAACAACCAACATGAGGAAGGAGTTCCTGTTGGACCCACCGACATTTCGATGCCCCTTAGGCGCTAAGGTAGAGTTAGCATGCCGCCCGAGTTCTATGGTTTCCATATTACTTTGGACGGAGACACGTTAGTCAGTGATCGTACATTGACTAATTTGGATGAGCCAGCTAGCTACCGTGAAGCAGTGGCAGGCCCCGAGTCTGCAAAATGGAAAGAGGCAATGGACAGCGAGATAAAGTCCATGTATGACAATCAAGTTTGGAACTTGGTTGACAATGTACCGGGTCGAAAGACAGTCGGATGCAAGTGGATCTTCAAAAGGAAGACTGACATGGATGGAAAAGTGCATACTTATAAAGCTCGGCTGGTTGCGAAGGGATTCACTCAAACCCCGGGGGTTGACTATGATGAAACCTTCTCACCAGTAGCCAAGATTAAGTCAATCAGGATAATGCTTGCCATAGCTACGTTTCATGATTATGAAATCTGGTAGATGGATGTCAAAACCGCTTTCCTTAATGGGAAACTGACTGAAGATGTTTACATGAGTCAGCCAGAAGGTTTTGTAGACACTAAGCACCCTGATAAAGTATGTAAGCTTGAAAGATCAATCTACGGGTTGAAGCAAGCATCTCGCAGTTGGAATCTTTGCTTCCATGAGAAAGTCAAAGAGTTTGGCTTCTCTAGGAGTGAAGATGAGTCCTGTGTATATGTCAAGGCTAGTGGGAGTATAGTCACTTTCCTGGTGTTGTATGTTGATGACATATTGCTAATGGGAAACGACATTCCGACCTTGCAAAATGTTAAGGCTTGGCTCGGGAAGTGTTTCGCCATGAAAGACCTAGGGGAAGCTGCTTATATTCTTGGGATAAGAATACTTAGAGATAGAAAGAGAAAATTGATAGGCCTAAGCCAGTGTACATATTTGGAAAAGGTGTTAAAGAGGTTTAACATGGAAAGTTCCAAAAGGGGAGAGTTACCAATCCTAAGTGGTGTTAAATTGAGTAAGACTCAAAGCCCGAGTACCGATCAGGAAATAGCTGAAATGAGTCGGGTACCTTATGCTTCGGCAGTAGGGTCGATCATTTATGCTATGACATGTACTCGTCCCGACGTATCCTATGCACTAAGCATGGTTAGTCGATACCAGGGTAATCCTGGAAAAGCACATTGGATTGCAGTCAAGAACATACTCAAGTATCTGCGAAGGACAAAGAATATGATATTAGTCCTTGGTGGCAGTGATGAGTTAAAAGTGAGTGGATATACAGATGCCAGTTTCCAGACAGATAGGGACAGTGGACGGTCCCAGTCGGGCTGGGTATTTCTTTTGAACGGTGGAGCGGTCACTTGGAAAAGTTCCAAGCAGGAAACGGTGGCTGATTCAACGTGCGAATCAGAGTACATCGCAGCGAGTCAAGCGTCTAAGGAAGCGGCTTGGCTAAAGAATTTTATCGGGGACCTTGGAGTTGTCCCGAGCATTCAGGAGCCAGTGGAACTTTTCTGCGATAATGAAGGAGCGGTCGCCTTGGTAAAGGAACCGCGAGACCATGGAAAGTCCAGGCATATCGAAAGAAAGTACCACTACATTCGACATCAAGTAGAAGAAGGGCACTTACTGGTTAAGCGAGTATCATCCGAGGACAATCCTGCAGATCTTTTGACTAAGGCTCTGAATAGGATCAAGCACAATCAGCATGCTCGGAGCATTGGATTGAAGGATGATGTTAGTTTTAGTAATTAGATAGATTATAAACTTGTAATAGTATAAATGTAATTGACTCGGTGATTTTATAATAGAGATTTATAAATGAGTATTGTTACTGCCTTTGTCAATTGTTTATTTCTGTGTTTCTATATTTGCATGTTTAACTTCCTTAATAATTAGATTATTTAAAACTCCACAGTCGATCATATTGTTAGGAAGTAAGTATGAACTAAGACTGTCATGAATTGGTTGCAGACTGTCTAAAGAGTTAGACATTGCAATAAGACTGCTGCAACGTTCATGAGTACTTAGAAATAGAGATTTGAGTATTGGATAAACCCGCGCTTAACAGATTTCTTCATGGATTATATCACGAGCAATGTTAAGACGATAATATCCGGTGATCTTTAAGTGGAGAGATTTGATCTATTATTTGCGATACAAGTGCTTATTGACAATACGAAATCGCGCCAGTAACTCGGTGCTATAAAACGCATTGTTGTATGTATTTGGACCCGCAAAAGTTATGGACATATGAGTCGAAACTTATCCGTCCCATGACCCGCTGGGAAACAGATATCTGTAGGCCTCTCGATGATTTAGAAGTTGACTGAAAGTGTTGGCCAACCGGGACTTAATTAATGTGTTTAATTAGTAGTCTCTAAAGTCATATGCAAATCAGAAATCGAGAAACAGAGTGTCAGACCAAGATTGATGTTAATCCATGTCTTGAGCCTAAAAATATCCTGTTGGACGGAGGATCATCAGATCACTTATCTTTGAACAGAACTGACTGGGTCAGAGTTCAGACAATTAAAGTCATAGACTTATCCAAGTGGGAGACTGTTGGATTAGGTGTCTAAGCCATGACTTATAATTGTATTTATCTTATGATTAAAAGCAAAGTCCATTTGGGTTGCCCTCATAGATGGAGGATAGATATATAGTTCAGTAGAGAGAATAGTTGATTTATAAATTGCATAATAAATCAATAGAAATTAAGTATATGGTTTATTAATATATTTAAGTGTTAATATATTAATTAGAAACTATATTAATTAATTGAGATTTAATCTAGAATTAATTGGATTTAATTTAGAGATTAAACTAATTAATTAAAAGGTGCAGGGACTGGTTTGGCATTTATTCAATGGTTGAATAACTGGCCAAGTAAAACCAAGGACCAAAAGTGGCACCAACCTAGAGGCTCCTCCAGGGTTTGGCGAAACCCTAATTAGAGTTTTGGTAAGCCTGGTCCAAGTGGTCAAAAGCCTTGTCCAGTTGGAGGCTCCTTAGGGTTTCAGGTGTAACCCTAGGAGGCTATAAAAGGAACCCCCTGGCACCTCATATTCACGCCATCTGTCTCTCTGTGTTATTCTGCTGGACTGATTCTTCCATCCCTTGGGTGTGACTTGCATTTGAGGCAGGATACTTTTGCTGCTGCTTGAAAGGATCATAAGATCAAAGGTTGGTTTTCTTAATTCATCTTTAGAATTGAATTGTTTCCTTTAGGTTCTTAGTTCTAATCTTCATAGAAGAAAACATAGATCAATATCAGGGTTGCATGTGAACCTCAGGTATTTTTGTGTTCATTGATTGCATAGAAACCCTTCAATATGGTCAACAGACTCTAAAAACCCTGTTTTGTCCTTTCATTGGGTAATGAGATTTTGAAATAGTTGGAGTCAGAAGAAATTGATATGGATGTCTATGAGCAGAAGTTAGTATTTTAGTGTAATCAGAAGTGAACCGAAGCATCGGATGTGAATAGTGACTTATGTACTTTGCATGTTTTAGTAAAAGCTTTATCCGAACGGAACCGAAGGTTCGTTTATGAATAGTATCTCTTCTAATAACAAGAAATTTTTAAAAAAAAAAAACTTAAAAGGTATAAGAAAAAAAACAAAAAAGCTTAAAAAAGCTTAAAAGAATTGAAATCTTCTTGAAAAAAAACTTAAAAGAATTGAAATTTTGGATTCAAGGTACTTAACTGATTATGTGTTTGGAACTGCGGATGACTCAAGCATGCCTAGCCCATGAATGATTCGTGTGAATGCGTTTTCATCAAGGGCTTTGGTGAAGATGTCTGCTAGGTGATCATTCGTATGAACGAAATGTACTTTAATGTTTCCTTCCTCTACATGACTTTTAATAAAGTGATATCGGAGGGAAATGTGTTTGGTCTTTGAATGTTGAACTGGATTATGACAGATTCGTATGACGCTTTGTGAGTCATAGAATGGAGGTATTCTTCGCATGTGAATTGCATAGTCACGCAGTTGACTTTGAACCCAGATCATCTGAGAAGTGCATGCAGCTGCGGCTATGTAGCCACCTTCGGCTGTGGAGATGGAAACACAAGTTTGTTTCTTCGATTGCCAGCTGATGAGCTTGCCATCTAGAAACTGACATCCCCCTGAAGTGCTTTTCCTATCAAGTGCACATCCTTCCAGATCAGCATCGAAATAGGCTTGTAGAAAGAAGCCTGAATTGGCAGGGTACCATAAACCAAGAGAAGGAGTTCGATGAACATAGCGAAAGATTGTCTTGACTGCGGTTAGATGAGGTTCTCTTGGATTCACCTGATATCATGCGCAAATTACAAACTGAGAACATGATATCAGTGCGACTGGCTGTTAAGTAGAGTAGTGAACCAATCATGCTTCTGTAGACCCTCTGATCAACCGCCGGTTTGTCAAGCGAGGGTGTGAGTCGTGTACCAGCAGCCATGGGAACCTTCGCATTTGAACAGTTCTCCATTCTGAATTTCTTCAATAGGCTTCGTATGTATTTTTCTTGGTTTATGAAGATGCTTTCTGATGTTTGTTTAACTTGTAGTCCGAGAAAGAAGTTTATCTTCCCCATCATGCTCATTTGAAACTTACTTTTCATTAAGGTTTTGAAATCTTTTGAAAGTTCAAGGTCTGTTGATCCAAAGATGATATCATCCATGTAGATTTGAACTAACATGAGATGATTACCAACTTTCTTACGAAAGAGAGTGGGATCAACGGAACCTTGTTTGAAGTTTGATTGTTTTAAAAACCTGGTTAAAGTTTCATACCAAGCCCTTGGTGCTTGCTTTAACCCATAGACTGCTTTTTCAAGGATATAACAGTGATTTGGATATTTTTCATTTATAAAACGAGGTGGTTGTTCCACATACACTGTTTCCTCAAGTTCACCATTTAAAAATGTACATTTTACATCCATTTGGTAGACATCAAAGTTTTTATGGGCAGCAAATGCCAAAAAGATTCGGATGGACTCAAGTCTGGCAACAGGAGTGAAGGTATCATCATAATCGATTCCCTCCTGTTGACAATATCCTTTGACAACTAGTCTAGCTTTGTTTCGAACAATGTTACCTTCTGTATCAAGTTAATTTCGAAAAACCCATTTAAGACCTACTACAGAGGAGTTGGTTGGTTTTGGTATTAAACGCCACACTTTGTTTCGTTCAAATTCAGCCAACTCACTCTGCATGGCCTCAACCCAATCTGAGTGTAGAAAAGCTTCTTTCATAATTTTAGGTTCAACGTTTGAGATGAAAACGTTAAACATGCAGTAATCCGATCGTTTATTTAATTCATTTTGTTTAGCTTTTAATTGAGATCGAGTAAGTACCTTTTCATCTGGATTACCAATTACCTGAGTAATTACCTGAGTCTTCGGATGATCTCTAGTCCATTTTTCAAGAGGTGGATAAGAAGGATCGTATTCAAGCAGAGTTTCTCCATGCACTTCCTCTGTATCTGACAGATAGTCGGAAGTCGACTGATTGTCTTCGGGCGAAGTGTTAGGAATTGGTTGTTCACTATCAATCGAAGCTTGGTCGTCACTCGACTCCCCCTCAGCTGAAGCTGGCATGTCAGCTGACTCCCCCTCAACTGAAGCTGGCTTGTCAGATGACCTCTCTTCAACTGTAGCTGTTTGTACTGCAAAAGGACTTGGTGGAACGATTGAATTTGCTTCTTTCGGATTAGATGTACTCGATGGTGTAGTTTCTTCTTCAACTGAAGGATCCTTTGGGTTGGATGAATCATACTCCCCCTCAATTGAAGGATCCTTTTATGTAGGTGTCTCTGACTCCCCCTCAATCGAAAAATGCTTATTTATTGATTGTATGTTGGTGGGATGATCATCGGTAAGCTTGTTGATTTCTGGTATATTATTGTCCTTTGCATTTGCTTCGGCATTGATTGCATGATCAGGACTGTCAAATAGTAGGAAGGAGAAATCAAGATTGAAAGAGTCCAGAGGGATGACTTCGGTTGGTTGTTCTGGAAATATAGAGGATCGAGGAAAGAGAGTGTCTGATTTCTTGATATAATGATCGTCAAACGTCAGATTGAATGTTTCCTCAATCTTCCTTGTTGTCTTATTTAGTACTCTATAAGCTTTCGCAGAGTGGGAGTATCCCAGGAAGACACCATCATCTGATTTGGATGCAAACTTCGTTGTACCAGGTTTGAGTCTCATGATGAATCATCGACAACCGAATACATGGAAGTATTTCACATTTGGTTTCCTTTTATTGATGACTTCGTATGGAGTGAAATTGAAGCGTCTATGAATATAGGACCGATTTTGAGTGAAGGATGCACTTGCAACAGCTTCGGCCCAAAAATACATTGGAAGATTCGCATAATCAAGCATGGTCCTTGCAGCTTCGCATAATGATCTATTTCTTCGCTCGAGTACACCATTTTGTTGTGGAGTATAGGGGGCTGAAAAATTATGAGTGATCCGCTTCTCCTTCAGATACGAGTCAATTGTATGGTTTTTGAATTCGGTGCCATTGTCACTTCGCATAGCTCGTACTGGTTTCTTTAAATGAAGCTCGATTTGCTTGATGAATGCTATGAGTTCGTCAGGTGTGTCTGAATTTTGTCGTAGAAAGATTACCCATGTGAATCGTGAAAAGTCATCCACGATCACTAATATGTATTTCTTCCCTCCAAGAGATTCAACCATTGAGGGAGCACAAAGATCGATGTGCAGTAATTCAAGAGGTTCAGTGATCTTGGAGTCTATGGTAATCGGATGAGCTTGACGTTTTGCTTCCCATGTTCACAAGCAGCACACAACGTGTCATTATCAAACTTCAGTGTTGGCATACCTCAGACAAGGTCAAGAGCAACCAACTTGTTGATTTTCTTGAAGTTTAGATGAGATAGCCTGCGATGCCATAACCAGCTAAGATCCGAAGGGGCTTTAGAGAGTAGACAGATGGAAGGTGGTCCAACACTTGGCTTCATATCCAGTGGATACATTTCACCCTTCCTTGAAGATTTTAACAAGACTTCCTTGGTCTTTTTCTTCTTTATCACACTACCAGCTTCGTCGAATGAAACTTTTAAACTAGTCCCCACAACTAGTTGAGAGACACTAACTAAATTGTGTTTTAACCCTTCTACGTAAGCAACTCGATTTATGGTGAATTTTCCATTAGTGATCTTTCCATATCCTTTTATGGGACATGTTTCGTTGTTCCCAAACTTTACATCTCCTCCATCTTCTAAACTTCTGAAGTCCCTTAAGTACTCTATCCTCCCCGTCATGTGTCGTGAGCAGCCACTGTCGATATACCATTCCTTATCGTACTGCTCATCGATCATTACCTACAATTTAGAGAGAGAGTTCAGGTACCCAATATGGCTTGGGCCGTTGAGGGTAAGTATTCGGATCATAGATCCATGAAGCGATCATATCATCCTTTTTGGTGCCAGAAGTTGAAGCAATATTTGATTCAATGGAGGGTTCATTTATTTGACTTTTAGTGACTTTTGGAACCCATTTCAAAATTTTCTTTTGTTTTTGCTCTTTAAAACACAATGTTGAAGGTGGATTTGGTTTCACAAGAACCCATTTTTTGTTTGAGAGTAAAGATTTCCCAGACAAAGTACTACATTGAGTAGATTCGCATAAGAACTCTTCATAAGCAAGTTTAAAGTCTTGAATTGTTAAGCTTTTATCTTTAAACAAATCCATGTTCTTATCAAGCCAAACATGAAACGTATCAACTAGGTTGCTTCCCTTAGTAAAAGTTTTCTTAGTTGCTTTTTCATACTTTTTGTTTGAACAGATAGGTTTTGCATGTTCAAAAAGGATTTTCTTAGGTGTTGCTGAAGAGTTTTTTACTTTAAAAGACTTTTGTTGATGTTCAAATGCTTTCTTTTTGTTTTGAGAATCACGATAGTTCTTTCTTCGTCTATTATCGTAAAATTGTTTATGCTTTTCAACCGAAGATTGAGTCTTTATTTGATTTTTATTTGTTGCAAATATTCTAGTATTTGAAGAATTTCGATTATTTGGAAAATTTCGATTGTTTGAAACATTTCGATTGTTTGAAAAACTTCGATTGTTCGAAGAACTTTGATTGTTCGAAAAACTTTGAATGTGTGAAGAGATTTGATTATTGTGACGTCCAAAGGTGTTTTTCATCTGATGCATTTCTTGTTTTCGTTTATTATTTTAAATTCCATCTCAGCATTCAAAGTGTTTTCGAGCATTTTATCAGATGAGAAAAAACCTTCGGCTGTTACAGTTGTATTGTCTTCTTTCATAAGTAACAGAAGTTCGCAACTATCTTCAAGTTTTACACCCTTTTTGATAAAAAAAACTGTATTTTTAAAGTTTGCAACTTTTGGATACGTACATGCTTGTTCGACAAGTCTTTTGGATTTATTATCTACGTATTCTAAGTATCCGAAGTGCTAAGAATTTGAAAAGTTTTGATTTTATCATCCGACGAGATCTGTTTAACCTTAGGATAATTTTCTTGATGAGTATTGGTACTTTCTTTAGATTCGGATTTTGAAGAACAGACTGATGAAGTTTTCTTTTGTGATAAATCACTACAGTCTATTTCTTCAATATCAAAATCAGAATCAGAGTCATTTTCAGAAGTATCAACGATAACATTCACAGAATCACTTTTATTTGCTAGAAGAATTGTGGGTAAAGATTTATCCATTACTTTTAATAAATCATTAGGACTTAAAAAAATTTCAAATGGAACAATACCATGAGCATAAGTTGGGTTTGGAATTTCAATTGATGAAACAATAGATTCGCATTCATATGAAATAGAATCTACATCTTGTAGATTAAACTCAATAAAAGGTAGTAATTTTTTATGATGATCCAAAGAAATATCAGAAGAATGATAAATTCGTGTAATATAAGCATATAAACGTTTAGCGGTTTCACAAAAAAATATTCCTTTGTTTTAATAACAATTCATTATTATTCATGTACTGTTCCCTACTTTCTTCTAAAATTTCTATCCTTAATTGACTTTTCTCTAATGCCCCACGCATTCCTTCTAGCTTGGCCTTGAGCGAAGTTACTTCATCCTTTGCCTGACACTGACACGCCTAGGTCGTCGTGCGGTCAAAAATAAGAGAAAACCTAACACACACTAGTATAGCGGTAGTCAGGGTCGATCCGCAGGAGCTTCGTGGTTAGGCTAAATGAGAGATTACCAACTAATAGTGTCACAACTATAGTCGGAGGATCTGGTTTCTATCTTCCTAATCATTAATACCAGAAAGCAATGATCAAACACACTCAAGCTAAGCTAAGCTATGCTCAAATGAACCTAGTCACTTTCTGAAATCAGAAGTACATCTCTGAATCAGAAGCAATCAAAGGCATCCAAACTAGCTAAACCAAGCAAAGCATAAACTAGCCACTAGCTAAAGTTCTACTGAACAGTTGCTAGCCAAGGTTTAATGCTTACAAACTAACCTAATTAGCTACTGATTTCAGCTAAGGAAAACAGTCCCAACAAGGTCCTAACACAATTCAAACACAACCAATCAATCAAAACCAAACACAATCATAAAAACACCGAAAAGCTAAGATTAAATGTAACCAAATGCTTCTCATTCACTAAATCCGAATTCCAATCACAAAAACAGTAACCAAATGTTTCAAAATCAGAAACCTAAGTGCTCAAAGTCAGTGGTTGTCACTCCCAAAGACCTTAGCTACAAAAACTAATTGCTACTAAAAGGAAATAAAATCAAAAATCATAAAATACCAATTGTGAGCTTGCTGAAGTGAAATCCTGGAGTCAAAGAGCTTCAAGGTCGATTTTACACCCGTTCTTTGCTAGGGTTTTCGGCTGGAAATGCATCTATTTATACTTGCAAATTTCCCGCAACCACGCCGCGCAGAAGTGAAATCCGCGGCGCGCGTACTGATCTCTTCCCGATTCTTCTGCATTTAAATGTGTTCCACCGCCTTAAGCCCGCGTCGCGCATGGTTAATGAAAGGTTTTCTTCAACTATGAACTAAAATTCCTAAGTTCACATGAAACCTATATAGATCTAAGTTTTTCTTCTAGTTAAACATATCACAATTCCTAAAAGGCCCAAAAAGAATTAAACTAAAAGAAAAATCAAGAAAAACCAACCTTTAGTGAATCTTCGAAGCAAAGCAACAGAAACCTCTTGCCTCAAATGCAGTCACACCCTAGCTTGGAGTTGTTGGCCGAAAATACCTTCTTAGAGAGCTTTAAAATCGTGGCTCTAGGGTTAGGGTGAGCCTCCCTATTTATAGGATCCAAATGGTGATCAGATAAACCTTAAAGATAAACCTTTTTGAATTCAAATTAAGATAAGCCTTTATCTTAATAATTCAAACCCTTTTATCCTCATTATCAAAATCGAAAATATATATGTTTCCATATATAATTTCTTTCGCCACTCTCACTCACTCAACTGTCACTTACTCAACTATTGAATAATTATAGTTTTAGTCCATGCACCTTAATTAATCAATTTAACTGCCAAATTAATTCCAATTAATTCCAGAAAAATTTCTAATTAATTATTATAGTTTCTAATTAATATATTATCACTTAAATATATTAATAAACTATTTATTTAATTTCTATTGATTTATTAATCACATAATAAATCAATCTTTCTCTCTACCGGACTTTCTGCCAATCATCCAACTATGAGGGCAACCCAAATGGACTATGCTACTATTAATTAGATAAATAGTAATTATTAGTCATGGCTTAGACACCTAATCCAACAGTCTCCCACTTGGATAAAACTATGACTAAAATTACCAATTTAACCTCTAATTAATTAGCAACTGTAGCTTCCTAGAAACCGCTGCCGAACTCTGACCTAGTCAGTTCTGTCCAATGATAAGTGAACATATGATCCTTCGTCCAACAAGATATTTTCAGACACGAGACATGGATTGAGATCAATCTCGGTCCGATACTCTGTTTCCCGATTTCCGATTCTGCTGATGACTTTAGAACTTCTAATTGAACACATCAATTTAGTCCAGGCTGGCCAGCACTTTAGTCAACTTCAAAATCATCGAGAGGCCTACATATATCTGTTTCCCATCAGGGTCAAGGAACGAATAAGCTTCGACTCATCTGCTTATATCTTTTACCAGTCAAATCATTCACAACAACACGTTTTATAACATCGAGTTACCGATGCGTTTTCGTATTATCAATGAAGAACTGCCTTGTAAATTATAACTCATATCTCTCTACTTGAAGATCATAGGATATTATCGTCTCAATATTGCTTGTGATATAATCCATGAAGAAATCTATTGAGCGTGGGTTTATCCAATACTCAAATCTCTATTTCTAAGTACTCATGAATGTTGTAGCAATCCTATTGCTATGCCTAACTCCTTAGACAGTCTACAAATCAATTCACGACAGTCTTGATTCAATACTTACTTCCCAAAGTATGAGCGAATGTGGACCTTTCTGAATAATTAAATTATTCGGGAAGTAAAACATGCGAAAGCGAAACATAAAGATCTGACTGGCAGCTACTCTTGCTTATTACCAAGTCTCCACAAGGTAATCACCAAGTCTGGTCTTGTCATAAACTATTATCGGTTTCAAAAATTTCTTTTAAACTTTCAATTCTAATTTTACATCTATGTCTTTATGAAACTTACACTCTTTCTATGTATCCAAAGTATCTTATACTTGTACACTTTATTGCAGATGATCCAATCGGATGCTCATCCGATAACATCTCACTATGTTATCCTGTTAATTTCTCTCCTAACTCCATTCTGGTAATGTGTACGGTGACTTCCTATGGTTTTGGAGTCTTTAGTCTACTTGACTGCACCCTAAGACTATTTCGAGGTGCTATGATGTGCCGGTGAACCACACGCGCTCCATCAGAATACCATCGAGATTCTTTAACCATCATGTCCTTCAACATCATGTCCTGACGTTACCCATTTGAAAAACTTTCAAATTAACACTATCACCCCAATCATTTCCTAATGAATTCTCACTTGAAAACAATCCATCCAGTATACCTAGCCAGGCAATGTCCTGAATCCAACTTACTATGCCCTAAGCATTAAGTTATCAGGACATGTTCATGACTTTATGATCGATCCAAAACTTGTGGAACCCGATCTAATCCTATTCCAAACCCTTTCGGAATCCAAGGATTATTTATAATCCTTTGTGTCATGATTTTCGAAAAACTATTTTCCTTTCGGAGACTTTTCTCGTGCATCTTGAATCTTATCAAGATCATGCTTACAATGGCTAAGTCTATGCTGGTGATTTCATCTTTCCAATAGATGACTGGGAATTACATGAGTATGTTGCACCTTCTTTATTTCTTTCATGCCAAGTCATCACACTTTGCAATGACAAGGAAAAACCTTTCCTAAGTCTATGCATCTTGAATCTCATCAAGATCGTCTTGGCAGAATTTGGATCTATCTCATAGACGTTTATAACCACCTGAGTATGCCGTATTTCTATTAAGGCTTTCATAGCGATCCGTCTCTTAACACCAAGTCATTACACTTCGTAATGAAAAGAGACGTTTCCTAGAACCATTATTTATCCCACATGTGGGGATAGTGGATAACGGCGACTCCCACTAGCTTTGACACGGTTATAGGCTATTCACAAAATCCAGGACTTATGGCACATTTTGAGAATCTAAACCTTTCTGACATTTTAATGGAAATCTTTCAGCCCTTTCTCAAAATCCAATCCTTTGGCATATTTTGAGAATCTGAATATCCTTTCTTGCGAGATGCCCGTGGGACGAAACCTGGGGCCATGTACCTTTTGTAATGGCATGCTCTATGTGTGTCCCTATTAGTGTGCCGGTAAACCACACATGCTCCACTAACGACTCACACTATGCCATGGAGAATCCTCTCGGATTTCATCTTCTATTGAGAGTGTTTTACTCGGAATCAATTGCTTGACTCTGAGTATCGACTCAACTAGATGCTCTGAAGGTATGTATATGTCCATGTTGCTTTCTTTTGATGATTCAGTTACTCCCACTGGTTTTTAAACCAGGTGTAAAATCAATCAAATTTTCACACAGTCCGTGTCTCGCCCTAAGGTCCTCTTATTTGGCAGCAGCCGGGCTCACCAATGCTTCCAAGTAGTCGGATTGCAAATCCGTACCAACTGCAGTGTTTTACCACCAATCGGTATGTCACCCTGATCACAACTACTTATGATGGTGATCAATACTACTGGTCAAGAAGAGATTATGTCAGTTGTAAAGCAGAAATCTGATTTCTGCTCCAAGCCTAGTGATGACTAAAAATGTTATTTCATTGCTAATCCTAAACTCATTTAGGACTGTCCCAACTCCCACTGTTTCCTTGGACCATGAGTTCTTTCTAAAAGAGCTCTTTAGTTACAGTAGGATAGCTAATGAGACGACAATGCTGATCAAGTTTAGCTGGTCATGAGGCTCAGATGAACACTACAAGACCCTGGACTTTCTATGTACAAGTGGGATAATCCCAGCTTTACATTTCAGGCAGTGTCTGCAAGACCTACTTAGTCTAGGATGTGGTCGGAGTATGGTTTATATGGACTGACTGGTATAGTGTTCATCTTATTGGAAACTAATTGGCAATGTATCTCATACACCGAGGATCGAACTGTTTCGACCAATGCTCCATTATCTTCCCTAAGACACATTATAACCATTAATATTCTTGGAAGAGAATGAATTGTGAAACCTTTTCCTCAGTTTATGTTATCGCTCAGGTTCTGTGGAACTTGTACTTCCTTCGAAGTCCTTGAACTGTTTGAGGTTTCAATTCAATTGCTTATCCTGATTAGCAATGTCATATTTGTCATACCGAATGATGAATATCGTGAAGTACAAACAATTATGTTCTATATCAAGATTCTAGCAATACACAACAACAGGTGTGTCCATTGCTCTTAATCTCAATGTCCTTTACATATCTATGTAAACTTATGACTTTGTTCAAGACTTGCAATCTTCAGTTGACTCTAAGTCAACTGATTCCAAAATCCTATCCTCTGGATCTTTGGGTGATTCATTTCTTGCACATGTGCTTTATAAAGAACTTAATCATCATCTGACTCCAAGTCAGATGATTCCAAAGTCCTGTCCAACTGGACCTTTGGTTGATTCATTTCTTGACACATTAAGAAATCAATTCATCAAGTGACTCTAAGTCAAATGATTCCAAGGTCCTGTCCAACAGGACCTATGGTTGAATTGATTCTTATAACTTTTGTATTAACAATCATAAATCACACAATTCTTGAATCCAAACACTTTGGATGCATCAACATTCAAGTTATTACTAATCATACATTCAACACATTCATATAACATTTCAAGGATAACTTTAGACAACAGGTGTTAAAAGAAAATATGACAATTTTATTAAAAATAAAATCCTTGAACAATGTAATAGACAATGTCAAAAATGTATCTAAAGACTAATAACAATATTTAATATCTATCTAAACTTCAAAACTGCACGAGCTGGAGATCCAATCCATATGTGCTCCTATGCACCAGAGTCCCGTGCCTTCTTGATTTCCTGCATACAAACCAAAATGCGACTGTCACATTATGTATCAAGAAATCTTGGAACAGGAGTTTTGAGGTTTTTAGATATACCTGAGCTTTCAAAAGAGTTGGAGCGTCTTCCAATCTTTCCGTGACTGTATCCGATTTAGCGGATTCCCAGTTTGAGACATGTCCAGTCGATCTTGACCGTTTCTTGTTACGTCTCTTTACTGGACTTAATCCAGAAGTAGCTGAGCCATTGGAGCTATGCCTGTCCAAGAGTGACTCGTATAAAGTCAACAGTGGATGCATTTCCATGAGGGTCTTTTTCTGGTTTTCCTTTCTATACGTCTGAATGAACAGATCGTACTCATTTGTCAGCGAAGCGAGCAGGATGTTAACACTCTCCTCCTGACTCATGGGATGACCAAGTTTATATAACTCGCCTATGTACCCTTCAATCTGAAGAACATGCGAATTGATGCTACTTCCTCCCTTTAGCTTGCACTCTACAAGTCTTCCGAGGATTCTAGCTCGTTCCTCTTCAACTGGTTTTTGGAACCTTTCCTCCACCAGTTGCATCAACTCATATGGCCCCAAGGATTCAAAATCCTTGCGGAACTCGGGGTCAATGGTTGATAGCATGAGATCACGAATCTCTTCGGATTCATCATAAGGACCTTTTATGATGACTTGTTCCGGTGGAACTGGGATCGGATACTCGGTGAGATGTAGCTTGCCAGCAATGCCGAGACCCAGTCTCCAATTGCGAAGCCATTCTTTACAGTTGAGGCCAGTCAGCCTTTCCATATTAAGCAGGTGCATTCTGATGCTTTCAGAAATGGGTGAAGGAGGAGAAGGAGGAGAATTGACACTTGACATCTATAAAAGAAAATAGAATTTATTAGCTTAATTTGTCCTTTTTAAATAATTACCCAATATGTTATTTAATAAGGCTAGTATCCAAAATACCCCAAATATGGTGTGAAGAGGGATGCCGTAATCACAACATAATGGTCATTAAGGTAGATAAACACTTATCAATTTCATCTTATGAAATTCCTAGATCTGTTGAGATTCATTAAACTTTTCAATGGCATGTTTAATCTCGGATGTGCTCCACTGTTTGTGACTGGGATGCCGAGGATCACAAACTGGATGTGAATAACCGTGCAAATTAGCTTGGTACTCTCGGGTTGATTATCATCTCTAATTGATGTGCCGGTAAACCACACACGCTCCATCAACAATGATAATACTCGAGAAACCCATTGCAACTCTTTATGAACCCCTTTTGGCGTGCCGGTAAACCACACACACTCCACCAATGTTTCATAAAGTGCAATGTGCAATTTCATGGATTAGCACCAATTCACATTTTTCCTAAAGTAGCTAGATTTGGGGTTTTATTTAAAAGGTTCTAGTACTTTGAATAATATCATTATACTTTTAATGAGATTAGGCGGTCCTATCAAACCCGTTCGGCTAACGACCCTCCACTGATCAGGCGAGCGGTGGGCGAGAGTGTTCACCCATTAGACCGCCATTTTATAGGCAGTCTCCTTATACCCACTTTATAGATCAGCTTCGTGAATGAGGCCTACTATTGATTTGACTAACCATTTTTAATCTTATACATATAATAATAACTCCCTAATTATAATATATATAAGATGTAATTTTTTTAAACCATTTAAAAAATTGTTTTTGGTTTATCTTTTAATTTATTGCCAATTTAAACTATTAAATTTCAAATTAAATTAAACCTTAAAATCGATTTTAATTATCTTTTAATTAACCAATTAATTAAATTAATTAAATTTGATATTTTAAACATTTTAAAATATTTTAGGATTTATCTATTTAATTTTCGCCAATTTAAAGCAATTAAATTATAAATTAAATTAAATCCTTGAATTATCTTTTAATTACCAATTAATTAAATTAATTCAAAAGTATATAGGTTTTTATCAAATTAATCAAATTAATTAAAACCTATCCTAATCCCTTAAATTTCGATTTTTTAGGATAAAGGGTTTTAAGGTTTATCTTTTAAACAATTTAAAGTTACCAAAAATAGAATACCTTCTAACCTAATCCACAAAAAATGGCCAAATCATAGGGAGGGGCTAGGGTTTCTAAAACAAACCCTAAATTTCGAAATTGGCCACATTAGGGTTTATAAACAATTAAACCCTAATTTTCAGGAAAGCAGTTATAGCAATTTAACAAGAAAAACAACCAAATAGCTCTGATACCACTGAAAGGTTTTCTGCAACTATGAACTAAAATTCCTAAGTTCACATGCAACCTATATAGATCTAATTTTTTCTTCTAGTTAAACATATAACAATTCCTAAAAGGCCCAAAAAGAATTAAACTAAAAGAAAAATCAAGAAAAACCAACCTTTATTGAATCTTGGAAGCAAAGCAACAGAAACCTCTTGCCTCAAATGCAGTCACACCCTAGCTTGGAGTTGTTGGCCGAAAATACCTTCTTAGAGAGCTTCAAAATCGTGGCTCTAGGGTTAGGGTGAGCCTCCCTATTTATAGGATCCAAATGGTGATCAGATAAACCTTAAAGATAAACCTTTTTGAATTCAAATTAAGATAAGCCTTTATCTTAATAATTCAAACCCTTTTATCCTCATTATCAAAATCGAAAATATATATGTTTCCATATATAATTTCGTTCACCACTCTCACTCACTCAACTGTCACTTACTCAACTATTGAATAATTACAGTTTTAGTCCCTACACCTTAATTAATCAATTTAACTGCCAAATTAATTCCAATTAATTCCAGAAAAATTTCTAATTAATTATTATAGTTTCTAATTAATATATTATCACTTAAATATATTAATAAACTATTTATTTAATTTCTATTGATTTATTAATCACATAATAAATCAATCTTTCTCTCTACCGGACTTTCTGCCAATCCTCCAACTATGAGGGCAACCCAAATGGACTATGCTACTATTAATTAGATAAATACTAATTATTAGTCATGACTTAGACACCTAATCCAACAGTTAATTCCTGCGGCGCGCGTACGAGTTCTCTTGATTTTTCATTCCTTCCCAACTTCTTCATTTTGCATGCTTTTAGTCCCTGTTTCTATTCTTTTTCTCCAAACAAGTCCTGGCACGAAAAGTGAGAATACCCAGACATATTTGATATAATTTAATCAAGAACAGGGCTCAACAATGCTTAAAATACTTGATATCACTAGGCGTTGTGAAACACCCCACACTTGTGCCTTGCTTGTCCCCAAGCAAGAGAGTTTTTAACAAATTATAATAAAGAATTAAACAATTTTTGACTGTGTTTAGTTTCAAAGTTTATTGCTATTTGAGTTAGAGTGGAATAGTTCGCGAAAACATAATCGAATTGTTCTTTGGAAATCATGGCTTTCTAGAGAACCCTTGATTACAAACTTTCTGTCCACAATGAAGTGTACTTACTCATTCAGATTTTAAAAGCCATTAAGGAATTGTCCATGACTTTCGATGTTGTCCGTGTAGCGAGCTTTCAGAAATACCATCCCAGACCAGACGATCTTAGGTGGTAAGGTGCATAAGGCCCACCCATTTTAGACCTACCGGCTCGAACAACAAAGGCCACCGATTGACTTTTCCTTCCTAAATTCCAATCCTAAAACAGCTCAATCTTCTAAACTCGTAAAACTCAACTTATTTGACTAACTAATAGCATGATCACAAATAAACAGTATTTCTTGAAAAATACTAATGCTATCACAATCACAAACCATTCATTTCAAAATTGCAATTTATTAAAAATTTTGAAAAATATTGCTAAAAATTGAAAGTTTGATCATTTCTACAAAAATTTCAAAAAAAAATTCTCTTTCGACCGTCCACACCCCACACTTAAAACCGTACAACGTCCCCGTTGTACAAAATTATTTCAAAACAAGGGAGAAAGAGTTACCCCTTTTTGGACGATAGACTGATTGGTGCTCAATGTCACAGGTATAATTGCGTACAAATGGATCCTCGATTTCGTATTCTGGAGTTGTAGCGCTACAGTGAACACGCCGGTGGTCGAGACAAATAGAGGGGGCACGGTGACCCCACACTTGTCTGAGACAACTCCTTCTCAAATTGGTATATCATGCATAACTTAACAAACAAATTAAAAACAAACATGACAAAAGAAATATACAGATAGAAGTGTCATAAGTTTCTACATATGTCCCAAAAAAATATAAAAAGAAAGAAAGAAAAAGGTACATCAATCACTGCCAGGCGGCCTGAAGGGTCCGGCCTCATGATCGTGGGCCCTGGCTGGGAATGGTCGGGGACGTCGGCCCTGCTGAGTGGCCAACTCCAAAAGTACCTCCCCGATCCACTCGAGCTGGTCCTCCATCCTCGCAACTCGGGCCTCCAACCGATGGATAGCCGCTGAGTCCTCCTGTGGCTGTGTCGGGACTGCGGACTCTGGCGCTGGCTCTGGCCTCCTGCGTCTCCTGCCAGGCTGGGCATACGCGGGCTGAGGTGCCTGAGGAGGCTCGGTCGGGGCCAGGATGTACTGCCCCAGGCACTGTAGCTCAATGAGCCGCATCCTCTCCAAAGTGCGTGCTGTAGTGCGCGATGGAGGTAGAGCGGTCAAGGAGGCTGCGACGGAGGCAGTAAGAATACCATAGGAACGGGCCAGGCGGGTAATAAAATACCCCCTGGCTAATGAGCTGCTGGAGGAGGCGCCGGTAGAGTGGGTGGAGAGAGCAATCGCAAGGGCGAAGGGGAGATGGTGGAATCGGGACGGGTCGAGGAGAGCCCACAAAAATGTCATGTCATCGCCCGACACCTTCTCGCCTCCCTCCCGCTGCATGATGGAGGTGGAGACGATCCGGTGCATGAGACGGTGAAGTGGATCGCGTAAGTGACTCTCCCTCGAGGTCCCTGCCTCGTACCTGACGTTGGACAATGGTGTCCAAATCTCCATGTTGGGAGCCCTGTCCGGCTCCCCCTGAATGCAGGACCCGAAGAACCGGGTGAAGTAGCGATGCTGGAGGTCTGCTGGAGTGTATAGGCCTGTGCGCCTCCCGAACTCCCGGAGGTTGCACTCCCTGTGCTCACCTCCCAAACGAAAGCGGATGCGCCTGGATCGCGGATCCGATGCCCTGGGAGCGAAATGGACCGTAGACAGGAACTCCAGGAGAAGCTCCGTATAGACCACGTCCTCGTCCGTGGCCATGATCCTGTCCTATCCTCTGAATGTGAATGATGCCTCCTCGTGGGTCCAGGTGCGATGCAAGAACGGCTCGATTGCACCCCATAGTCAGGCGTCTCTCAGAATATCTCTATCAATGACTGTCGCCTCGAGAACCCGGCGAGCAGTCAATGCGTCCCTCCGTGAGGTGTACTCTGCCGAACTAGCAAGCTCCGCGGGGAACTGGAGGAAAGCGTGCTCCAACCTGAACATCATCTGCAAAAAGAAAATATAGCCACAAAACAAAATTTTTTGCAAAATCAGTCCTTGTCTTCTCTGGCGCACCGCGGCGCGGCCTAAGAGCAAGGGCGCGGCGTGGCGTGTGGCTGTTTCCAAACCCCGATCCCATCTCTCAATTTAACCTGCTAAAACTCAATATAATCACACCACAAAGTAGCCTAGGTGCCGACTAGCTCATCTAGGGTCTCCATTTGGCAAAACAAACACCCTATAAGCTAGCATTAGTGATTCTAAGTTTTGAACTATTTTGGGCAAATCACTAAAATTAACTACCTAATTGCTAGTTTTAACGAGTAGAAGATAGTTAGAATGGCGTACCTTAGCAGTGGGAACAAAATGAGCAAGAAAAATTGCAAGAAAATTTCGATAACCAGAGCTCCGAGTCGCATGTGGGTCGTGTGAGCCGCGGCTTACCTTATAAAGGAGAAAACCAACTGAACGTTTACCGCGTCGCGGGTTTGCTCTTTGCGCGTCGCGCGTGTCACCAAATCAACCCCTGCGCATCGGGTTGGTTTATGATCCCGCGTCGCGTAATTCAAATACCCGCGGCTCGGACTTCAAAAAATTTCAAAACTTCTCAAATGACCCCACACTTATTTCAAACCACTAGTACCTGCAAAAAAAAAGATTGATGTATTTTTGTATTTTATTTTAAGAAATATATCCTAACTTATGACACGATGGGTTGCCTCCCAACAAGCGCTAAGTTTAACGTCTTCAGCCAGACGTTCTACTCCTAAGTTGACTCTTCTTCTTCCTCTTGACTCCTTGATGGCATTTGCTGATATTCTGGCATGAAATTATTGGCCATCATTGTCATAAGGGATGTGAGTTGGGTCATTCGATCACTCACACCGCTGATCTATTGTTGTTGAGATTTCAAGAGCTCAAAAACATTCGCCTCTCGTTTTCTGGATTCTTTTTCATATCGCTGGTGTCTTGCTTCCATCATCTCTATCATGTCCAGCAATTGTTCCTTGTCGATGGTGGACAACGGGTGGTCCTTGGTTTCTTTTAGAATTTCCTTTTTTCCTCCCTCTCCCGTACGTGTCCAGATCTTTTCCTTGCTCCTGATTCCTGGCTCCATTAATGTTTTCATATCTGCTGGTTTGCCATTTTCCTCTAAAGGTAATGATATCGGGTTCCCAAACATATTCAATCTTCTTTTCCTGGTCCCGAAGAAAATATCCATATCTCCAGTCTTGCAATCGATCACTGAACCGGCAGTAGCTAAGAATGGACGCCCTAAGATGAGCGCAGGCGCATTGTCCAGACTCTCATATTCCATGACCAGAAAATCTACGGGATAGAAAAAGTCCCCAACTTTGACTATGACATTTGTTAGCTTTCCCCTAGATACCTTAGTTGATTGGTCAGCCAGCTGTAATACAACTTCTGCTGGCTCAATTTCTTCGTTTTTGTACTTGTCGTACAGGTATCCAGGCAAGATGTTAACACTTGCTCCCAAATCTAATAGGGTGTTTCGAATAACCACGTCCCCTACAGTTGTAGTGATCAATGGTGATCCGGGATCTTTTTCCTTTTTGGGCAGTGTTCCCAATAACGCCTCGCTGGCTCTCACAGTCAATCTCACCTTTTTGGTGTAGGTGCTTTGCTCTTCCCATTTTGTTCACACATTTCTTGCAGAATCTTGGTGTCTTCAGGGGCATCCTTAAGCTCGTCCCACAAGGGCTGATTCATTAAGGGTCCCGTTGATCTGGGTGCTTCATGCTTCTTCTTTTCTTTCCTATTCTTCTTCTTCTGTTTGATCCCTGCTATTGTTAATTGCTCTTCCATTTGGATCTCTTTATCTGTTTCTGGTTGAGTGCCATTCTCAACCGGAACTCCTCCTTCTTTACCTTCCTCGCTTTCTAGAGCCTTTCCTTCTTCCCCTGGTCTCACTTCACTCCCTACTTCGAACAAGTCCTCTAGAGTGACCTTTCGCCATCCTGATTCAACAGTGTTGACTTGTTCCTTCCCTGGACGCTGATTATGCGTAGGATTGACTTCAGTAGCACTTGGAAACTTGCCACTATCTCTCTTTTGCTGATCTGCAGCCATTTGACCTATTTGTCTCTTCATATTTGCGATGGCCTTTGCATTCGCTTGAGATTGTTGTTGTGTCGCAGTGACCATATCATACATCATTGCTATCATCTCTTCTTAGGTCCCTGGGGCGTTGTTGTTGGCATTAGTAGACCCCCTGTTGTTGTTGCTATTGGTGTTGCTATTTCCATTGTTGTTTCCATTGTTCGCAGGCTGATGGTTTCTAGGCTGACTAGTCGATTGACTCTGATAATTGTTTTGCCTAAAGTTTTGCTGCTGTCCCTGATTGTATGGCCTGTAGGGTCGTCCATTATTGTGCTGGCCTTGACCCTGGCCATAAACTTGATTCGCTTCGTGAGTCTTAGGTCCTCCTTGACCTCCTGGTGAAGAATTTGGCGGTCTATTCTGTAATGTTGATATAAGCCTGTCAAACTTCTTATTTAGTTCACTGATTTCCTTTTTCACCTCCTTTTTCCAATCAGCATCGACTCCTACTGCTGCCGCCGTACTTACAGTGTTCCTGGTAGAAAAGTTTGCTTTGGAGCCATTGCTCAACTGCTCCAAAAACTGCCAAGCTTCCTCTGGGTCCTGCCACATAAATGTCCCACTGGATGAGGCATTTATCATGGCCTGGTGCGTCTCACTGACTCCTTCGAAGAATAGCTTGACCAACTGCCACCTAGGAATCTCGTGATGCGGACAAGATCGCAACAACTCCTTCAATCTGTCAAAGGCTTCATGGAAAGCCTCTCCAGGCTTTTGCTAAAAATCCTGGATAACTCTTCTGATTTCAGTTGTTTTGCTCGCTGGATAAAATTCCTGAAGGAACTTTGCCTTGAGCTGATCCCATGTAGTGATGTCGTTCGTTGGCAACGACCTGAACCAATATTTGGCTTTATCCTTAAGGGTGAATGGAAACAGTCTAAGCCTGAAAATATTTCTATTGGTGTTTCTAGGGTTGTTAGCATTAGCGATCGCTAAGAATTCATATAAATGATTATAGGGATCATCTTGCTTGTACCCTCTAAACTCTGGTAATATTCCTAATAACTGAGGTTTTATCTCTACTTGCAAATCAATGTTATCAGGAATATAGATCGGCGACGAATCATCATATTTCCGCGGTTGGAAATGTGATGCAATCGATTGCCGTCTCGGCTGTGCAAAATGTAAAGGTTGGACGGGGTTACCGTAAAGATGATCATTGTATTCCCGCTGACCTGGTGGTGGATATTGTGGTGCTCTTCTAAGAGGTCCCCGACCTCGGTTCCATTGTGGTTGTGGTGCTGGTGGCACCCATCCTTCATCTTCCTCGTCATACACCTCCTCCGTCTCTGGGTAATGGTATTGTGGCTGAGGCGGTTGTTGAAAGTGTATGGGCTGTGTTGATTGGTATGTGGGTTGAGGTTTAAAGAGGGCTGGTTGTGGTTGATATGTTGGTGTCTGCTGTCTAGGAGCTGGGGTGCCATCTCGGGTCGGCTCTCCCCAAGACAGAGGAGAAGTAAACGGATTGGTGGATTGTGGTTGTGAAGCGGGTGTAAATGGTGGGATAGATGGTGGAGTGCATGATGGTATGGGTGCAGGGGCTGAAACTGCACCACCAGAAGCACTCGTGCTCCCAAACTGAAACTCTGATAGCGGGGGAATAGAAAACATCCCCGTTGCCTCACCTGATGGTTCCTGGGCAACACTTACCGGACTACTGCTAACTTGACTAAAATTCATGATGTTTAAACGCCTACGGGCATGGATTTTGCACGCAGTACGCTCAATCTCAGAATCAAACTGCAATGGGGATAATTGCTTACCCCTGCGGGTACGCATGCACTAATGCAACACGCCCACAAAAATCAAAAATCAAAATGAAATTTTTAAAAAGCAAGAAACAAGTTCCTACTACTCACTTATCCTAAGCTCACAGCTCCCCGGCAACGGCGGCAAAATTTGACACGCCTAGGTCGTCGTGCGGTCAAAAATAAGAGAAAACCTAACACACACTAGTATAGCGGTAGTCAGGGTCGATTCGCAGGAGCTTCGTGGTTAGGCTAAATGAGAGATTACCAACTAATAGTGTCACAGCTATAGTCGGAGGATCTGGTTTCTATCTTCCTAATCATTAATACCAGAAAGCAATGATCAAACACACTCAAGCCAAGCTAAGCTATGCTCAAATGAACCTAGTCACTTTCTGAAATCAGAAGTACATCTCTGAATCAGAAGCAATCAAAGGCATCCAAACTAGCTAAACCAAGCAAAGCATAAACTAGCCACTAGCTAAAGTTCCACTGAACAGTTGCTAGCCAAGGTTTAATGCTTACAAACTAACCTAATTAGCTACTGATTTCAGCTAAGGAAAACAGTCCCAACAAGGTCCCAACACAATTCAAACACAACCAATCAATCAAAACCAAACACAATCATAAAAACACCGAAAAGCTAAGATTAAATGTAACCAAATGCTTCTCATTCACTAAATCCGAATTCCAATCACAAAAACAGTAACCAAATGTTTCAAAATCAGAAACCTAAGTGCTCAAAGTCAGTGGTTGTTACTCCCAAAGACCTTAGCTACAAAAACTAATTGCTACTAAAAGGAAATTAAATCAAAAATCATAAAATAACAATTGTGAGCTTGCTGAAGTGAAATCCTGGAGTCAAAGAGCTTCAAGGTCGATTTTACACCCGTTCTTTGCTAGGGTTTTCGGCTGGAAATGCATCTATTTATACTTGCAAATTTCCCGCAACCGCGCCGCGCAGAAGTGAAATCCGCGGCGCGCGTACTGATCTCTTCCCGATTCTTCGGCATTTAAATGTGTTCCACCACCTTAAGCCCGCGTCGCGCATGGTTAATTCCTGCGGCGCGCGTACGAGTTCTCTTGATTTTTCATTCCTTCCCAACTTCTTCCTTTTGCACGCTTTTAGTCCCTGTTTCTATTCTTTTTCTCCAAACAAGTCCTAGCACGAAAAGTGAGAATACCTAGACATATTTGATAAATTTAATCAAGAACAGGACTCAACAACGCCTAAAATACTTGATATCACTAGGCGTTGTCAGACACGCATCACTATTTGCTGAAACAAGTAGTTGATTCATATGCAGACAGTCAGAAGTAATTTCGTTAAGGTCATTATTAAAAAGTTCTTCAGGAACATTAAAGTTTTGTAGTAAAAGTGATACCTGTTCTGGAATGGTAAGGCGAGCATTGGACGAAGAGTTTGCTCCTTGTGCCATCAGATAGACACTAGTTATCTTGCTTTCTTCTTCTTCATCCGAACTCTCTCCTTCGGACCATATGCCATGGCCAGTATGTGCAGCAAACATTGCCCCATGAGTAGGTCTGCGAATTTCATCGTCATCCGAACCAGATGAGCAAATTTGGTAAGTACCATCACCACTATTGGGAGCAATGAGTGACAGGCTTTGAGTCTTCGTACGAACCTCTTCCAGCTTCTTCGTATAGTATGCTTCATTTTTGACTCGTTCCTTCTTCTCATTTGCTTTCTTTAGCATGCAGTCTTTGGCTAAATGATTCTTTCCAAAGCAATAGTTACAGTCGTAACCAGAATCACCTAACAACTTCTTTTCAGGTTGAGGAGTTGCATCAGACTTCAGTTTGGAGTATTCAGCAGGTTTAGTTGGCTGTTTTCCATTGTTGGAGTTTCGATTGAAGTTAGGTTTGTTCTGTGGTCGTTTTTGAAAGTTCCTGTTGTTGTTGGAGTATGGTGCCTTCGTATCACTTTCTTCATCCTCTTCACCTTCATCATCAGCATCAGTGATGTCATCGGATTCAGTTTTTGAAACAAAAGCAAGAGTGCCAGCGTTCGGTGGATCACTAGCTTCATCCAGAACATCATAATCATATGATTTGAGTAGATTGTAGAGTTCTTCGAGAGAGTAGGAGTTGATCATCTCATGAGCTCTCACCATCATGGTGATTTGCTTCCACTCCCTTCGGAGACATTGCATGAAACGAAAGTTTGTTTCATGCAAAGTCTTTGATACTCCATGTTTCTCCAGTTTATACACCACATCAGTAAACCTTTCAAACGTCTGATTAATCTTCTCATTATACAGTTGTTTAAAGTTGCTGAAATCAGCCAGAATGTTGTTGACTTTGCTCTTTTTCATAACATCACTACCTTCGTATCGCATCTTCAGTCTATCCCAAATCTCTTTTACAGATTTTGATCTTCGAACTAGATTGAAGGCAACAGGAGGTAGACCACTTTTCAATTCTCGCATGCATCTTTTGTCATTCAAGGCAACAGGAGGTAGACCACTTTTCAATTCTCGCATGCATCTTTTGTCATTCTCGATCTTCTTCTTGTTCGCAGCAATCGCGGCTTCAGGATCAACAGGAGGAGTTGTGGCTTCACCAGATTTAGCAGCAAATCTGGTCTGAACATTAGCAGTAAACGTTCCTTCCTTCAATGATCTCAGAAGATCTTCATCGATACTTGATAAGTGATCCTCCATACGATCAGCCTATTGATCGTAATGTTCAGGAATCAGCATGGGTGCCTTGTTGCTGGAACCAAGTAGGGCTGCGTAGTTCATCATTGCGTTGTTCGCGTTGTAGGCCATTGAAATATTAGATCGTTGCTGGGAAAATATCAAGATTAAAACTCTGAAACACGGAAGAGTGGATGCAAGAACGATTTGAAACCACAAATCAAAGAAAAGAATTTAATCTTAATATCATATCAGCAAACAACCTGCTCTGATACCACTTGTAAGAACAAATTAAGAACAAGGCTAACAACGAGAACACAAGTATTTGAGTATTCAATCAGTCGAATGATTTGTATTCAATGTAAAAAGGATAGTGCTCCAAGTCTTTTAATGACGAGCAACTATTGAGAGCATTACAATGAATATGCGACTGTTCTAAGAGTATGTACTAAACATCTAGGGCTAAAGGTGTTTATATACTAAGATCTAATTGGATAAACACTTAATCCAATTAGTTACAGATAAGCATAAAAACCCTAGACATTATCTATAATGAAAGTTAAGTTCAAAACATAACTGTCTACAGATAAGCACGTAGACTTCGTATCAATCATACACTTCGCATCAACCTTCACTTCGTATATACCAAAAGCTTCAGACAAGAGCATAAGTACTTCGGATATCAAAATATCATCACAATCAGAATCCTAACAGAATATTTTATCATTAAACATGGATATGTTTCCTGAATGAAAGTCAATTCATAACGAAAACCTTGTTCATACAAACGGAAAGTAGATATAATGTTCTTAATTATACTAGGTACATAACAGCAATTGTTCAAAACGAGATAAAGCCCATTTGGAAGTAGGAGATGATATTGGCCTATGGCCTTAACGGCTACACGATGGTCGTTTCCTACATGCAGTTCTAAATCGCCATCTCGTAGTTCTCTATCATTCCTTAGTCCCTGCAAATCATTGAAGATGTTAGTACCACTTCCGGTATCGAATACCCATAATTCAAATACAAATATACCTCAGGTGCCGGTCTGATCGGTCTTGGTTTTCTTAACCTCCTCAAGATATTTGGGACAATTGCGCTTTCAAGGTCTCAAACCTTTCTTACTTAGCCTGAAGCTAAACCATAATTTTCAGTTGCTTGATCATACCAAGCGCTTCATGAAACTCGAAAGTATTTTGAAGTTAAAGAGACATAGTAGCAAGCATAATGCAAGCCGCCTCGAGCGAATCATTGACATGTTTCGTTCGAGGGTCCTTTAGTTGCTTTGAGGCATTGGCGAGGAGTTCTTCCGGGATAGGTTCATCAAGGACATAGTCCTTTTTCTCAAGCTTGACGACAATCCTCAGCTGTCAGAACCAATCAAGAAAGTTGGGTCCGGTCAATTTTTCTTTATCGAGGATGGATCAAATAGTGAGAGAAAAGGTGGTAACAGACGGGGTTGTCATCTACAAAATAATAATATTCATTTTAATATCTTCGATATATTTCTTTTAATATTAATTACCCTTTGAATTAGGATTGAAAAGCTAAGATCCACATCACACATAATCATTTGAGGCAGTGACCCACAACACAAGTGATTACGTTGATCGGTAGGTTACGATTACCAATTACATCTCGTATGTAACTCTTAGAATTTTATGGGATCCAAAACATATTATGTTTAATGGCATGTTAATCCCATCTATGCCTCAAGTTTCTCATGCTTAGGCGACCTTTATCACATAAGATTCTTGATCAAATCATTCAAACTTAAAAATATTGTGAATTATACTTTACTAACGGCTGGATGACCTTTATCCCATTAGCAAACATAAAACACTTCGGCCATCAAAGGATAATGCAAATAGACAAGGTGACCCAAGAATCTATAAGCATTTCACAATGATACATAAGTGATTTTTAAAGTGGATTGCATAGATTTGAAGTTTTTCGTGAATAAGGGTTTTTCAACGTTTTATTATTCTAGCATTTTAAAACGTTTTGTATCATATGAATATTTCATGCGTAAAATATTCCATGGTACATTTTCAAGGTTCCAAATGTATAAAATTAAATCAATATCTCATATTCGATTTAGTTTGTTAAATTAATATCCAATATTAATTTTGTCGTTATAACGATAAAAACCGTTTCTTTAACTTTTTAACAAAACTTCCGTTTATTATAAAGTTATGGAGTTTAGATTTAGTTTAAAACATTTTTAAACCTTTTTAAATATTTAAAAAGTTTGGCCATTTGAAGAGTTTCAAAAAAATTAAAACTCTTTTAATAAAAACTCCAATTTTACACATCTCATGTACAAACTTTATTATTTGTAATTCCAAACTCCAACTTGATGTTATTATTGTTAAACTGTTATTTTGTATGGAAAACATATTTTCGAACATACGACATTATATATAACAATAAATATAAACATCACAAGCATGCATCACAACATGTATGAACAAAGCCATTTTATAGTAATAGTCATTTTGAGCCATCACAACAACTATTAAGTCATTTTCTAAAGGATTTAATTGAGGACACTTCAAGGGTATTCAAAACTGTAACACCCGGATTTTAAAACAAAAACACCCATGAAAATTTTTCATTTTAAACAAAGGTTTCATTACGTAAAACCATAACAAAGGGGTATATTTTAATAAAAACGGGTACAAGTGTATCAAGGAGAGTATATAATACCATAGTCTCCTTTGAAGCCGGGCTGCTACTGACAGCATCTACGAGTCCACTTCTTGAGTCACGGACTTTATCCTTACCCCTGTCAGGGTTATGCTAACCTGCAGGGACATTTAACAAACGGTATGAGCTACAAAGCTCAGTGAGTAATCGTAACCTGCAAATAACATGTATCAAATATATTCGTATATCTGTCTGGATATCGAATCCAAACTCATAGCCTTACTGGCTGACCATATATCTCTTAGGATTTCACATCCTAATTTTTGTAGCCTTACAGGCTACTTCATTACAACCTGTAATTATCAAACCACATCAGTTATTTGCACAGATAATCATATCTATCGTTTCTGTCCCATGTTTCTTAGTCACAATGGACTGCATCATATGTCATGGCTATATAAGCCGCACCAAAACATTATCAATATATAAATCATAGACCGCAGGCCGCACCAGCTGGGTTTAATAACCCGATATCATAGCCAAAAGGCCGCACCAAGTACCTGTAATATTATCATAGCCGTATAGGCCGCACCAGTTGGATATAGCATCCAATATCATAGCCACAAGTGGCCGCACCATCTATTAACAGCTTGTATCAAAATCAAATATGGCTCACGGGTTAGCCCGCTGTTACCTTAGCTCACGGGTTAGCCCGCTGTTGCCTAGACTCATGGGTTAGCCCGCTGTTGTCTATATAATCTAACTCATCAGAATAAACTGTGACTCACGGGTTAGCCCGCTGTTGCCTAGACTCACGGGTTAGCCCGCTGTTGTCTATATAACAGTTTACATAGATATATTGACTCATAGTTCCGTTCTTGTCTATAACATACTCACGGCTTATCTGGTCTTTTCGTATATCAAATCATATACTCTGTCAAAATTTGTCCCCAAAATCATTTCCACCTGCAGTTGCTCTTTTAACAAATATCACACCGCATAACAGTGAGATTACTCACCTGGATACTAGCTGCGTTTCAATTCCGGTTGTTTCTTGCCTTTGCGTGCACCACAACCATTTGTCCCATACCTATATATTCATTTATATACCAACTGATAATAGGTTAATAATCATCTAAATTGACTCTAATACGTAAGAGTCCAATATTATATCATTATAAACAATGCATAGATAATAAACTTTACATTTACTATCTTTATGTGAATTTTACTATTCACCGAGGCATTCGAATCGATCTACAGTGCCCCCGAGGGGTCGAAAACTCAATATAAAAATTTTCCCAAACTTTTCAGACCATAACGAGCCTACGGTTCAAGTTTGAGCTAAATCGGACAAGCCAAACAAAAGTTAGCGTTTTAAAATCCCTGTCTGGTGGACGCACCGCGCCAGGGGCTGGGCGCACTGCGCCTGGGCGCACCCCGCCCTGGTCCTGGGCGCACTGCGCCTGGCGCCTGGGCAGTCTCCTGATCAGTCGCGATTTGTGCACTGTAGCACGCAGTTTTGGCCCATTAAGTCCTTAATCCAGTTCTTAATCGTATGGGGTTTGTTCCTAGGCTAAAACCTTCTATTAAGACAAGGTTTTCAACCATTAAAACCCACTCAATCAATCAAGGAAGAATTAGGGTTCTTAGTTCCAAAAACCCCAAAACTTCAAATTCATCAATAATAGCAATCTACTTCCATTTTCTTGAATTAAGCCCTTATTAGCATGACTTATTGGAAGCATTAAGCTATTACAACACATAATTCTTGACTGAAATTTCAGTCATCAAGTTCATTTCATCAAGAACACTCAAGAACTTAGGTTAGAATTCAATACTAACCTTATTTAACTTAGGAATCACCAATTCCAAGCTATGATTCCAATTCCATGCTTCAATCTCCATGATCTCTGCAGAAATTGCACCTTCAAGCCTCTCCCGATGCTGCTAAATTTTTCAGCCAACATTAATGGAGGTATTTCCCTTTTTATATTTTCCAATTTTACAAATTTGGTTCCTAAGTTTCATTTCTTGAACTTTTGGCACCAATATCAAGTTTTATCACAATAAAACTTTCATTTCTTATACTTTTGCCACAAGGAGCAATATTTTTATACAATTGGTCCTTCACATGGTCAAATGACCAAAATACCCTTTTGTGGTAAAACGACCAAATTTCAGTTTTTATAACATTTTAAGTCCAAAACTCAAAATATTATTTCAAACCAAATTCTTTTCTGTCCAAAAGACCAAATTACCCTTCTAAGGTAAAATGACCTTTTTACCCTTTTTATTATAATTACATAAAAAGAGTGTCTTGGCGTTACAAATTCTCCCCTCCTTCAAAAGATTTCGTCCCCGAAATCATACAAGGAGTTGAGGTTATGTCTTTCTCGTTTCAATTTCGGTTTCCCATATCATATGGAAACCTTTATGGTATTGCCTAAGCACTTAACCATACTAGTCTTCTTATCTCATAATTAGATCACAATTTGCATATCATTCCTCCGGTTGTTCCGGGCACCTTAATCACTTATCTACCTCATTTCGACATGAGGGATTCGTTGGAATTCATCAGTCTGTGTTCTCAGAACTATGAGACCCATAGAAATCATTACTAATATCTCGGAGTTCATCAAAAGTCTTCAATCGATACATCCCAGTTTTTACTCTTTGGGACCTATGGAAAAGTCCAATAGATGAGGACTTAATTTTCCTTTCGTCCCAAACAGATTTTTAGTCTCTCCAAGGAATATTTTTTTATTACATTGTCATTCCTCATTTGGAATTCAACAGTTCTACTCGGCAATCCGTATACTACTTTGGTCGACTTTTGTCTATTTCCAAGCTTTCTTGAGTTTGCCTAATCTTTTCTTCTTTTTGAAGTAAAATCTCGGGTCCAGCCAACGGCTTCTCCCCTACGTCAGTCTAGTGAATCTGCGTGCATCACGATATTCTATACTATACATTATACGGGTCATCTAAATGCTGGTACTAAAACTATTATTATCTACGGGTTCTACCAAAGATAGGCGATCTTCTCATCTTCCACTAGGGTCTGCTGTGCAATTTTCAAGCACATCTTCTAGAGTCTGCATCATTTTCTCGCCTCGTCTATCATTTCTGCAATTCCTATACAGTACTTACTAGTACTTTTAAACTATCAATTTTAAGAATTAATGCTAAATTCAGCAAATAATTCTAGTATTTCGATCCGATACAGTCGACACCTGTAGTGCACGTCAACAATTTTCTTTTTCTATGTAGTTTTCACTACTTTCCGCTCTTAATTTCTTCCTTAATCGGTATACATTTGCACTGGTTTCATCAACCAATCTGCAATTACCCAAATGGTGTCATACCCATACGGTACTTGCAAAGACTTTATTACAAAGTCTATAATATTTTCGTCCCATTTCTTCTTTGGGACCCACAACGGTTAAATTTTTCGTATGTTTCTAATGATTTGACTGTAGTTACACACTAGTCAAACACTTTTCACATGTCTTTCAATGTCTTTCTTTAGTCCTGGCCACTAATGCGTAGGTTACATCATCCTACACAGTTTGGTATTGCCCCGGACATTTTGCATATCTACCCAAATATACATCTTTTAAGGGTAAATTTTCATATCTCGTTTTGCTTTGAAACTCACATACACAACCACCAAGGGTTTTCAATCGCTGTGAGTTTCTAACTAGCTTCTTTCAATAGCTAATCATTCATTCACTTTTCACATTTTCAGACTTGCACACTTCTTCTTGTGCTTCCCGAATCAACTCAGGTAATCAATTTGCCACACTCACGCATGTGGTTGTATCTTTCAAAAGATACTCTTTCTAATTCAAGGCATCTATAATCACATCAACCTTTCCGAGATGGTACAAGATTTCATAACCGAAATCTTTAAGTAACCCATCTATCTTTGCTATCTCATATTTAGCTTCTTTTTGATCAACTAAGTACTTCAAACTTATATGATCCATATAAACAGTAAGCTTTACACCACATCAGTAGTGTCTCCAAAGCTTAAATGCCAAAATCATAATTGCTACTGCAATATCATGTATCCAAAGTCAACTCTGGATGCATTTCTATAATCCAGTTTATCTTCTCCGCTTAGCAATAATGCTAACACCGGAGCTTCACACAAGGTTTATTTCAACCTTTGAAAAGATTACATGTGATCTTTCTTACCACTCAGACTTTTCACTTTTATTGGTCAACTTTAGTCAACTAAACAGCAATCGAGGAGCAGTTTTCTACAACTCTCCTATAATAAACCGTCAATCCAAGGAACTACAAGTTTCAGTCAGATTCCTCAGGCGGTTCCAGTTTTATCACATCATCATTTCCACTGGATTTATTTTATCATATTTGGCACTATTATCATGCCCAAAGAATTGAAACTTCTTTTAGCCAAATTTTTCATACTTGGAGAATTTAACATATCACTTAACTCAGTGAAGTAACTCCAGTATCTGGTACAAATATACCTCATATTCGGTCTGATTTCGAGAATATCAGATTCTCAGTAGTCAATGTACATACACATTAACCTATCTTTCTTCTTTTCCAACAGACAGGGCTCCACACGATGACACTTTCGGCCATATGAGACCCCAATTCAAAAACAATTCCTTCCAATTGTTTTACCACTCTGCCATCTCTGCAGAGGCTAATCAATATAGAGCCTAAATAACAGGAACGGCTCCCAAGACCAGCTTAATCATAAGCTCTTCTCGCCAATCTGGCAGAAATCCTGGAAGTTCTTTTCAAAAGAAACATCCGAGAATTTATTTAAAGTAGTACACTACTATCACTGCTTTATTTAACTTGGCCAATACCACGTATGCCATCTACAACATCATTCCTTTACTAACTCTTTTCCGAGTTTAAGCAAAGGAAAATAGCCGGTATTCTCAACAACGGTCATTTACCATGGATTTTCGTCCATTTCATTTCTGATTTAAGAACCATAATGTTCTTGTTTCTACAATTCATGTTAGCATACTTCGTTGCTAACCAATATATAGGCATAATTGCTTCAGTTTTAAAGGTAGTCATCGGCTTCAGATTCATAGGGAAAATGGTCCCGTAAATCCTAGGCAATCTACCTTCCAGGTGTTCAATATCTAGAACATATTTGCTATTTACTATAGCTACTTCCAAAATTTCATCCATAATCATCGATGAAGTATTCAGACAAGACATCAACGTCACCGATCCAAAGCATAGCTTCATGGATCATATATAACATATATGGGGAGTATATTCAAAACAATTATATTTGAGACCATATCAGTCTACTCACGAGCTTTCTCCACAGTCTACTGGAATGCTCAAGGTATCACTGGTCCTTTTCGACCATTCGTTTCTTCTTTCTTTCCTCCCCGTTCTTTCCTGGGTTCATCACTCGTTACTCCACATTTAGCATGTGAGTATTTCATAGGAAAGTGTTTTATAGCTCCGCGCTAGACACACTTCCGATTCATTCAAACAAGCTCGAGCAATCTGCTCCTGCTTTCTGCAATTTCAGCACTTCAACGGTAGAGTCTCAACTCTACAATTTTCTGAGTGCTTTTCTTGCACTTCTCACAATACATATCTGCTCTGTTTTGGTCCCTTCCCTTAGGTTGGACCCAGTCTGTGGTAACTTCTCCTGAAGCGTCCACCAATCGTTTTCTGCTTTTCTTGTAGTCTCAACTACTTTTCTTTTACCTTGATATCAATCAGGGTGAGCACCCAAATTTCTTTCTCTGACCACAGCAACTACTATTGCTTGTCATGTGGATTTTCTGCTACTTGTCTCTTTGCCCCTCATTCGACGGAGCCTTGAAAAAGGGCTGGTCCACCTCTTAAAGCTCCATGCCCTAAATTCATCCCAGTAATATTCGCTGCTCATACTTCTTATACGTTAGAAGTCAGCACCAGTTAGGTTATATATGTATAATAACAATTTATATACACCTAACTATACATCATGTCTACTGTCTCAGGGTTTAAGTCCAGGAATCTACACTATAGACACCTAGTTCACTTAAACCACGGCTCTGATACCAACTTGTAACACCCGGCTTTTAAAACAAAAACACCCCTGAAAATTTTTCATTTTAAACAAAGGTTTCATTACGTAAAACCATAACAAAGGGGTATATTTTAATAAAAACGGGTACAAGTGTATCAAGGAGAGTATATAATACCATAGTCTCCTTTGAAGCCGGGCTGCTACTGACAGCATCTACGAGTCCACTTCTTGAGTCATGGACTTTATCCTTACCCCTGTCAGCTAACCTGCAGGGACATTTAACAAACGGTATGAGCTACAAAGCTCAGTGACCTGCAAATAACATGTATCAAATATATTCGTATATCTGTCTGGATATCGAATCCAAACTCATAGCCTTACTGGCTGACCATATATCTCTTAGGATTTCACATCCTAATTTTTATAGCCTTACAGGCTACTTCATTACAACCTGTAATTATCAAACCACATCAGTTATTTGCACAGATAATCATATCTATCGTTTCTGTCCCATGTTTCTTAGTCACAATGGACTGCATCATATGTCATGGCTATATAAGCCGCACCAAAACATTATCAATATATAAATCATAGACCGCAGGCCGCACCAGCTGGGTTTAATAACCCGATATCATAGCTAAAAGGCCGCACCAAGTACCTGTAATATTATCATAGCCGTATAGGCCGCACCAGATGGATATAGCATCCAATATCATAGCCACAAGTGGCCGCACCATCTACTAACAGCTTGTATCAAAATCAAATATGGCTCACGGGTTAGCCCGCTGTTGCCTTAGCTCACGGGTTAGCCCGCTGTTGCCTAGACTCACGGGTTAGCCCACTGTTGTCTATATAATCTAACTAATCAGAATAAACTGTGGCTCACGGGTTAGCCCGCTGTTGCCTAGACTCACGGGTTAGCCCGCTGTTATCTATATAACAGTTTACATAGATATATTGACTCACAGTTCCATTCTTGTCTATAACAGACTCACGGCTTATCTGGTCTTGTCGTATATCAAATCATATACTCTGTCAAAATTTGTCCCCAAAATCATTTCCACCTGCAGCTGCTCTTTTAACAAATATCACACCGGATAACAGTGAGATTACTCACCTGGATACTAGCTGCGTTTCAATTCCGGTTGTTTCTTGCCTTTGCGTGCACCACAACCATTTGTCCCATACCTATATATTTATTTATATACCAAATGATAATAGGTTAATAATCATCTAAATTGACTCTAATACGTAAGAGTCCAATATTATATCATTATAAACAATGCCTAGATAATAAACTTTTCATTTACTATCTTTATGTGAATTTTACTATTCACCGAGGCATTCGAATCGATCTACAGTGCCCCCGAGGGGTCGAAAACTCAATATAAAAATTTTCCCAAACTTTTCAGACCATAACGAGCCTACGGTTCAAGTTTGAGCTAAATCGGACAAGCCAAACAAAAGTTAGCGTTTTAAAATCCCTGTCTGGTGGGCGCACCGCGCCAGGGGCTGGGCGCACCCCGCCCTGGTCCTGGGTGCACTGCGCCTGGCGCCTGGGCAGTCTCCTGATCAGTCGCGATTTGTGCACTGTAGCACGCAGTTTTGGCCCATTAAGTCCTTAATCCAGTTCTTAATCGTATGGGGTTTGTTCCTAGGCTAAAACCTTCTATTAAGACAAGGTTTTCAACCATTAAAACCCACTCAATCAATCAAGGAAGAATTAGGGTTCTTAGTTCCAAAAACCCCAAAACTTCAAATTCATCAATAATAGCAATCTACTTCCATTTTCTTGAATTAAGCCCTTATTAGCATGACTTATTGGAAGCATTAAGCTATTACAACACATAATTCTTGACTGAAATTTCAGTCATCAAGTTCATTTCATCAAGAACACTCAAGAACTTAGGTTAGAATTCAATACTAACCTTATTTAACTTAGGAATCACCAATTCCAAGCTATGATTCCAATTCCATGCTTCAATCTCCATGATCTCTGCAGAAATTGCACCTTCAAGCCTCTCCCGATGCTGCTAAATTTTTCAGCCAACATTAATGGAGGTATTTCCCTTTTTATATTTTCCAATTTTACAAATTTGGTCCCTAAGTTTCATTTCTTGAACTTTTGGCACCAATATCAAGTTTTATCACAATAAAACTTTCATTTCTTATACTTTTGCCACAAGGAGCAATATTTTTATACAATTGGTCCTTCACATGGTCAAATGACCAAAATACCCTTTTGTGGTAAAACGACCAAATTTCAGTTTTTATAACATTTTAAGTCCAAAACTCAAAATATTATTTCAAACCAAATTCTTTTCTGTCCAAAAGACCAAATTACCCTTCTAAGGTAAAATGACATTTTTACCCTTTTTATTATAATTACATAAAAAGAGTGTCTTGGCGTTACAAAAACACCATGTCTTGAGAGGGTCTTCATAAGCTCCATCTTGTTATTATTTTTTTAATTGTAAAAGACTAGTCTAAAGTAATCTATTACATACAGATAAAACAATACTTGCTAATATATTACATCATCAAATGAATGAAAAAATAGCAACCACAAATGTCATAATGGCTTGTTTATACATATTATCAACATATGAAATAAACAAAACTTTGTTTTTTCTAATGCAACTTTTATATAATCAAAATGCATGAAAAATGGTTATGTAAATTTATATAATTTTAAAACTACGAGTTGTCAAAGAAACAAATATGGAATTTCTTAGCCAAAAGAAATCCATCATTGTTTTCCAAAAACAAAAGATTATCAAACATAGAAAATCATTCTTTCATATAAAAGATGGCTCTGATACCACTGATGGGTTTTGATGAATAAAATAGAGAGTTTACACTAAAACGGCAACGGAAGCATTTTAAAATAACTAGTTTATTTTAGATATTTTAAAAAAAATCAAGGATCTATTTACATGGGTAAGAATGATATTTAAAAACATACATAGGATGTTTTATAGTGATTACCTTTGTTGCCTTTGAACCCTCTTGGAATTGGGGTGTTGATGTAGATGGCAAAACCAAAAATCTTGATTTCTCTACAAGTATCCACCACCAAGGTTAAGACACTTGGATTGTAGATCCTTCTTGTATAAAGAAATTCTTAAGCCTTTAAGTACTTAACAAAATTAAGCACTTAAGGAGAAGCACTTCTACACTCTCAAACTTGAAACAAACTTCACAAAATGAGAGAGTAGACGGAGAGAAAAGGTTAGCCACATTTTGAGAGTAAATGAGAGAAAAACTAGGGGTGTGTATGGGGCGGTTAATGGTCAAAACTAAACCATAACCAAAGCATTCGGTTAATACATTTGTTCAACCATTAGATGATGGTTAATATTGGTTTCGGTTAATGGTTAAAGCGGTTAAATTGGTTACGCTTATCGGTTTATATTGATTAACCGTTAATATTAGAATATACAAAAACTATTACTTAAGTCTTTATTTCGATATTTTTTTCTACAAGGTCTTTAAGGTTTTTTTTTATTTTAATGTTGCGCTTTAAACCGGTCACATTCAGGTTATAGTGAAAAAGATAATGAGAATCAATGCTAGAATATATATTAGGGACAATATTTGTGAACAGATAAAAGTAACGGATATTAATCAATTTAATGTTTCCTATTAAATTTGTAACATATAAACTATATATTATTTTATTTATGCGCGGTTCGGTTAATATTGGATCGGTTTCCATATAAAACCATAACCAAACCATTATATTTCGGTTATCAAAAATATAAACCAAAACATTCGATTTAATAAATGGTTCAGTTATAATGGTTCGATTTTATCGGTTGGTTCGGTTTTTCGGTTTTTATTCTCACCCTAAGAAAAACTATATGCAAACTTTGTATCTCACTCTCTTTTATACTCACAAAAGAGTATCATGACCCATACCATCAATAAATGCAAAAGATATCACATTATACAAGGTATGGGTGTAAGGTGAAGGTTGACAAGCAAACTCCACCCAACCCTCTTATGGTGGTGGAAAAAGGACAAGAGTGTCCAACACTCTTGCTTTAGAAACTAACTAAGTCTAGTTACATATTAATGTAACCCAAAATGTCCAAAACTTTGTATATGACTTAAATATATCATACCATATGATATAATTATTAGTTTAACTCTTTATAATTATTATTTTCACGAAACAATAATTATTCTCAAATTAAATAAAAGAGTTGAATTTATTTATTAATTATAAAATACTTAATAAATATTTAATAAGTATCAACTTGATTAAGATGTGATCCTATAAGATCATATGTTATTAGCAAATATAATTTTATAATGATTATTGAGCATATATATATATATATATATATATATATATATATATATATATATATATATATATATATATATATATATATATATATATATATATATATATATATATATATATATATATATATATATATATATATATATATATATATATATATATATATATATATATATATATATATATATATATATATATATATATATATATATATAGTAAAGATCTAATGAGAACCATTATTTTCATGAGAACCTAGGAACCAATCCTTGACCACTAGATCAAAAAAATGGATGACTGATATGAAAGATGACATAATTGTAATTATAATGAAAGTTAATGGTATGTTAGGCTTTTTATAAACAGCTACAAGGGCAGTCACGGGATTAAAAATTATGTGATCCCTTGAAAAATGGGAATACCTAATAATCATATATATATATATATATATATATATATATATATATATATATATATATATATATATATATATATATTTATATATATATATATATATATATATATATATATATATATATATATATATATATATATATATATATATATATATATATATATTGTTACAAGTAATTGGTGAATGACATAATTATGTAATCACTTTGTCATCACCTTCCATTTACCAATTAAACAACTATATTTGAATAGTAAATTTGGTAGTATAAATAGACCATCAATGTAATGAAGAAAATGCATCTCATATCAACTCTTTCACAAGTGATATAAACTCTCTCTACTCTCTCCAAGCTCTCAAGCTTTCTTTCTTTCTTCATCTATATTCTAGTTTTTAGTTTGTTCATAATTGTCATGGTAACGCTGAATTTATATCACGTTATCAGCACGAGGCTCTAACGAAGGCGATTAAAAGACACATCGATCTTAATCAAGGTATGTAATTTCATCAAAACTAGAATGTTAATTAATAATAATAATAACAATAACGACAACGAAAAAAAACAACATTTTATTCTCGAAGTTATGACTACTAACAAATTTCTTTTCTTATTTATCCTTGACGTTATGACTACTAACAAATTTCTTTTCTTATTTAACCTTGACGTTATGACTACTAACGAAGTTCATTTCTTATTCTAACTTTACTTACGCTTTATTAACATTTATTATTGCAAACTAACTTTTGTTATCGCATACTAATTTTTATTTATGCAACTAACATTTATTTATGTATACTAACGTTTATTTATGCAAACTAACGTTTATTTACGGCAACTAACGTTTATTTATGCAAACTAACGTTTATTTACTGCAACTAACATTTATTTATGCAAACTAACATTTATTTACGCATACTAACATTTATTTATGTATACTAACGCTTATTTATATAAACTAATATTTATTTACGCACACTAACATTTATTTATGTATACTAACTATTATTCATGCTCTGACATCTATTTATATATACTAACGTTTATTTATGCGCAACCGATTAAAAATAACATTTTAAATTTTAAAATAAAATTAATTTGAGAAGATTCATCTATTTAATTATGTTTGTAACTATAATAGAAATAGTAAAACTCATCCCCACCTTTAAACGACAAATTTAATGAGTTTTATTTTTCTTAGGAACTACAATATGTCAAACATTGCAAAGCTTGAATTTACCGCTCTTGAAGTCAGCGGAAAGAACTACATGCCTTGGACTATAGATGTTACGATGCATCTTGAGTCCATGGATTTATCTGAAACTATAAAAGAAAAAAATAAGTGCACGTCGCAAGATAAAGCACGTGCAATAATTTTCCTTCGCAAACATATCGATGAAATGTTGAGGTATGAATACCTCAATACCACCGATCCTAGCACTCTTTGGAAAAGCTTAAAAGAAAGATTTGACCACCAAAAGGAAGTTATACTTCCAAGTGCTAAGGCTGAGTGGTTATCGTTGAGGTTTCAAGACTTCAAAAAGGTACATGACTATAATTCCGCATTATTTCGGATATGTTCACAACTAAAATTTTGTGGGGAAGAGGTTTCTGATGCTTCGATGTTGGAGAAAACTCTCTCCACATTCCATGCATCAAATATGACATTGCAACAACAATATCGTATGCAAAAGCTCAAAAAATATTCTGAGCTTAATACACTTCTCCTTGTTGCTGAACAAAATAATGAACTATTAATAAAGAACCACCAGTCCCGTCCAACAGGTTCAGTAGCACTTCCTGAAGCAAATGCTACTATCACTTATGAACCTAGAAATAATTCGTATGGACGAGGACGTGGTCGTGGTCGTGGTCGTGGACGAGGTCGTGGTCGCGGTCGAGACCATTTTAATCAAAACCAAAATTTTGGGCGCGGTTATACTCAAGGTCGTGGACGCGGTCATCCTTATAACCGTGGGCGTGGTCAAAGAAACAATAATCAACACACTCCACAAGGAAATAATGTCCAACCACAAGAAAAAAGAAATGATGTCGGAACATCACAGAACCCCGGAGGTTCTTGTTATAGATGTGGTAGCACAGGTCATTGGTCAAGGACTTGTCGTACAGATCCCCATCTTTGTAAACTTTACCAAGATTCCATTAAAGGAAAGGGGAAAGAAGTCAATCTCATCGATGGTGTTGATCTAGGAAACATTGAACTAAACACTCTTGACTTTTGCAATGATTTAGACATCCTAGAAAACTAGTTTCCTTTTGTAACATGTTTTTAATTTTTCATTGTAATGTTTTTCTTTTTTAATAAAGTTTTTCGAGTCACTTTTATTAAAATTGTGTTCATAACTCATCATTTATTTTTCTTATATGAAGTTCAAAATGAGTTCAACTGGAGCACAAAACCAAGGAAATCTTGGAGAACTCTTAATAATTGATTGTGGTACCACACACACCATCTTGAAAACAAAGAAATATTTTTCCACACTAAAACCCATAAAAGGGCACATAAATACAATATCAGGTCCTGTAGACTTGATCGTAGGAGCAGGAAATGCTTGTTTCATGTTACCTAATGGTACGAAGTTTGTAATCAGTAATGCGTTATTTTCCCCAAAGTCAAATAGAAATTTATTGGGTTTTAATGATATATATCTTAACGGATATGACACATTCACCAAAACAATAGGAAACAAGAAATCTATGTTTATAATAAATGAAAACCATATATTGGAGAAATTACCACAATTTGATTCTGGTTTACATTTTACATATATAAATATAGTTGAGTCAAATTTGGTGGTTAAAGAAAAATTTTGTGATCCTAGAATATTTAGTTTGTGGCATGACAGGCTGGGCCATCCAGGATTAACAATGATGCATCGAATAATTGAAAATACATTTGGGCATCCATTAAAGGACCAGAAGTTCCCTCAAATAGGTAATAAGAACCCGTGTATTTCTTGTTCCCTTGGGAAATTAATTACAAGACCTTCACCAATGAAAGTTGAAAGGGAATCACCTAGATTTCTAGAAAGAATTCAAGGAGACATATGTGGTCCAATTCATCCACCTTCTGGACCATTTAAATACTTTATGGTCTTAATAGATGCATCAACTAGATGGTCTCATGTTTGCCTATTATCAACTCGTAACATGGCATTCACAAAATTCCTAACTCAGATTATTAAACTGAGAGCACATTTTCCTGATTATAACATCAATAAAGTGAGACTTGATAATGCAGGTGAGTTTACGTCTCAAGTATTTAATGATTATTGTATGTCTATAGGAATTACTGTTGAGCATCCAGTTGCACATGTACACACTCAAAATGGTTTAGCAGAATCACTGATTAAACGTCTCCAATTAATAGCTAGACCATTAATAATGAGAACAAAACTTCCTATTTCCATTTGGGGTCATGCAATTTTACATGCTGCATCACTGATTCGTTTGAGACCAAGTGCATATCATACACATTCTCCCCTTCAACTTGTTTCTGGAAAAGAACCAGATATATCCCACCTTAAAATTTTTGGAAGTGCAGTATATGTTCCTATTGCTCCACCACAACGTATAAAAATGGGTCCTCAAAGGAGGTTGGGAATATATGTTGGTTTTGAAACAAATTCAATAATAAGATATCTTGAACCTTTGACAGGTGATATGTTTACAGCACGTCTTGCTGATTGCCATTTCAATGAAGAAAATTTCCCAATGCTTGGGGGAGAAATGAAAACCCAAGAAAAGAATGTTTTATGGTATGAACCTTCTTTATCATATCTTGATCCTCGCACACAAGAATGTGAGATGGGTGTTCAAAAAATAATACATTTGCAAGAAGTTGCAAATCAATTACCTGATGCATTTACTGATACAAAAAGAGTTACTAAATCATATATACCTGCTGTTAATGCTCCAGCTCGAATTGAACTCCCAGATAGACAATCTGATGAAAAAGTAACTCAATAATCCAAAGCACGCCTGAAGCGTGGAAGGCCATTTGGTTCTAAGGATGCAAATCCTAGAAAAAGAAGAGGAATGGAAAATATATTTGAGCATAATGAAAATGTTCATGAAGAAATACAAAATAACATTACTTCCCCAGTTGAGGAAATAAATGATAAGGAGATTGAAATTAATTATGGTCATATAAAAATAGTAAGGAGCCAATATGAATTAGAAGATATAATATTTTCTTATTCAGTTGCATGCAATATTATCAATGAGGATCCAGAACCACAATCTGTCATTGAATGCCAAAATAGGCAGGATTGGGGTAAATGGAAAGAGGCCATGCAAGCTGAATTAACGTCTCTCAATAACAGAAAGGTTTTTGGACCTATTATACTCACACCCGGAGTTGTGAAACCATTGGGATACAGATGGATTTTTATACGAAAAAGAAATGAGAAAAATGAAATTGTGATATACAAAGCCAGGCTCGTTGCTCAGGGTTTTTCTCAAAGGCCGGGAATCGATTATGAAGAAACATATTCTCCTGTTATGGATGCAATCACTTTCAGATATTTAATCAGTCTAGCAGTTTCTGAAAATTTAGATATGCATCTTATGGATGTTGTTACTGCTTACTTATATGGATCACTTGACAGTGATATATATATGAAAATCCCCGAAGGATTTAAAATGCCAGAAGCATTAAGTGCAAAACCCAAACAAATGTATTCTATCAAACTGCAAAGATCATTGTATGGGTTAAAGCAATCTGGACGTATGTGGTACAATCGTCTAAGTGATTACTTAATAAGCAAAGGCTATAAAAAAATACTATTTGTCCGTGTGTATTTATTAAGAAAACAACATCTGGATATGTGATTATAGCCGTCTATGTTAATGATCTAAACATTATTGGGACGAATAAAGAAATCCTTGAAGTGATTGAATTTTTAAAGAAAGAATTTGAAATGAAAGACCTTGGGAAAACCAAATATTGTCTTGGTTTACAGATTGAGCATATGCCAAATGGGATACTTGTCCATCAATCAAACTATACAGAAAGGGTCTTGAAACGTTTTAATATGGATAAAGCCAAACCTTTAAGCTCTCCAATGATTGTTAGATCACTAAATATTGACAAAGATCCATATCGCCCTTGTGAGGAAAATGAAGAAATTCTTGGTCCAGAAGTACCATATCTTAATGCAATTGGAGCTCTTATGTATCTTACTAATTGTACTAGACCTGACATTTCTTTTGCAGTAAATCTATTAGCAAGATTTAGTTCATCTCCAACAAAAAGACACTGGAATGGAATCAAGCACATATTACGATACCTTCGCGGAACTACTGATTTAGGTTTATTTTTTCCTAATAGTTCAAAACAAGGCTTGATTGGTTATGCAGATGCAGGTTACTTGTCTGATCTTCATAAAGCTAGATCTCAAACTGGATATGTATTCATGAATGGAGGTACTGCAATATCTTGGCGTTCTCAAAAGCAAACACTCGTCGCCACATCTTCAAATCATGCAGAAGTAATTGCTCTAAATGAAGCTAGTAGAGAATGTACATGGTTAAGATCGATGACACAACTTATCCTGACTTCTTGTGGAATTGATAAAGATAAATCTCCAACCTTAATCTATGAAGATAATGCAGCATGTGTCGCTCAAATGAAAGAAGGGTACATCAAAAGCGACAGGACAAAACATATTCCTCCAAAGTTTTTTGAATACACTCAAGAGCGTATGAAGAATCAACAGATTGAATTAAAATATGTTCAATCTAGCAACAATGCAGCAGATCTTTTCACAAAGGCACTTCCTACCAAGATTTTTAGAAAACATGTTCATGGTATTGGAATGAGACATCTGCACAATACATAATGGTCATTAGATATCTAAATGAGGGGGAGTCAACTAGACACTGCACTCTTTTTCCCTTCGCTAAAGTTTTTTCCCACTGGGTTTTCTTTAGCAAGGTTTTTAATGAGGCAGTACTTCAAAGTTGAACTCTGATGTAGAATGATGTCATTTAAGGGGGAGTGTTACAAGTAATTGGTGAATGACATAATTATGTAATCACTTTGTCATCACCTTCCATTTACCAATTAAACAACTATATTTGAATAGTAAATTTGGTAGTATAAATAGACCATCAATGTAAGGAAGAAAATGCATCTCATATCAACTCTTTCACAAGTGATATAAACTCTCTCTACTCTCTCCAAGCTCTCAAGCTTTCTTTCTTTCTTCATCTATATTCTAGTTTTTAGTTTGTTCATAATTGTCGTGGTAACGCTGAATTTATATCATATATATATATATATATATATATATATATATATATATATATATATATATATATATATATATATATATATATATATATATAGGGCTAGGATCATATATATCCATACAAGTATTGTGTAACCTTGAAACTCAATCTGGACCACTCATTTAAAACACATTCTTTTAAGAATGTATAAAATTTAGTTCATTCTTTTAAGAATGGTAAGAACTCATTCTGTCAAGAACTTATTCTGTTAAGAATGTGTTTTTTTCATTGTTAAGAGAATAAAATCTGATGGTCATGATTTGGTTACAGGGTAACACAATAATTGTCATTCTTATTATAACCTAGCCCTATATATATATATATATATATATATATATATATATATATATATATATATATATATATATATATATATATATATATATATATATATATATATATATATATATATATATATATATATATATATAGATTTAGGTTCATATGTGGAGACTAATTATTGTGTGAGTGTATGACTCATTCTGGACCAATCATTTCCTAAGGGTAAAATAGTAAATTAAGATAATTATTAATTAATTAAATTTTTAGTTTTATTTGTTAATTTAGGTAATTGACGAATTCTATCCATTTTTATCTCATTCTCCTATTCTCTTTCTTCTTATACGTACAAACCATCCAACCCTAATCCCTTATCATCGCCGTATACCTCTCTTTCTCTCTCTCTCTCTCTCTCTCTAACATTCACCGATGAAGAATCAACAATCATCCGATCGAAGACCTTCGACATCAAAGCTTTTCTTCTTCACTCTGCTGTCGACGCCATTACCGAAGAGGCGAAGACCTTTGGTAACCATTTATCAGTTTCAAGTGTTGTCACCCTTCAAAATTTACAAGCAAAATTCAGTCATCAATTAATCAACGTTATTTTAGTTTCAAACAACTCTCGATCCAAAATCAGGTGATGTTCGTGTTTCATTCTCGACAAAATTGAATCAATACGCATTGGTTTTTCAATTTCAGATCGGATTGTTGATTGTTGATTTCATTTACGTCTATGATTCCCAATTACAATTCCAAATTCCGAGCAGGTAAGGAATATCGGGATGATTGATGTCCGATGTGTTCCCGATAAAACCAATTTCACCGAAGTTAATTTGACAGAAAATGGCATTTTGTGATTAGCTTCTGTTTTTGAGGTTTTGACATTTTCCACGAAATTAGAGTGGTGGGAAGAAATTGTTGGATTGAAGATCTCAATTCTCAAGAAATCAAGATGTCAAGATCGCAGCATCAGCACGAGGACCACACCTGTTCCGTAAACGGCTAAACACCAAAGTCCAAGTGGTAATTCCTAATTCCATTGTTGTCGCTGAATCCACTAATTTCTAAGGACTAAGCTTTGTTTTTTTTTTAATTTCTATTATAATCAAAGTTTATTTTATGTTCCTTATTTCCCTATGTTTTCTTCACTAATTCTTTTTTTATTCTTGAGAACTGGTGTGTAACTTTTGTGCCGATTGGATGAAGTGAAGAGGCGGCTGAAAGAAGACTTGGCGTTCAGTAGTGAATTATGCAAGAATTAAATGTATTCTATTTTGTATTCTTTAAGAATATATGAAATGCAAATTATATGGTAGTGAATTATGCAATAATTAAATGTATTCTATTTTGTATTCTTTAAGAATATATGAAATACAAATTATATTGTATTCTTTTTAAGAATGAAGTGTTTTTTTTAATAATGAAGCATAATTTTTAGAATGTATCTTTTATTCTTTATATATAATATTCTTTCAGAATGTACATGTCATTATGTTTGTAATTTAATATATGCATTCATATTCTTTAAGAATGTTAATTCTAAAAAAATATAATTTACAATGTTTGTATTCTTTGGGAATGAATACCTGCGTTTTTTGTTCAATATGTACGGATCTGTATTTTTAAATTTAATATAATATGATAAATACATATTAAATAAAAATCCCACCAATTTAAGAGATAATAACTGAACTTCCTTTTTTAATTCTTGATTAATGGACTAAAATACCCTTTTTAGGGGTTTAATTGTAAAACCTGAATAATTAAGTTTTATATATTTACGTTGAAGCCCCTGAATCTAAGACCGTTGATCTATTCAATCAGACGCTCCATATTTTATCACACATTCACACAATACTTGTAATCCACATTTGATCCTAACTCTATATATATATATATATATATATATATATATATATATATATATATATATTCTTCATCTTGTATCCGATAACGTTCCATCCGCTAGGGTTCTTAGATCGATGGTAGTCTTTGATCCGATGAACCGCTTACAGGCCTCCCTCGCCATCGGCGCCCTCTATTGAGGCCTCCTGCATAACCGGCGGCGTCCTCCCCTGCATCCTCCACCATCGCCGCTCTATGCATCGCGTACCTCCACCGGAGCCTTCTCACTCCCGTTGAGGAAAAAAATCGCCGCTGTATACATCGCCTACCTCCACCGGAGCCTTCTCCTCCTTATTTCCCTCACGTCTTCAAGAAACCGAGAAAACCTTCCTTCTGCAGTCGATTCGAATCTTCTCCCCTTATTTCTCTACCTCCACCGGAGCCTTCTCCTCCCCTTATTTTTCTCACGTTCGATCAGGTTTGTGATATTTTTTATGCGTTAATTTGATAAGTGGTCAATTTTATGACTTTAAATTATTCTTTTCCTTTGCAAATTATCTGAAAATATTACAGTTGCTTTTGAGAAGCTGGTGATTATGAGAAGGGAGAGGAGTGAAAGACAGGTGACGGTGGATGTTGCCATGGGATAATTTATTGTGTTGAATTTTTGTGTTCGTATAATTCCATCCGTTCGAAGATAGCAAATATTTGCTTGGAATAATAGGAAATTGGATAACTCAATCACGTGTCTCATTTTTGCTTATTGGTTATCATGTACATGTGCTTAAAAAATTCTTTATTATGTCTTTCTTTCTTTTAGCTTTCATCACTTGCACGGTAATTACTTTTTTCTTGAATAGTGCTGTAATGGAGTTTGATTTTTTTGGTGGTGCTTTGGCGTGGATTATTCTCAGTCGTATCGACATTATCGACATAGCAGATCGTATCTAATTCGGTGCCCTCTTTCGTTTTGCAGGTTCTCCTCGTTTTCCTTTATTGAACGTATTGGTGATGTTGATTCAATTATCATATAAATTGGGGTATGTTTTGTTAATCGAATTATGTTTTATAATTCTTTTAAAGTTGTTTTTTTAATATGCATGCCAAGTGTATGATAGAATGCCTCAATGAGGTTTGACATCACTAGATCGTGCATCAAGAACCCGTTTTAAAGACACGTATTTGTATATATGCATAAACGTATGTGCATATGTGCATACACGTATGTGCGTATGCGCATATGTGCATATATGTATGTGCATGTATTCATAGACGTATGTGCATATGTGATAACATATTTGTAACCCTTATGCAGGTTTGTATTGTCATGTGTTATGCATATGTGCACGTATATATGCAAATGAGCACATGTATATAATGTATATATGCATATGAGCAGTTGCATATATGCGTATAAAATGCATATATGCATAAATACATATTTGAATAAAAGTATATGCACATGTGTAAAATGCATATATACATATATTCAAATGTGCGTATGTGCATACATGCATAAATATATGTGTCTATGTGCATATGTGTATATGTTGGTGAAAAGGTGAATACATGTGGATAATTAGATGTGCATTTGTTCATATGTGTATATACATGTACGTATTAATACGCATGTGCATATGTCTATTAATAAATCATATGATATGCATATGTATATCAAGTTGTTCATATACACACGTGTGCGTATTTGTATATATGCATAAATAGATGTGCATTGCTTCATATGTGTATATGCATATATGTATTTATTTTTATATTTTTTAATATACATTTATATTAATTTTTATTAATGTTTTTGCAGATTTTGAAGAATTTATCGATCAAATTGAAGAATTGAAAAGTGACAAACAAAAAAAATGAAGATATCATGAAATTTTGTTTTTTTTTTTAATATTTTTTGTATGTATTGTTCATTATTTCTATTAATTTTGTATGTATCGTTCAAAACAGTTGTATATTATTGTCTTAAATAAACCGATTTTTTATTGTTTGCATTCATAATTAAAGACAAGAATATGTATATATGAATTTTGAAAATATGCATATAGGCACCTGCGAATATGTATATATGCACCCGCAAATAAATAAATTTATGTGTTTTTTAAATTCCAAAAATCTAATTAAAAAATTATATTTTTTCAAAATCAGAAAAATTGAATTAGAAAAACGAAAATTTGATTTTTTTTGAAATTTGAAAATTCAAATTTAATAGGTTTAATTTTAGGAAATAGTTATTATTGTTGTCAAAAATAAAAAAAATCCAGAATTAAATGAGATTTGTTAAATGACTATCATGCCCTTTTATGATTCAACCAATCAGAAAGAGTTCTCAGGTTCTAATGAAAAAAATGGTTCTCATTTGATCCGACTATATATATATATATATATATATCATTATTATATATAAAAGCCGGTGGTCTTTGAATTTAAGCAAACTAATTAATGAAGAATAAATGGAGTTTAATCTGGGATTTTTTTGAAATTTTTTGGGATTTTCTTCATTTATGTCACGTATCTTCCTTCCAGCACATAATTCGTGTTCCTCACGTGTCCTTGTTCCTCACGTCTCCATTTGGCATGTATCTACCACGTCAAAATAGACAGGTAGCTTAAAAGGTATATTAGGTCCCCTTCTTCACTGCCAGCTGCCCTCCACCGTTTCTTTATTCTATCTCCTCTATCACCATACGTCCGCCACCGCTTCAGTTTACATACGACCATCTTTTCTTTCTCCTCCCTCTCTCTCCTGGTTCGTCTTTCCCGCAATCGCTACCTCGTGTCGCGCCTCTTCTAAGGTGATCGATTTCGAGAATAATAAGGGGGGAAATATACTAAACCCCAGTGGTTCGATTCCAATGGATAATTTTATATTCAACTCCTTCCCTCTCTACAGCTTTCTTTAGTCTCTTCCTTGAAAACAAGAATCGCAACGATTAGATGTTTCTTCCAACAAGTATGCCCTCATTTTTTAATTTTGCAGATGAAGAGCACCTCAACATAAGGTTTTCCATCACCAATCCCCACTCCACCCTTCCTCTTATTTTGATACATAGATTATACCTCCTCCTTCATTTGCCCTTCGCCGCTTCACTGGTTTTTCTCCTTTAGTTTCAGCTTCTGAGGGTTTTCTTGATCCCATAAGCTATTTGGTTTCAGGTTTTAAAGATTGATTTGAGGCATATTTATTTATCGATTTTTTACTACTTATCTTTCGATTTCAGTCTGACCTCCATCTTCAGATTCTAAATTTAATTCCCCTGTTTTATAGTTTTGAAGGTGATTTGACGCATGCCAAGTTTTGGTGTAATGATCATTGATTTTTGTTTTTCTATTTTTCAGGTTGGTGTTTGCACTCTTTGATGCTGATAATGTTGCCATCCTCTTCTCCTCAAACGATAAAGTCTATTTCTTTCTCACCCCTATCAGTTACTGAGCAGCGGCTTACAATCTTATTATTAAATATACCTTGATGACTTTGATCTTTGACTATTTTGTAGGGCAGCTCTCTTTTGCGTCTAAATGTTGGTGCAGTTAGACATTTGGGGTTAAATTAAATTTGGCCTCTGTCACTTGTGCAATAGATGAAATGAGAAAGAGATGGGATAGGAGGGGTTAATCTACAATGGGAGAGGGATTTATGAGGAGGTGCATTCCTCGTTGTGGAGACAGAAGAAAGAGCCACCAAAGAAGAGTGAGTAAGCCTATTCTATTAGCTAACAATTTGATCATGAATTTCTATAATACCTTTATTAATCGATTTTCTCTTATTTTCTTCTCTAAAGCTTCTGTATTGTATAACTACTTATCTCTAATTCTTAATTCTATGAATATTTATGGATAGTTTGTTTTTTAATTTATTTTTTGTTATCACAAATTTTTCTTGGAAAGTTTAGAATTTGTATCACCGTCGAACTAAAAGTCGACCCTTTTTAAAGAAATGGAAAATAATTTTTATAAAATATCATTTTACCCCCTTTTCCTTTTGATTATGAGGGAAAGAATGTGCAAAACTTTTATGCAAAGAGACTCATATTCATCCTATTTTTAAGTTATCCTCAGATTCGATATAATTTTTTGCCAAACCCAATCCTAATTTTTCTCATTTTCCAATATTCTCGATCTTTTTATAACATCCAAAAGTGTTTGATATCAAAATGAATCCCAAGAACAATATGATTGTTGATTTTGAGATGTTCTTCAACAACTTTTATTCTAAGAACATGAATTGCAAAACAAGAAGAAATTATATTTTAGTTATTTTGGGATCCTATTTTTTGTTGGGTTTTTTTTTTTCCTATATTGTGGATCTCGATTTTAATGGTAAGTGTTACAAAATGAAATGGGTAAAGTGAATTGAGACATAAAATTGAAATGATTTTGATGAAGAATCTGATTAAATGTTTATTAAAAGAAACTAAGCTTCACAGCCCCCCCCCCCCCCCCCCCCCCCCATTTTTCTCTATATCTCTCTATATGTATCTGTAGTACTTTATATATAATCTATATAGTATATAAGCAATTATGTGTCTTATCTTTTTTATTGCATCAGCTTATCTGCTTCAATTTTGGTCATGAAAGACATAAAATGATGTTTCTGGTTTGAATTTTTAAAACTGAAGTCGCTTGATGATGGCAATTTTTTCGAATTGGCTTACAATGATTGAAATCAACTATCATGGTTGATACATATACACCTTATGTAGTTTAGAAATACAAAATAAAATGGTATTTCACAAATAAAGTTGAAGTGTAATATGTTGATGTACATATGTTTTGTGGTTATAGACAACCGAAGTGTGAAGGTGATCACAAAGATAAAAACAAAACAAGAAGTGGTAGCATAATACCTTTGTGATGTTCCACTTAGTTTCAAGAGAAACTTTAGAGAAGGTAAACCCGCTGCCCTTTCATAAAGATTTGTAAGTTTTGTAATATTTTTTAGTTGATTGTGTTATCATGTTGTTTTAACAGGAACTCAAGCTTTGCTTCGTCACCATTTTACACCTCCTTCTTCATTTGCATGTTTGTTGGCTTCACCGAAATGAAAATAATCGAGGGATGTGATGGTTCTTATGTTGACTTATCCAAGAAATTTTTATTCTGTTAAAAGCTAATCGTCTTCTGAGAGCCTTTAGGACTGCAACATCAGAGAAAAGCCTATATGACTTCATGCCCTCACACTTAATATTCACTATTACAGCCTGTAATAAACACTATCACGAAATTGTAAATTGACAAGGTAAAAAATGTTGATTTTCAGTAACACTATTTGGTAGTATATATGTATAAAGTCGTTTATGTTCGTGTCTCTTTCACATATTTTGCCGAACACCTTGTCTACCTACATCTAACACTACCATTCGAAAAGCTTCTTTTATTTCAAAGTTAGTAGCATAAAGTTGATGATCAATATCAACACCAATTAATTATGAAATAAAACTTCCTGTCTATGGTTTTACTTTAAAATTCTTCAATCTTGTTTATATTAACATAATCAATTTCATAGATCAATGATGCCTCCTTTTTTGATATTATGTTGGTGTCATGGTGTGATGGTTCGTCACTTGAAAAAGTAAAAGGACCTAAGCAAGATAGCAACATGCATGAGCACTTGAATTTCCTAATCTGTCTCTCAGACCAAAGGTATGTGTAAATGGTTATGTGGACTTTTTATGATCGGTTCATTTTTTTGCAAACAAAGGGCGAAGTACAGGAAATGAAAACATACTTTAGTCTTGTTATCAATACTAACCTACTTTATTTTGTTCATCATTAATAGAAACTTGCTTTTATTTTCTTTGTATGAATTCTCCATTATTAGTTCATTCTTCCGCAGACAAAGGAAACTTTTCAACGATTAGCAACATACTTTATTCTTGCAACCTGTATTGGGCAATATACTTTATTTTTATGCATAATTGAAAGATACCTTAATTTTTACCCATAATAGAACGTACAAGCATTTCTTAACCGCAACCTGTAAAAAGCTTAAAGTTTCAAGCCACATATTCCTATTATTGGTAAATAAATGTTGGTACGAAGCTATTATGGGAAAAAATATAACTATATAAGTACGTTACTATTATGTGTAAAGTTTAAAGTACGCTGCCTATTTCGATAAAAGGACCAATATACGTTGCTATTTCCTGCGATTTACCCGTAGACAAATGGTGATTGTCTTCAAGACCAATCTGTTGCCATTTTGGTTTTAGGCACCTTTGAATGAAACATGCAAGTGTTGTATTTTTTCTCCATAATTCTCCCACTTATCAATATTTGTAATTCATAAGAAAATTCTGCAGGCCTAGATACTTCTTGCTGCTGGAGCTGGTAATGCTACTTAGGACACTGTTTGTAATTGATAATAATAGCAATGTACTTTTATTTCCTTACAAATAATAACAACAAACTTGGTTCTTTAATGATTATAACAACATACTTAGAATTATTTTATCCAAATTGCATATCTTCCAATTATTCAGACAATGTTGAGTAAAATACCAAGATTACCCTTCATGGGTCGTGCTTAGCACGACCGGCAAACTTTCCTAGTATATATATATATATATATATATATATATATATATATATATATATATATATATATATATATATATATATATATATATATATATCCAACAATAGGATTATCTTATTTTCAAATCAAATTCGTTTTTGATTTTCATCGAATACATATCATCGAATATTTTGTATTTCCTATTCACGATCACACAAATCTTACTTGATTTCCAATCCTGATGATTACAATATTCTGGAAATTAACTTCCTCTTGATTCGTCAAAAACTCTTGGATGTTCTCGATTATTCTGTTCTGGATTTATAGCTTGGTTGTCGTTGATTCTATTAGCCACCGAAAAGGGGTTTATCAAAAATATATATGACGAGAATCAATGTTGGATTGATCGTTGATGTTCATAACGTCACAAAACATATCTGCGATCGGAAATTAACGATTGATTGTTACCGACGTTACAATTAAAAAACATTTAATGTTGATTTTCAAGATATTGGCCTTCATGAACCTTGTCGGCACTTTCTTTTACGAAATTTTCCTAGATCTGTAAATAAATTTCAATATGAAGCTGTAATGAGATTCAAATTTTACTGGTTTGTTTTATGTAAACGATAAGGAATTTTCATGGGTGTTCTTGACCTTGACGGGAGACAATAGAAAAGAGCAATTACAGAACGAGTGTTGTTGATATCGATTTGTAAATGGTAAAGTCAGATGATGGTTTCGGTTCCTTGGTTCGGTTCCTTGGTTGATCAAAGATGAAAGCGACAACAATAATGACAAAGATCTTGATATTTCTGATTGAATAAGACGTGATTTGTTTCAGGTAAAATGTTCACTTCGTGTGTTAATAAGGGAAGCAGACGATGGAAACGAAGAAGATGATGACGAAGGCTTAATTACCTTCGGCAGAAGGTATGTTTTCACCTTCGGATGCCACTGATTTCGCCGTGGGGATGAAGCTTGATTTTGGTTCAATTGATAAAGAGAAACATGAGACGGTCTGTGATTGTTACTGATGCTCTTCGATATCCAGATCAGTTGATCGGTTGGTAACCTCACAGATGAAGAAGGAGATAAGGTGGCGAAGGTATCCGTTCACTTTGCTCACAGAAAAACGAAGATGAATTGATGTTGCTTTAGACGTTAATGGAGAAGAAGCCAATTTCGGTTGAAGGTAAAAGACCTTCAGTGGTCAATTGATGAAAGTCAAAAGCTGATATCTGTAATAGGGATCGGTGACCTTCGGTTATGTTGCTGATCGTCGACAGAGACGGTGGCGAAGGTTATGTTTGCCTTGGGTTGATTTGTTGATCTTAATGGAAGAAGAAGGTGCCTATCCAACTCATTTGGGGAAGACAGTGAATTCGGATCAAGCCAAAGGCCTAGATCGGATCCACATTTGGGCCTGACTAAACATAAATGGGGTAGTATTTTAAAATTATTTTTGGTGTACTAGAGTATTAACAAAGTAATGGATTTTCATGCAACAAACGAAGCTGAAATTTAACGTGTTGAAGTTCGGCACTTGAAGAATATCTTTTTGGGAACTTCTATTTATCGCTTCGGTTGACTCAAAGTTAAACTTTCGATTGAGAACTTCGGATCAAAAATTTCGGATTTTCGTACGTCGAATAACGGGGATTTTTGTTTATCGTCGACGTCATACTTTTTAGTTTTTTGGGTGCTTGATCATGGTGGATATGGATTTTATTACAGACGCTCGTTGACTTTTCGCAACTCGGAGCTCTATCTTTCGTATTTTTCCACTTTGATCCATTTGTTTCGTATTATCGTTTTATCCATATGTCAAGGAGAGTTCATTATTTTTATATTGTTCGAGCACATTCTCATGCCCACACTATGTTTATGGTCTTTTTTTGATCATAAAAAGTGGCAGAATTAAAAATGGTCATTTAAGAGTCGGATTGTAATTTTTTGAAGAGACGATTTTTAGTAGAGGATGAGAGATATTTATCGATGTTGGATATTATATTTTAGTCTCGATACACATTGATGATTATTTGATGCGAGGCTCATGCATTATTTGCACTCGACTTCGTTTTTTCTCAATCTAGTTTTGGTTGAGAATTGAGTTTTTGGATTCTTACATGATATGTTGTGGGGTTTATTCTTATGGCGGATTACTTCACGATTATATTTTTTGAGTCTGGTGTGCTGAAGAGGGAGAGTTTTTCACTTTTACGAGGCAATTCAGATTTTGATTCCAAAGTGGATTTTCTTGACGGGTCTGCGTTTATGCTTATCTTGGGGATTACTTTTGGTTGTTTGTGGTTTGGAGGTCCTTTATAGCAGGATTCTTATTCACGCCACTATCGCAGGGCCCATGATCGAAGTCTATCGATGTATTGAGATTCGAGGATTCATTTCTACACATTGCCTCACTATCGGCTTCGAATTCGCCAGTTGCTCGATTTGGTACTTATAGCCGTGTCATCTATTCCAAGCTTTGAGGGGGAGATTGTTAGAGTACAAAGCTTTCCATGGGCTGATGACTCGTAGACTTGGAAGGCCCACTATGACACGTGGGTATTAGGATTTTAACCTAGTTGTGTTGCTTGCCTATATATAGTCATTGTACATGCAACCTAATAACAATGACTCTGATACCACTTTGGGGATTTTTAAAGATTAACACAATTCAATCAGGCAGCGAAAGATAAAAACAGATTAATTCCCAAAACTGAGCAGATTATTTAGCAGGATCATATCATGTTCATATCAAGATCATAAGTTTATAACAGTTACATCAAAAATAAGATGAATATGATCCATACCTTTTGTTTTTGATGTTAATGATCCAAACCAGAATCCCTCTAATGACTCACACCCAAGATCACTAGAAGAACAAGCAGACAGAAATTCTCCAGGCTGAATAAATCGATACAGAACCCTTAGAGAAGGGTATTGAATTCCACAAAGATGAGGGAGGGAGGATATGAGGGAGTTGCCAGCACCTCTTAGGGTATTGGGATGCCTTAGGGTTGAACCCCAAGGCGTTTATTTATAGTGCATGAGCTCCTAGGGTTTCAAACTTAGGAGCCTTTTGACGGCCGCATCCCTAGACTTGTTCTATTAATTAATCTATCAATTAATTACAATACAATCCCTTAATTAATTTTAATAAATTAATTTCACAATTAATTTATCAATTAATTTCTGATCCGGGTTCTGATTAATTTATTTCTCAATAAATTAATAAAATGATCATTTGTTTATTATTTCTGCTATTGATTGTTTTTACTAGGCTGTGAGGGCAACCCAAATAGGACCTTGTTATTATTAGAAATATCATCATAGTTGATAACCTTGTACATATTTCCAACAATATATCACAATAAATACGATTTTGGAACAAGAACATTCTCTGAGGACAATTAAGTATGATATATATTAAATGCTATTCATAAGAACTGTATTTATTACTAGCAAAAACCTGTCTTCATACAAAGTTATCAACTTTGGATGGGGGTATGCAATCAACTGTTGCATCAGGAGCTAAGACATAAATCACATGAAAGGTTATCTTGACAAAAAAAAAGTAATCCATTCGTCCAAGGTAGCTTACCTCGGACGAGACTTTCAACTTTGAAAAAAATTGGGAATCAAGACTCAACATTCCTAATTTGTTAAGTGATTGAATTTGGTGGGATTCAAGGCCTTAGTGAAAACATCAACTATCTCTTCATCAGATTAAACAAAACTAGTTTCAATGTTTTCATTTAAAATGTGATCCTTGATGAAATGATGTATGATATCGATGTGTTTAGTAATGGAGTGGTGATAGAGATTAAGAGATATTGTAATTGCACTATGAGAGTCACAATACATTTGTATTTTAAGGAAGCAATACCCGTAATCCAAGAGTTGGACTTCATCCAAAGAACCTATGAACAACAACTGCTTTGTCCGTAGACACTGATACGTAGTTCTGTTTCTTGGATGACCAGCTACCCAATATTCCACCAATAAATTGACATCCTCCTGATATATACTGTAACGTCCTAAATTTTTTCTTTAAGTTATTGATAATAATATTGACTTCCAAACATTTCATTCTTAAAACATACATTTAAGTTCACTAAATCCAGTCACAAACATAAATTAGAAAAATAACAGCGGAAGTCATAAAATACGGATGTCGACGCCATGTAGTCACGCTGTACCCTCCTCGACATCCTTGGAAGTACAAAAACCATCTAAACAAAATTTTCAGATCTTCGCTTAGTGAGTTCGCCCATATTATCGTACGTTTCGCCATATAGATCATGCTAAGTACAGCCCTCGGGCTTTCTCCGAACGACCAAGCTCTCAGGCTTCCCCAATTCGCCCGTAATCAACTTATTTGTGGAATCACAGGCTTACCTCGATCCGTCCGGCTCTCAGGTTTGCCCCGATCCGGCATACAATCATATAGATACACAAGCAATTATACATATTTCAAATCATGCATTATCAAAACCAGTAAAGTGAGGAGACATACTGAATCATCCAATATACGAAAATGAGAAAGCCTCGCTAATTTGTCCTCACGAAGCTCCTAATTCACAATAAAGTGTAAATCAATAACACAACTCCCCAATGTCATTTCTAGGGTCAAATCCTCTAATTTCCTTAGGTTTGAGACATGGACTTGTTCTATTAATTAATATATCAATTAATTACAATCCAATCCCTTAATTAATTTCTATAAAGTAATTTCATAATTAATCTATCAATTAATTTATGATCCGGTTTTTGATTAATTTATTTCCCAATAAATTAATAAACTGATCATTCCTTTATTATTTCCGCTACTGATTGTTTTACACGGCCGTGAGGGCAACCCAAATAGGACCCTGCTATTATTAGAAATTTTACCACAGTTGATGACCTTGTACATATTTCCAACAATCTCCCACTCGGACATGTAATAAACTTTGTTTGGTCTGATACTTTCAGATAATAAGCAGAGAGTGTAACATCCAATACAACTGCCAAACTCTGATCAACATCACGATTATGAGACGACCCCTAGATAAGAGATCAATTATGCATCCGTTCTACAAGATATCTTTTATGAACCTCGGACATGGATAAAGGTCAATTCCCAAAGTTCAAATTCTATTTCCGGATAAATATTTATGATGACCACATCAGACTACTTAATCGAACACATCAATCTAGTCAGAGCCCGGCTGAGCATTTTGGTGTTAACATCAAATCATCAAGGGGCCTACATATATCGCTTCTCCTTGTTAAGGCAGAAGGAACAGATAAACTTTGACTACATAGTCTCTATCTACTTCATCATGTTATACCCGGGCATACCCTTTATAACTACCGGTTACAGACAGCGTTTGAGTAGATCGATGCTTAACAGACTCATAAAATAGATCCACATTCATCTTGGTTTGAAAAATAACGGACATTATCATCGTAGATTACTTGTGACTTAATCCATGAAGTAATCTCTAGGTGCGGGTTGTTCCAAAGAGTTTTATAAAATTTAATGTAGTGTTTATAAAAATAGAGTTTTATAAAAAATAGGTTATTATTTGATTATAACAATCTACTTTGATTTGAAGTTTAATTATAGCATTCACGTTTGATTCTTTTAATTTAATTAGAGCATCATACTTTGATTTGATTTTAATATGGTATCATAATTTAATTTGATTATAGTTATAACGTTATACTATGCTATATTGCTATTAACGTCAATTTATATCGTAGTGTAAGGGTTTTGATCCTATCAGCATCAATAAATCTCGAATAGGGTTTATTAAATTTCCAATTGGGTTGGTGTAACGCCAAGATACTCTTTTATAATTATAATAAAAGGGTAAAATGGTCATTTTACCTTGGAAGGGTAAATTGGTCTTTTGGATAGAAAAGTATTTGGTTTGAAATAATATTTTGAGTTTTGGACTTAAAATGTTATAAAAACTGATTTTTGGTCGTTTTACCACAAAAGGGTAATTTGGTCATTTGACCATGCGAGGGACCAAAAATGAAAAAATATTGTTGGTTGTGGCAAAAATGTAAGAAATGAAAGTTTTATTGTAATAAAACTTGATTTTGTGGTCAAAGTTCTAGAAATGGAACTTAGGGACCAAAAATGTAAGAAATTGTGGTATAAATAGAGAGTTTGACTCTCCTCTTTGACTAGCCAATTGTGCAGCAACGGGAGAAGGTTTGAAGGTGCGATTTCTGCAGGAGATCATGAAATTGAAGCAAGAACTAGGAACAATTGTTGGAATGGGCAATTTCCAAGCAATTAAGGTTAGTTTTAACCAAGTTCTTGAAGTATTCTTGGTTTGGTTTTATAGAAACTGAAATTTGTACATTTCAGTTGTGATTATGTGGTTTAATTGATGTAATACTTCCATTAAGTCATGTTAATAAGGACTTAGTTCAAGAAAATGGAAGCAGGTTGTTATTTTTGATGAAATTGAAGTTTTGGGGTTTTGGAACTAAGAACCCTAATTCTTCATTTTGATTGATTTGGTGGTTTTGGATGGTTGAAAACCTTGTTAAAGTATAAGGTTTTAGCCTAGAAACAAACCCCAATCGATTAAGGACTGGATTAAGGACTTAATGAGCCAAAACTGCGTGCTACAATGCACAAATCGCGGCTGGACAGGAGACATCTGCAGGCGATAGGCGCGGTTCGCCCAAACCCCTGGCGGGGTGCGCCCAGGCGCAGTGCGCCCATGTCTGGGCGGGGTGCGCCCCTCAGGCAGGGACTTTAAAATGCTAACTTTTGCTTGGCTTGTCCGTTTTAGCTCAAATTTGGACCATAGGCTCGTTATGGTCTGAAAAGTTTGGGAAAATTTTTATATTGAGTTTCCGACCCCTCGGGGGCACTGTAGATCGATTCCAATGCCTCGGTGAATAGTAAAATTCATAAAAAGTTAGTAAACGGAAAGTTTATTAACTAGGCATTGTTTGTAATGATATTGTATTGAACTCTAGTGTATTAGAGTCAGTTGGAATGATTATTAACCTATTATCATTTGAAATATAAATGGGTAAATAGGTATGGGACAAAATGGTTGTGGTGCACGCAAAGGCAAGAAACAACCGAAATTGAAACGCAGTTAGCATCCAGGTGAGTAATCTCACTGATACCATATGTGATATATGATGATTGAGTTGTTACAGGTTGAAACTGATTGTGGGACGAAATTGATGGTTCAAAGATACGTTTGAAGAGACAAGACCGGATAAGCCGTGAGTCATTGCAATGACAAGAACGGAACCGTGAGTCTAGGCAACAGCGGGCTAACCCGTGAGCCATAACTAATTCTGGATTTTTATATCCAATGGGTACGGCCTATATGGCTATGATTTCTGGATTGTATATCCAACCGGTGCGGCCTTCGGGCTATGTCTCCGATGTGGCCTTCGGGCTATGACTCCGGTGCGGCCTTCGGGCTATGTCTCCGATGTGGCCTTCGGGCTATGACTCCGGTGCGGCCTTCGGGCTATGTCTCCGATGCGGCCTTTGGGCTAAGATTTGGTGCGGCCTTTATGGCTATGATTTTGTTACAGGTACATGGTGCGGCCTTATGGCTATGGTTTGGTTACAGGTACATGGTGCAGCCTTTCGGCTATGATATTGGGTTATTAAACCCAGCTGGTGCAGCCTGTGGGCTATGAATTGTATATTGATAATGTTTTGGTGCAGCTTATATAGCTATGACACAGGGTGCGGCTGTTAGCCATGATATATGATGCAGTCCATTGTGACTAAGAAATATGGGACAGAAATCGTTAGACATGATTATAGATGCAAATATCTCACGTGGCTTGTTAATTACAGGTCACTATGATTCAACCTGTAGGGCTACAGAATAGGATGCGAAATCCTAGAGTATATATGGTCAGCCAGTAAGGCTAGGAGTTTGGATTCGATATCCAGACAGTTATATGATTGTATTTAATACGTGTTATTTGCAGGAATGATTACTCACTGAGCTTTGTAGCTCATACCGTTTGTTACTGTCCCTGCAGGTTAGCAAGATACTGGTAGGGGACAAGATAGAGTCCGTGACTTTGAAGTGGGACTCTTAGATGCTGTCAGTAGCAGCCCGACTTTAAAGGAGTTATGGTATATTATACACTCCTTGATACACTTGTACCCGTTTTTATTAAAATATACCCCTTGATATGGTTTTATGTATTGAAACCTGTGTTTTAAATGAAAAAATTTTTCAGGGGTGTTTTTGTTTAAAAAGCCGGGTGTTACAAGTTGGTATCAGAGCCGTGTTTAAGAACTAGGTGTCTATAGAGTAGATTCCTGGACTTAAACCTTGAGACAGTAGACACGATGTATTGTTAGGTGTATATAAAATTTTTATTATACATATATAACCTAACTATTGCTGACTTCTAACGTATAAGAAGTATGAGCAGCGGATATTACGAAATTTAGTGCGTGTAACTTTAAGAGGCGGATCAGCCTTTTCTCAAGACTCCATCAAACGAGGGGCAACGAGACAAGTAGCGGAAAAATCCACATGACAAGCAATAGTAGCTGCTGTGGTCAGAAAGAGAAATTGGGTGCTCACCCTGATTGATATCAAGGTGAAAGAAAAGTAGCTGGGAATATAAGAAAAAGCAGAAAACGATTAGTGGACGCTTCGGGAGAAGTTACCACAGACTGGGTCCAACCTTGAAGGGAAGGGACCAAAACAGAACAGTTATGTAATGTAAGAAGTGCAGGAAAAGCACTCAGAACATTGTAGAGTTGAGACTCTATTGTTTAGTAGATGAAATTACAGAAAATGGGAGCATGTTGCTCGAGTTTATTGTATGGGACGGAAGTGGTTCCAGTGTGGAACTATAGATCACTTCCTTATGACATACTCACATGCTAAAGGTGGAGTAACGGGTGGTGAACCCAGGAAAGAAAGAAGAAATAGATAGTTAAAAAGGACCAGTGGTGCCTTGATCTTTCCAGCAGATTGTGGAAGAAACTCGTGAGGAGACAGATATGATCTCCGATGTAAATGTTTTGAATATAACTTTGTGTATGTTATATTTGATCCATGAAGCTATGCTTTGGATCGGTGACACTGATGTCGTGATTGGATATTTCATCAACGATTATGGATGAAATTTTGGAAGTAGCTATAGTAAATAGCAAATATGTTCTAGATATTGAACACCTGGAAGGTAGTCTGCTTAGGATTTACGGGACCATTTTCCCTATGAATCTGAAGCCAATGACTACCAGTAAATTTGAAGCAATTGTGCTTATGAATTGGTTAGCAATGAATTATGCTAACATGAATTGTAGAAATATGAACATGATGGTTCAGAAAGCAGAAATGAGCGGATGAAAATCCATGGTAAATGACCGTTGTTGAGAATACCGGTTAGCTTCTTTGCTTAAACTCGGAAAAGAGTTAGTAAAGGAATGATGTTGTAGTTGGCATACGTGGTATGGGCCAAGCTTAATAAAGTGGTGATAGTAGTGTACTACTTTAAATAAATTTTCGGATGATTCTTTTGAAAAGAACTTCCAAGATTTCTGCCAGATTGGCAAGAAGAGCTTATGATTAAGCTGGTATTGGGAGCCGTCCCTGTTATCTAGGCTCTGTGTTGATTGGCCTCTGCAGAGATGACAGAGTGGTAAAACAATTGGAAGAAATTGTTTTTAAATTGGGATCTCATATGACTGTAGGTGTCATCAGATGGAGCCCTATCTTGTTTGAAAAGAAGAAAGATAAGTTAATGTGTATGTACATTGACTACTGAGAATATGATATTCTCGAAACCAGATTGAATATGAGGTACATTGTACCAGATACTGGAGTTACTTCACTGAGTTAAGTGATATGTTAAATTCTCCAAGTATGAAAAATTTGGCTAAAAGAAGTTTCAACTCTTTGGGCATGATAATACTGCCAAAGATGATAAAATAAATCCAGTGGGATAGATGATGTGATAAAACTGGAACCGCCTGAGGAATCCGACTGACATTGTAGTTCCTTGGATTTGGCGGGTTACTATAGGAGAGTTGTAGAAAACTGCTCCTTGATTGCTGGTTAGCTGACTAAAGTTAACCAAGAAAAAGTGTAAAGTCTGAGTGGTAGAAAGACCACAGATAGGTTGTAAAGGTTTGGAATAAACCTTGTGTGAACCTCTAACATTAGCAATGATGCTAAGTGGAGAAGATGGATTGGATCATTGAAATGTATCCAACGTTGACTGTGGATGCATGATATTGCGGTAGCAATTATGAACTTGGCATTTAAGCTTTGGAAACACTACTTGTATGGTGTAAAGCTTATAGCGATAAGATCATAAAAGTTGAAATACTTAATTGATCAAAAGAAGCTGAAGATGAGATAGTAAAGATAGATGGGTTACTTAGAGATTTCGGGTATGAAATCTTGTACCATCTCAGAAAGGCGTATGTGATTACAGATGCCTTGAATTAGAAAGAGTAACCTTTGTAGGTTACATCCACGTGTATGAACGTGGCAAATTGATTACCTGAGTTGATTCGGGTAGCACAGAAAGATGTGTGCAAGTCTGAAAACGTGAAAAGTAAATAAATGATTGAATAGTAGCGGAAGTTAGTTGGAATATCACAGTGATTTGAAACCCTTGGCGGTTGTGAATGTGAATTCCAAAGTCAAACGAAATATAAAAATCATCTTGAAAAGATGTATTTTGTATCAGATATGCAGCATACCCGGGGCAATACCAAACTGTATAGGTCGATAAAACCTGTGTGTTGGTGGCCGGGGCTGAAGAAAGACATTGAAAGACATGTGAAAAGTGTTTGATTTGTGGGTAACTACAGTCAAATCATTAGAAACATAAGGTGGTACGTCCTAAAGAAGAAATGGGACGAAAAGTATCATAGACTTTGTAGTAAAGTCTTTGCAAGTACCGTATGGGTATGGCACCATATGGGTGAATTGCAGGTTGATTGATGAAATCAGTGTAGAATTATACTGACTAAGAAAAAATTAAGAGTGGAAAAGTAGTGAAAAACTACAAAGATAAAGAAAATTGTCGACGTGAGTGATCGGCACGGATTGTATCGGATAGAGATAACAGAATTATTCTTTGAATTTGGCATAAATTTCAAGAATAATTAGTTCAAAAGTACTAGTAAGTACTGTGTATGATTTGCAGATTGGTGAAAAGGCGAGATAAGGATGCAGACTCCAGAAGATATGCCTGAAATCTGCATAACAGACCCTAGCGGAAACTAGACGACCGTCTATCCTTGGTAGAAGTTGTAGATAAGTATAGGTATTATACTAGTGTTTTATTGACTCGTAGGAAGTATTGTATAGACTACCGTGTTGCACGCCGATTTGCTAGACAGTAGTTGGGGAGAAGCCGTTGATTAAAACCTGAGATTGTATCTCAAACAGAAGAAAAGATTAGGCAAATTCGAGAAAGCTTGGAAATAGACCAAAAATCGACAAGAGTAGTATGCGGATTGACGAGTAAAACCATTGAAACCCCAAGTAAGGGAAGATAGTGGAACTTAAAGTGACCCTCCGGAAGAACTAGAAATTGATGTGGGACAAAAAGGAAAGCTGAGTCCTTGTTTAGTGGACCTTTCCGTATATCCCAAAAGCAAGAATTGCGGTGTATTGATTGAATATCCTTGATGAACTTCAAGATGATTGTAAAGTTTTCTATGGGTCTCATAGTTTTGAGAACATAGAGTGATAAATTCTAACAAATCCCTCATGTCGAAATGAGGAAGATAAGTGATTAAGGTGCCCGGGACAACCGGAGGAGTGATATGCGAGTGGTGATATAACCACGAGATACGAAGATTAGTATGGTTAAGAGCTTTAGCAAAACCATGAATGTTTCCATACGATATGGGAAACCGAAATTATAATGAGAAAGAATTACCCTCGTTTGTTTGTATGATTTCGGGGACGAAATCTTTTGAAGGAGGGGAGAATTTGTAACGCCAAGATACTCTTTTATAATTATAATAAAAAGGGTAAAATGGTCATTTTACCTTGGAAGGGTAAATTGGTCTTTTGGATAGAAAAGTATTTGGTTTGAAATAATATTTTGAGTTTTGGACTTAAAATGTTATAAAAACTGATTTTTGGTCGTTTTACCACAAAAGGGTAATTTGGTCATTTGACCATGCGAGGGACCAAAAATGAAAAAATATTGTTGGTTGTGGCAAAAATGTAAGAAATGAAAGTTTTATTGTAATAAAACTTGATTTTGTGGTCAAAGTTCAAGAAATGGAACTTAGGGACCAAAAATGTAAGAAATTGTGGTATAAATAGAGAGTTTGACTCTCCTCTTTGACTAGCCAATTGTGCAGCAACGGGAGAAGGTTTGAAGGTGCGATTTCTGCAGGAGATCATGAAATTGAAGCAAGAACTAGGAACAATTGTTGGAATGGGCAATTTCCAAGCAATTAAGGTTAGTTTTAACCAAGTTCTTGAAGTATTCTTGGTTTGGTTTTATAGAAACTGAAATTTGTACATTTCAGTTGTGATTATGTGGTTTAATTGATGTAATACTTCCATTAAGTCATGTTAATAAGGACTTAGTTCAAGAAAATGGAAGTATGTTGTTATTTTTGATGAAATTGAAGTTTTGGGGTTTTGGAACTAAGAACCCTAATTCTTCATTTTGATTGATTTGGTGGTTTTGGATGGTTGAAAACCTTGTTAAAGTATAAGGTTTTAGCCTAGAAACAAACCCCAATCGATTAAGGACTGGATTAAGGACTTAATGAGCCAAAACTGCGTGCTACAATGCACAAATCGCGGCTGGACAGGAGACATCTGCAGGCGATAGGCGCGGTTCGCCCAAACCCCTGGCGGGGTGCGCCCAGGCGCAGTGCGCCCATGTCTGGGCGGGGTGCGCCCCTCAGGCAGGGACTTTAAAATGCTAACTTTTGCTTGGCTTGTCCGTTTTAGCTCAAATTTGGACCATAGGCTCGTTATGGTCTGAAAAGTTTGGGAAAATTTTTATATTGAGTTTCCGACCCCTCGGGGGCACTGTAGATCGATTCCAATGCCTCGGTGAATAGTAAAATTCATAAAAAGTTAGTAAACGGAAAGTTTATTAACTAGGCATTGTTTGTAATGATATTGTATTGAACTCTAGTGTATTAGAGTCAGTTGGAATGATTATTAACCTATTATCATTTGAAATATAAATGGGTAAATAGGTATGGGACAAAATGGTTGTGGTGCACGCAAAGGCAAGAAACAACCGAAATTGAAACGCAGTTAGCATCCAGGTGAGTAATCTCACTGATACCATATGTGATATATGATGATTGAGTTGTTACAGGTTGAAACTGATTGTGGGACGAAATTGATGGTTCAAAGATACGTTTGAAGAGACAAGACCGGATAAGCCGTGAGTCATTGCAATGACAAGAACGGAACCGTGAGTCTAGGCAACAGCGGGCTAACCCGTGAGCCATAACTAATTCTGGATTTTTATATCCAATGGGTACGGCCTATATGGCTATGATTTCTGGATTGTATATCCAACCGGTGCGGCCTTCGGGCTATGTCTCCGATGTGGCCTTCGGGCTATGACTCCGGTGCGGCCTTCGGGCTATGTCTCCGATGTGGCCTTCGGGCTATGACTCCGGTGCGGCCTTCGGGCTATGTCTCCGATGCGGCCTTTGGGCTAAGATTTGGTGCGGCCTTTATGGCTATGATTTTGTTACAGGTACATGGTGCGGCCTTATGGCTATGGTTTGGTTACAGGTACATGGTGCAGCCTTTCGGCTATGATATTGGGTTATTAAACCCAGCTGGTGCAGCCTGTGGGCTATGAATTGTATATTGATAATGTTTTGGTGCAGCTTATATAGCTATGACACAGGGTGCGGCTGTTAGCCATGATATATGATGCAGTCCATTGTGACTAAGAAATATGGGACAGAAATCGTTAGACATGATTATAGATGCAAATATCTCACGTGGCTTGTTAATTACAGGTCACTATGATTCAACCTGTAGGGCTACAGAATAGGATGCGAAATCCTAGAGTATATATGGTCAGCCAGTAAGGCTAGGAGTTTGGATTCGATATCCAGACAGTTATATGATTGTATTTAATACGTGTTATTTGCAGGAATGATTACTCACTGAGCTTTGTAGCTCATACCGTTTGTTACTGTCCCTGCAGGTTAGCAAGATACTGGTAGGGGACAAGATAGAGTCCGTGACTTTGAAGTGGGACTCTTAGATGCTGTCAGTAGCAGCCCGACTTTAAAGGAGTTATGGTATATTATACACTCCTTGATACACTTGTACCCGTTTTTATTAAAATATACCCCTTGATATGGTTTTATGTATTGAAACCTGTGTTTTAAATGAAAAAATTTTTCAGGGGTGTTTTTGTTTAAAAAGTCGGGTGTTACAGTTGGGTTGACCCGAATCCATTTTCGGAGGATGTCACAGTCTCCCCTACTTTAGAAAATTTCGTCCCGAAATTTAAGAAGAGAGTACCTTAAGAGAAAAGTTGCGGGTATTTGGTACGCATTTGATCCTCACGCTCCCATGTATACTCAGGTCCACGTGCTGACTGCCACCTGACCTTGACCAGGGGAATACGACTTCTTTTGAGTTGCTTTTCCTTTCGGTCGGCAATTTCCAAGGGTTTCTCGATAAATTGCATTGTCTCGTCGATTTGGATATCCTCGAGAGGAACATGAAGGTTCTCGTCTGCTAAACACTTCTTGAGGTTGGCTATATGAAATACTGGGTGAACTTTATTAAGCTCTATTGGTAGATCCAACTCGTTGGCTACTGGTCCGATCCTTTTCAGGATTTTGAACGGGCCTACATAGCGTGGTGCCAATATACCCTTGCGTCAAAATCGAACCACACCTTTCCATGGGGACACTTTTAACATGACCATGTCACCCACGGTAAATTCAAGCGATTTGCGTCGTTTGTCGACGTAACTCTTTTGTCGGCTACGAGTTGCGAGAAGGTTATTGCGAATCTAAGTGATTTTGTTGGTTGTTTCTTGGATAAGCTCAGGACCAACGATTGGAGAATCCACTGTTGTGCGAATCACGTGGGAATCGCCAATTTCATGCCAACAAATAGGAGATCGGTATTTACGGCCATACAATGCCTCAAATGGTGGCATCTTGATGCTAGAATGATAACTGTTATTATAGGAGAATTCCACCAACGGTAAATGAGAGTCCCAGTTTCCTCCGAAATCTAAGACACACGCCCTCAACATATCTTCGAGTGTTTGAATTGTCCTCTCAGATTGACCATCGGTTTGAGGATGATAGGCGGTACTGAGATCGAGGCGGGTTCCCATGGCTGCTTGAAGTGATTGCCAAAACCGAGAGAGAAATCTCCCATCACGATCTGAAATGATGCTGAGAGGGATGCCACGCCGACTAACTATCTCGTCGATGTAAATTCGAGCTAGTTGTTCGACCTTGAAATGTTCACGGATGGGAAGGAAATGAGCGGATTTGGTCAAACGGTCAATGATTAGCCAAATGCTGTCGTGTCCCTTGGTGGTACGGGGAAGCTTGGTTACGAAATCCATGGCGATCGCTTCCCATTTCCACTCGGGGATTACCGGTTGGACCAATAGTCCAGAGGGTCGTTGATGTTCTGCTTTGACCCTGGAACATGTAAGACATTTGGCCACGAATAAAGCAATATCCTTTTTCATTCCCGACCACCAATAATTGGTTCTCAGGCCATGATACATCTTGTTAGCACCAGGATGAATGGAATATTGAGTTTTATGGATTTCTTCCATCAGGAAGGTACGAAGATTGTCGCGATCTGGGATCCAGATGCGATCTTGATAATAGAAAATACCATCAGATTTACTTTCCAACTCCCCATCAATTCCCATGGGCATGTCATTTTCGGTAATTGTCGAGTGTTGGGCTCCTCGAATTCGGTCACTGAGATTGGACAAGATAGGAGAACATATTAGATGAAATGCTTTGGCATGTTCTTTTCGACTTAACGCGTCGGATACCACGTTTGCCTTGCCCGGATGATAGCGTATTTCACACTCGTAATCATTTAGGAGTTCGACCCATCGTGTTTGTCTCATATTGAGTTCCTTTTGATTAAGAATATGTTGCAAGCTCTTGTGGTCGGTGAAAATTACGCATTTAGTGCCGTAAAGGTAATGCCTCCAAATTTTAAGAGCGAAAACCACGGCACCGAGTTCCAAATCATGAGTCGTATAATTCCTTTCATGGATTTTGAGTTGTCGCGATGCGTAAGCTATAACCTTTCCCCTTTGCATCAAAACACAACCTAGACCGAGATTGGAGGCATCGCAATATACCACGAAATCTTCGGATCCTTCAGGGAGTGTAAGAATCGGAGCGTCACACAATCTTTGTTTAAGGGTTTGGAAAGCGTCTTCTTGCTTGGGTCCCCAATCAAATGGCGTACCCTTGCAAGTGAGAAAAGTAAGCGGTAAAGCGATCTTTGAGAAATTTGAAATGAAACGCCGGTAATAGCCAGCTAAACCGAGGAATGACCGAATTTCCTTGGGGGTACGTGGGGCTTTCCAATTCTTAACTGCTTCAACTTTTGCGAATTGACTAAAATACCCTTGTCACTTACAATATGACCGAGGAATTGTACCTCATTTAACCAAAACTCGCATTTCGAAAATTTGGCATAGAGTTGATTTCCTTGCAATGTTTGGAGAGTTAGACGAAGGTGTCTTTCATGGTCTGCCTTTCTCTTGGAGTAAATGAGGATGTCATCAATAAAGATGATAACAAAATGGTCGAGATAAGGTTTAAATAGCCGATTCATCAAGTCCATGAATGCGGAAGGGGCATTCGTTAGGCCAAAAGGCATAACGGTAAACTCGTAATGACCATAGCGGGTTCGGAAAGCGGTTTTGAGGATGTCTTCTTCCCGTACTCGAAGTTGGTGATAACCCGAGCGGAGGTCGATTTTTGAGAAGCATGAAGCTCCTTGAAGCTGATCAAAAAGGTCGTCGATCCGAGGTAACGGATATCGGTTCTTGATGGTCAATTTATTTAACTCCCGATAATCGATACACATACGAAACGAACCATCTTTCTTTTTGATGAAGAGAACCGCGGCTCCCCAGGGTGAAGTACTAGGGCGGATAAATCCCTTATCAGTTAATTCTTGGAGCTGACTTGCCAATTCTTGCATCTCGGTTGGAGCCAACCGATATGGAGACTTGGCTATGGGAGCAGCCTCAGGAACGAGATCGATGCGGAACTCTAGCTCACGTACTGGAGGGAGTCCAGATACATCATCGGGAAAGATGTCGGGAAAGTCTCGTACAATCGGAATATATTCGATCTTCTTTTCTTTGACCTTTGTTTCCACCACATGGGCTAAGAAAGCCATGTATTCTTTACGTAGATATGATCGAGCTTGAGCACATGACATAAGACTAAGCTTTTTTGAACGAGTCTCGCCATAAATACGAAGACTTTGACCGTCGGCAAGAGGAATACGAATAAACTTCTCATAACATACTATTTCAGCATGGTTTTGGGATAGCCAATCCATTCCCACGATGATGTCGAAGCTACCAAGTTCCATAGGAACTAAATTGACGGAAAATTTATCGCAAAAATCGAAAGTGCAATCTTGGATGACTGCATTGAGTGAAATGTATTTTCCATTGGCGACTTCTACGGTAAAGTTTTCATCAAGAATCGTGTGAGGTGTGTGAAGTATGGGTTCAAATTCCAAAGACACAAAACTTTTATCGGCACCTGGATCAAAAAGTACTGACGCGTAGCAATCATTTATGAGAAATGTACCATTTACGACCTTGTTATAGGTCTGTGCTTGGGTTACGGTAATGAAAAATGCTCGGCCTTTGGGAGCTGGAACCTGTATTGTTGGATTTTCCTGGGGTTGAGTGTTAATGATATTGACAAGCCTAGGACACACGTTTCTGAAATGGGTGGGGTCACCACAGTTGAAGCATGTTCCAGTTGGATACCGGGTTTGTGTTTGCTGATTTGAGGGTAGAGCGAATGGTCGCTGAGTTTTTGGTGTACGACATGTGTCTGCCAAGTGGCCATAGCGACCACAAGTTGTACAAAGGCGACACGGGCTGGTGGACATATGGTGATAGTTACAATGGTTACAGAGGGGGTCGTAATGCCATCTATGAGAAACACGCATATGGACTTGTGAGTTATTTGTAAATTAAGTTTATAGACATTGTTGGGTAAAATGATTGTAAAACACTTGTTGGGCCATGGTTAGGAGTGTTGGGCACCTTTTGGGCTTTCTATGGGTACTAAATGTGAAGCATGCAGCAATTGCGTAGGCCCCCACAATACTAAGTTTTCACATGTTTTTCCCACTTCTAGGCCCATTAGGGAACTTAATAGTCCAATGAGTTGGCTATTTTGGAGTGTATCCTTTCGGATACGTTTGATAAGGTCGGGTATTTTGATGGTTCAAATGTAATGTGAATAACGAGCTTTGGCCTATAGGTTTGGGAACTCTCGCCTTTGGTCTCCAGGTAAGCAAACTGGTCCCTCAGTTGATTAGGATGTATACGAATGCTTACCTAGTCAGGACTTTCAGGCTACCGGCACCTCCCACTTCCAGTTACTACGCGTCCATTACTTTGATCCTACCCAACTAGAGTGGATGACTTTTAATTTCCTATGAGCTCTAAGGAATATATATGTATATAAAATTTTATTTTGAAACCATTTGAGTATGTGTGTGATTTTAAGAGAAAGAGGAGAAAATTCACAAGTGTATGCACACATATAAGTGTCGGGAATAATACGTAAGCACATAAGGGAGCAATTAGCACACAAAGGTATTCCTAGGATTTTCTAAGTGCGAGTTGCATGCAGTTGTGTGTGCATTTTATAAACTAGCATATGAGAGGACCCTAGAGGCTATAGACTAGGTCAAGGCAATTAACCTAATTCCCTATAGTCAAGGTCTCTGATACCAATCTGTCACACCCCGATCCTTGGCGAAATCGATCAAGGCGTGATATATTGTTCAAAGTCTCATGACAAGTATGTTATAATATGATTAGATTCAATTAAGTATTAAGTATGCAAACAAGATCAACAACATACAAATACAAATCAAAATACAATAACATTTATTACATCAAATTTAAATAGTCTTGTGGGTTTCTAAGGTAAACCCTACTTTTCATCAACTTCATTCTTCAAATCTGCATCATGGGTAAAAACAGGTCAACGACGAGAGTTGGTGAGTAATCTAGTTTTATTAAAGAAAATTGTGAGTTTGAATAATTTGAAATTTGTTTTCTTTTGAAGTTGGCAAGCAAGTGTTATTGAGATAACAGTTTATAAATCAAAAATGGATTAACAAATGATAACAACAACAACAAGTCCTCACCCTATATATACATATATATGTATATATATATATATATATATATATATATATATATATATATATATATATATATATATATATATATATATATATATATAATGGAGCATCTAATCATCATACACACTCAACCACGTGCGATCAATCACCTTAGCGTCCCAAGGCGGGGTGGTCAACCCAATAGCGCTATTATTGTCCATAACGTACCTCAAGAATACGGGCATAGTCATGGAGATTAGACTAAAAATTGTAATGCACTACAAGTACATGTAGCGTAAACAAACAATAATTATACAAATAATGATTCATGTATAAATGTCCCAACAATATCTCAATGGTGAAAAAAATAATAAAATGAAGTTGGAACATATTAAAACCACATGATACACCCCAAAAGTATTGAAAATTATAAAATATGGGGTAGATTACTCACATTAGTCCAACGGAATACGCGTGTCGCAGAATAGGCGGCTCGGGTCAAAATGACGTAGAACCTAATATAATTAATAGTTTTGGTTTAGGAACTACTAAACGGGAATGAAGTATTAATAAAAATAATTATACATATATTCTTATATTAGATGAATGAACAATAATTCATTTTGATTTGAATATTAAGGTATTCATTTGTTAAATGAATTTTAAATTGAATTAATTACTTTGTATAATTAATTTATATTTTCAATTTAGTCAAGATTTTAATAATTTCTTATTAAAATAATAACTTGTCCAATTATAAGTATTTACAATTATAAGTATTTACAGATTTTAACAATTATGTATATGAAATAATCATTAAAAATGCATTTTTACATGCTTAAGTAATTAGTAAAATAGTTTTAAAGAGTAAAAAGTATTGAAAAATTCTGAAATTATTAGGAAATCATTGTTTCATATAATAGTAATTACTGTAAAATGTTCATATTTTTCTGAACTGGTGTAGTATTTCTTTATTATTTTCTTGATTAAACAACATCAAAATTCGGGAAAAATAATACATTATTCCTAAAAATTCAGGAAATTTAAGCATAGTTATCTAATATTATATTGAGCCTACTGTAATTGTTTTGGATATTTGTGACTAAGGGAAGTATTTTTTATGTTTTTCATTATTAATTAAGCAATAAAATCATAAATAATAGTAAAAGATTAAGGGAAATTCATTAAACTTTTTATTTATGATTAACATGTTATATAAGATATTCGGTTAAGGTTTTGTAATTTTTGGACATGTGTAGCTATTTATTATCAATTTAAATCATTAAACTATCATTAAATCGGGAAAAATAAGAAAATATTCTTAAAAAACTCTGTAAATTTTGTCATGGATTCTTTATAATGTTAATAAGCTGCTAAAATTATAAAATCCAGTTTTTGACATACATAACTAGATTTTGCTATTTATTTATCTACAACAAAATAAAATACAAAATAAGAATCAAACCGTAATATAAATGCATGAAACTTCATAAATCCACTTTAATTAATATATGGGTCATTCCAGAATTTTCCAAGAATTTATTGACTCTAAAACGTATTTTATGTGAATTATTGCCCTATTTTATTGCAATAATTATAGTAATTCAATAAAAGTAAGTTATTTTCTAAACATTTCCAGAACTTCTTATTTTATTTATGAGAGTTTGATAAAAATCAGGTTTATGCATAAAATGAGTTTTAGTTATTTTGGTGGATTTAATTTGTTTCATTCATGAATTTGAGACTTTTAACAACATACATTGATGAATGCTTCAAGAGGGATGAAGATTTGAGTATATTGGAGTGTTCTTGGCTGAAATATGAAGATTTCTAGGAGGAATTTCGAGATTGATAGTGAGAGAAAGAATAGATATGGTTTGAGTGGTGATGAGAATAATGTGTTGGGAGAAAAAGAAAGGAAAGATGATGGGAGGTGTGAGTGGGAGACAATGGGAATAACCTTTTACTTTTTGGTGGTCTTCATAATTCCCCACTAACACAAGCATCTTAAGAGTTTTATAAAATTTAATGTAGTGTTTATAAAAATAGAGTTTTATAAAAAAAATAGGTTATTATTTGATTATAACAATCTACTTTGATTTGAAGTTTAATTATAGCATTCAAGTTTGATTCTTTTAATTTAATTAGAGCATCATACTTTGATTTGATTTTAATATGGTATCATAATTTAATTTGATTATAGTTATAACGTTATACTATGCTATATTTATATTAACGTCAATTTATATCGTAGTGTAAGGGTTTTGATCCTATTAGCATAAAAAAATCTCGAGTAGGATTTATTAAATTTCCAATTGGGTTGGGTTGACCCGAATCCATTTTAGGAGGATGTCACAGTCATTACGAGACAGGGAGGAGCTAGCGGATCTGTGTCTGTGTCTGTGTCTGTGTCTGTGTCTGTGTCTGTGTCTGTGTCTGTGTCTGTGTCTGTGTCTGTGTCTGTGTCTGTGTCTGGGTCTGGGTCTGGGTCTGGGTCTGGGTCGGGGTCGGGGTCTGGGTCTGGGTCGGGTCTGGGTCGGGGTCGGGGTCGGGGTCGGGGTCTGGGTCGGGGTCGGGGTCGGGGTCTGGGTCTGGGTCTGGGTCTGGGTCTGGGTCCGGGTCCGGGTCCGGGTCCGGGTCCGGGTCCGGGTCCGGGTCCGGGTCCGGGTCCGGGTCCGGGTCCGGGTCAGGGTCAGGGTCAGGGACTCATACCGCAGTACTTTGGGTCTATGAAGACGGATTTGCTCGCCATGATCGAGGAAAAGCTTGCCGCATTTTGGCAGCCTAGGACGGCGACGTACAGGGATTTCATGGCATACCAGCGACCGACGTTTTCCGGGGAGAAGGACCCCATTACTAGCATGCGTTGGATCACTGCCATCGAAGGCGCTTTTCGTACTTGTTTTTGTCCAGAGGAGTCCAGGGTGCGCTTTGCAGTGAACCAGTTGAAGGGCGGAGCACAAGATTGGTGGGGCATTTTGACACAGTCCCTTCCCGCGACCCAGGTGGAGGAGATGACTTGGGAATATTTTATCGGGAGGTTTCGGGAGGAGTATGTTCCACAGATCGAGATGAAGCGTCTGGCTGCTGAGTATATGACTATGACACAGATGACGGAAACGGTGAATGATATCACCAAACGATTTATGGAGAGAGCTTTTTTCTGCCCTGAGTACGCAGCCACTGAGAGGATGCGGATGTCACGATACTTGTCTATATTATGGACTGATATCCGCGAATTTGTATCCGCTGCTCGCCACCAAACTTTGGCAGACATGATTGCGGCCGCGAGAGCCGGGGAGATTGAGCTGGAGCTACAGAATAGGCAGAAGAGGCCGGAGCCCGTTTCTGCGCCACTCCAACCAAGAAGTTTAGGGGTAACGATTCGAGGTCTGGGGGAGCGAGGGGGAAACCGCCGTGTAGCAAGTGTCAGAAGTTTCACGAGGGACCGTGCCGAGCAGTGGGATGTTATGGTTATGGGAAGACGGGTCATTTTAGCAAGGATTGTCCTCAGGCCTTAAAGGTCTGTTTCAGCTGTAACCAGGTGGGTCATGTTCGGGCTGAATGCCCTAGGATGAAGACAGGAGGGGTGCAGGCTCTAGCACCCGCGACTCTGAGGATTACTGACGGCCGCCAGGGCAGGGTGGAGGCCCCCAAGGGCAAGGGTAGAGGTTTTCAGTTGACCGTCGAGGAGGCGCGTGCCGCGCCGGATGTCGTGACTGGTATTTATTCTCTTCTTCTCTTTAATTTGTGCATGTTCGTGTCATCATTCGTTACCCTATGCCTTAGGTACTTTCTTAGTTAACTCTATTTCGACCTTTGTGCTATTCGATTCGGGAGCGACTCATTCGTTTGTATCGCTGTCTCTCGGTAAGAGTCTTGACATCGTTTTGGAGGATCTGGATCACTCATTAGAGGTGGAGATTGCGGACGATCGTGCAGTTATGGCGTCTAAATTTTATCGGGGATGCACGATTGAGATCCATGGGGAGCAGTTTTCGATAGACCTCATTCCTATTCCTTTGAGCGACGACAGGGTTATTGTGGGCATGGATTGGCTCAGTCACCAAGGGGCATGGATCGATTGTAAGGGCAAGAGGGTTTTTGTCCGATCTCTTGGTGGAGAAGTTCTTATCATTTTGGGCGAGGGGAGGAGCTCTCGTACCTCGTTTTGTTCAGCAGCTTATGCCAGGAGACATCTTCAGCACGGAGGATCAGGGTGTGTAGCCTATGTGTCGGATACACGGGGAACTGAAAGGAAGGCAGTAAGTGATGTAGTAGTGGTACGAGAGTTTCCTGATGTATTCCCGGATGACTTACCGGGAATACCCCCGGAGCGGCAGGTGGAGTTCCGTATTGACCTTGTCCCAGGCGCGGCCCCTATAGCCTAAGCGCCTTATCGTCTTGCTCCACCCGAGATGTTAGAGTTATCTTTCTCAGCTTCATGAGTTGTTGGAGAAGGGATTCATCAGGCCCAGCAGCTCTCCCTGGGGAGCACTGATATTATTTGTAAAGAAGAAAGATGGAACCCATCGTATGTGCATCGACTATCGAGAATTGAATAAGTTCACGGTCAAGAATAGGTATCCGTTGCCAAGGATTGACGATTTGTTCGATCAGCTTCAGGGAGCGTCGTGGTTTTCTAAGATAGATTTGCACTCCGGTTATCATCAAATGAGGGTTCGGGACGAGGATGTGCAGAAGATCGCTTTTAGAACGAGATATGGTCATTATGAGTTCGTCGTCATGACGTTCTGACTCACTAATGCGCCAGCAGCCTTTATGGATTTGATGAATCGTGTTTGTAGACCCATGTTGATCGTTCAGTTATTGTGTTCATTGACTACATTTTGATCTACTCACGGAGCAAGGAGCTCCATGAGGTGCACTTACGGGAGGTTCTCGAGACACTAAGGAAGGAAAAGTTGTATGTCAAGTTTTCTAAGTGCGAGTTCTGGTTGAGAGAAGTTCAGTTTCTCGGGAATTTGGTTAACAAGAACGGCGTTATGGTGGACCCGACAAAGGTGGAGGCCGTCATGAAATGGGAAGTACCAAAGAACCCTTCAAAGATTCGTAGTTTCTTGGGATTGGCAGGGTATTACCGCAAATTTATACATGATTTCTCTAAGATAGCGGTACCCTTAATACGGTTGACTAGGAAGAACGTGGTATTTAGTTGGGGTGAAGACCAACAGACAGCATTCGAGGTCTTGAGACAGAGATTATGCGAGGCTCCGGTTCTGACACTACCCGACGGGATGGAAGACTTGGTAGTTTATTGTGACGTGTCGATCACGGGATTGGGAGCCGTCCTTGTGCAGCGTGGCCGGGTTATTGCTTACGTATCGAGACTGTTGAAACCTAATGAAGCTAATTATCCGACTCATGGCTTAGAGTTAGGGGCGGTCGTCTTTGCCCTTAAGATTTGGAGGCAATATTTGTACGGAGTACGATGTACCATTTATACCGACCATAAGAGTCTGAAGTATCTGATGGATCAGTCCAATCTGAACATGCGGCAGAGGAGGTGGTTAGACGTGGTCAAGGACTACGATTGTGAAACTTTGTACCATCCGGGAAAAGCGAACGTGGTGGCCGACGCGCTTAGTAGAAAGGTCTCGGGTCCGACCATCAAAGGCGTGTGTTTGAGAATGACGATAGTTACTTCCTTATTGGAGAAGATTTGTGACTCGCAAGTCGTGGGTAGCCGGGAAGAAAACATAAAAGGGGAGCGAGTCGTGGGTATCTTACCGGGTATGGTGCGTGATAGTCGAGAGCTGCTAACTCGTTTAGGTCGTGTATGGGTGCCAAAAGCGGGTGAGGCACGCCAAGTTTTGTTGGATGAGGCCCATAAGTCAAAATTTTCCATTCATCCGGGTGCAACGAAAATGTATGGAGACCTACGTGAGGGTTACTGGTGGCCGGGAATGAAGCGTGACATAGCTTGGCACGTGGAAAAGTGTTTGACGTGTAGGATGGTAAAGGGGGAGCATCAAAGGCCCCATGGTAAATTACAACCTTTGGAGATACCGGAGTGGAAATAGGAGCACATTACTATGGATTTTATCACCAAGTTGCCACGGACGCCACGAAATGTGAATACTATCTGGGTCATTGTGGATCGATTGACCAAGAGTGCTCACTTTATACCGATTCAGGAGACTTTCTCAGCCAGGGATTTAGCCAAGGCATACGTAGATAAGGTGGTATCCCACCATGGGATTCCGGTATCGATAGTTTCGGATAGGGATGTCCGTTTTACTTCGCATTTTTGGAAGAAATTCCACGAGGAGTTGGGGACGCGACTCCACTTTAGCACTTCGTATCACCCCCAGACGGATGGTCAAAGTGAAAGGACGATACAAACACTTGAGGATATGTTGAGAGCCTGTGTGATTGACTTTGGTGGGCAGTGGGATCTGTACTTATCATTGGCGGAGTTCTCCTACAACAATAGTTACCATGCAAGCATCGGGATGCCTCCCTTCGAGGCACTGTATGGTAGGAAATGTCGAACCCCAATCTGTTGGGGAGAAGTGGGTCAGCGAGTTTTGGGGAGTACAGAGATAGTACTCAAGATGACAGAATTGATTCAGCAAGTCCGAGAGCGGTTGCGCACAGCACAGAGCCGACAGAAAAGTTATGTCGATAGGCGTCGATCTAGTCTTGAGTTCCAGGTGGGGGACTATGTGCTGCTCAAGGTGTCGCCATTGAAGGGCATCATCTGGTTCCGTAAGCGAGGAAAGTTGGGACCAAGGTACATTGGACCTTATCGGGTCTTAGCCCGGGTCGGCTAAGTGGCCTATCTATTGGACTTGCTGGAGCAACTCAGCCAGGTTCATGACACGTTCTATGTGTCACAACTGAGGAAATGTATCGCCGATGAGACTACGGTGGTTCCACTGGAGGACATTCAGGTTGACGAATGCCTGAATTATGCAGAGCGACCTGTTGCTGTGTTGGAAAGGAAGACTAAGGCCCTTCGTAGGAAGGTGATTCACATGGTGAATGTACAGTGGTAGCATCGCAAGGGCTCGAAATGGACTTGGGAACCAGAAGAGGAAATGAGGAAGAATCATCCGGAGCTGTTCGACAGAGTGGATTTCGGGGACGAAATCTCGTTAAGGGGAGGAGACTTGTAAAGCCCGGAACTAGGTATCAAAGAGTTTAACTGTTAACTGTTTAAAATAAGGACAAAATAGAGAAAATGGTGAAAATTGAAGATAGCGGCACTATCTTTAGAGATAGCGGCGCTATCTCGACCAAATCTCGTATCGTCGCGAGCAGTCGTTGACCTTGCAGAAAATCAGAGATAGCGGCACTATCTCGCCTGAGCTGTAAAAATCATATCTTTTGTGATGTGGACGGGTTTTTGAGCCTTATTACACCTCACACTTTGTCTCATTCACCCTTAGACCTCCAGAAAACATCCTTAAACTCTCTCTAACACTTCCATGGTGTTTTGAGCTCCATTTGTGGATTTGTGAAGGTTTTGGAGGAAGAAGAAGGTGACCAAGGTGCTCTAGAGAAGGTGGTGCTCAGGAGGAGTCTAGTGTTGCTGTTCTTGGACCTTTGTAAGTGTTCTTGGAGCTTGCCTCCACTAGTTCTTGTTGTTTTTGGTGTTATGAAGCTATTTCCAAGCTTTTAAAGACAATGATGGCTCCATATCTTGGAAGAGGGTTGGATTCAGAGGCTAAGGATGAGTTCTTCTCCTTTAAGTCTCTGAAATCTAGAGAAAAACCCAAGCCTAGTCTTGATATGGTTGTAAACAAAGTTTTAAGTTGTAAACAAAGTTTTAAGTTGTTAATCTTCATTTTTGGAAGTTAGATTGTCACCATGAGCTTACCTAGCTAGGATTGGTGGTTAAAAACTAAGTTTTCATGAGTTGATAACTGTTTTGGACGACTCCTGAAAGTTGGAGCTTCTGTCTAGACGGATTAAGCACTTAATGAAGGCAATGGCTGAACAGAGGAGATAGCGGCGCTATCTCAGTAGATAGAGGCGCTATCGATAGCGGCGCTATCTCTGGAGATAGGGGCGCTATCTCTCTGTTTGACCAGATGTTGACTTTTGTTGACCTGTTGACTTTGACTTCTTGGTCAGTGGACCCTTGAGTCAAAAACCCTAAGAAAACCCTAGTTTTAATTTTGGGTTATGGATTTTTTTTAGATAAAAATCGTGTATTGATGAGATGTTCGAATGATAGGAAACTCGGAGGGATTTACCAACTTTTCCTTACGCTAGTTTAGCAACAAATCAGGTGAGTCTCCTCACTTTCCTGATAGTGATGATGATAATGTTTATTGATGGATCGGGGTGGGCCCGAGAGACATAAGATGTTTACTGACGGATCAGGGTGGGCCCGAGAGTCATACGATGTTTACCGACGGATCGGAGTGGGCCCGAGAGTCATACGATGTTACCGACGGATCAGGGAGGGCCCAAGAGTTGTACGATGTTTATCCGACGGATCGGGGTGGGCCCAAGAGTCGTTTGATGTTATTAAGACGTTTATGAATTATTGGAAAATCCGGGAAACTCACTAAGCAATGTGCTTACGGTTTTTATGTTTAAAATGTTTCTGGTTCTCATGGCACGGGAAGCTCGGGCACGGCGTGATCTCGGGCATTGGCATCCGTTTTATTTGTCTTCTGCTGTTTTTATGTTTGACTATGCTTTACGACACTTATTTATCTTTGATGAACCTTATGAATGATTTAAAAATGAATGAATGGTTTGGACGTATGTTTTATTAGATTTGGGCTTCCAAAGAAAAATTTTTTATGTGTATTTTAAGGACGTTACATGTAATTTCCGTACACCTATAATTCTTTGTTTTCTCATGTATTCTTTAATAATGCTTTCAACCACTGTCCATTGACTTTGCCAAGTTTGTCCTAAAACTAATTTACTATGCCCTAAGCATTTACGTTATTTGGATGAGTACACGACACTTATGATCGATCCAATAGCAAAACTTACGGGATTCGACTCATACTGTTCCAAACTTCTTCAGTATCAGAAGATTGATTCATAATCAATTATGTGTCATGATTTAGAAAACCCTTTTCTTGAAGTCATGCATCTTGAATCATACCCCAGATTGGCTAAGTCCCTTCAGACATTTTTATCTATCACTATAGATGCTTATACCACGTATGATATTGTATCTCCTTCAGTCCTTTTACAGCGAAAGATTTTCTTAAAGCCAAGTCATTACACTATGTAACAATAAGAAATTGTTTCCTATAATCAGTATGTTACTGGCATACATTGACAAGTAGACTACAATGATACTCCCACTAGTTTTGACATAATTACAAGATTTGTCAATGTATCCTGAAAATCTAAACATCTTTGGAATATCTCATGACAACAAAGATTTTCGCTTGCGAGGTGTCTGTTTGACTTTCTATATGAATCTGTCAAGCTATGTACATTCTGTTCGGATATTTTGGCATGCTCAAACCCCACGTTGTGCCATACATACAACCCTTTTGTTTTCCATTCAAGGAAAGCGGTTTCGATAATCCAATTTGCTATGACTCACGAAGTGCAGTCGTGGAAAATGATATCATTACAGATTCATTCTCAGCTGTCGATGAGGGTGCTTTTCTCATAATCAATTTCTTGAGTCTGAGCATTGTCGTACTCAACCAGTCTTGCTTTGAATGTTTGTACATTTCTATCTATGTTGTTTTTCTTTTGAAGATTCAATTACTCCCACTGTTTTTTTTACGTCAGGTGTAAGATCAGTCAAACTAATACATAGACTGAGTCTCGCCCTTTTAATATCCTCTATTTGGCAGCAACCAGGCTCACCAATGTTTCCATGTAGTTGGATTACTTATCCGTACTAACTTAAGTGTGTCACTTTCAGTAATAAGAGATCATAATACTCATGAAGGTGACTAATACTACTGGATTTGCAAAGAGGGGAAGTATGCCAAATTCTTCTGTTAACATGATTCTGATACCCAGTTAAGTATTCGTGTTGACTATAGGTTTCTTCATTGGTTAACCATTGAATCCCTTCATGATTACTCTTAGTCCCACTGGTTTCTTAGGATATGAGCTCTTTTCCAAAGAAAGACTCTTCTTTAGAGGTACAAACATTTGTTCTCCAATGACTTGTAAAAACAAGTATCCAAAGTACTTGCAGGATGACCAATGAAATGACACTATTCTGATTTGGTTCAGGCTAGTCATGAGGTACAGATGAACACTACATGCCCCCAGACCTTCTATGCATAAGTGAGGGACTATCCTCTCTTCACATTTCAGACTGTGTCTGTGTAACCTTCTTAGTCTAAAATGTGATTTTTAAGTTATTTGTGATTTTATGGTTAAACTGATTGGAATATCTAATCTTTTGAAACTAATTGGAAGTGTATCCCGATACATCATGGACCGGACCATTTCAAACAATGTTCGACTTTTCCTTTAAGGAGATACTATAATATTGTAGTGTTCTTTGAAAAGAGATGTCTGTAAAACGTTTTTCTTAGTCCCTAAGATGTTCGTGTACCTCAAATATTTAGTTGATTTTCTACTTCATTCTTGAAACCTTTGAATAATTTAAAGTTGTCTAACTACTGTTTATTTCAATAAACAAAGTTATATTTTCTAAATCGATTGGCAAATATAATGAAGTATGACTAATTGTGTCTAGATCTGGGTAGTTCACAAGAACTAGTGTGGATATTGCCCTATAATCTTTATTTCTTTCACATCTTGTGTGAACCATGACTTTGTTGATTTTCTAATTTAATTTAAGAGTTGCATTTATCATATGACTCTAAGTCAAATGATTCCAAAGTCCTGTCAATTTGGATCTTTGATTGATGCAATTCTTGTTTAAATCTAATTCTAACAACCATACAAACACAATTATATAGCCAATACACTGTTGGATGTATCAACATTCATGTTATTACTATTAATGCAATTCAACACATTCATGAAACATTGTAAGGATAATATAAAACAACCAAGCTTTTATAAAAGAAAAATATCACTATTTTCATTAAAACCAAAATATCCTCAAAAATGTGAAATATGAATACAATATTATGTGCAACTACTAGCTAATAACATAATCAAATATCTAACTAAACACCAAAAAACGCATAAGCCCGTAATCCCGATCCTATAACAGTAGTAGTGCTCTTGTCTCTCGGGATCAAAATAAGCTCCTATGCACTAGTGTCTCCTATCCTACTTAGTTCATGCATACAATGCAAATGTGAGGAACACATCCTGTATTAAGAAATTAAGGGTCAGCAGTTTTTTAGACTTTTAGATATACTTGAGTTGCCAAACCATTTGGCGTTGGAGCATATTTCAATCTTTCTATAACTGTATCATACCTTGTGAATTTTGAGCTTGAGACACCTCAGAACTGGTCCAATAGTTGCAATGGACCCTTTCTTGATATGTCTCATGACTTGAGTCAATCCCGATGTAGCTGGATCAGTGGAACCATGTATCTCCATGAACGACTCATACAGAGTCAACGTCGAATGCAACTCCATGATAGACTTGTCTTGGTCCCTATTCTGTATATCTGAATGAATAGATCATACTGGCTAGTTAGAGAGTTGAGGATGATGTTAGCACTCAACTCCCGATCAATAGGGTGACCAAGTCTGCCAGCTCACTAATGTATCCCTCAATCTTGAGAACATGTGCACCAATGCTGCTACCCTCTTTCAGCTTGCATCCTTCAAGTTCTTTGAAGATCCTACTCTGTTCTTGCTCAACTGGTTCTCGGAACCTTTCCTCAACCAGACGTGCTAACTCGTAAGAAAAAAGAAACTCGAAATCACTACGGATCTCGAGGTCAATGGTCAACAATATAATGTGGCGAACCTCTTTAGACTCATCTATTAAGAAGTTGTGCTAAATCTCGTCTTCCTCAGAAAGGGTATGCGAAGGTATAACAGGGAGAGGATTCTCAATCAGATACGACTTGTCTTCGTACTTTAGAACAAGATTCCAAGTGAGAAACCAGTCCAGATAGTTCAGACCAGTCAGCTTATCCATATCTAGTAGCTACTTCTTAAAGCTTTCAGAGATGTGTGATGGAGGAGAAGGAGGAGAATTAAGACTTGCTTCAGACATCTATAAGATCAAAATTTTAGTTAGTTTAATTTTAATCCTTTTAAACAACTACCCAATAATTATTTAATAAGGCTAGGATCCAAAATCTTCCAGTTATGGTGTGAAGAGGGATGACGTAATCACAACATAATGGCCATTAAGGTAGATAAACTATTTATCGATTTCAGTCTCTATGAAATTCCTAGGTCTGTAAGATTCATTGACTTAAGGTCAATGGCATGTTAATCTCGGTTATGCTCATCTCAAATCCATGACAGGGATGTCGTGGATCATGGATCAGATGGTGAACAGACCATGCAAAAACCATGTGATCCCCGACCTAAGATACACTTAAGAATCCCAAGTGTCACATCACCTTCAACTATGACCTAGGCGGACGTGTCGGTTAACCACACAGCTTCGTCAATAGTTTATAAAGAAAATGTGCGTTTTTCACGGGTAGCATATGATTCACATTTTATTTTAATTAAAACGAGACTTTTGTTTTAATACTTTTAAGTTAAATACTTTTTAACTAATAAACATTGCCCTATCAAACCCTTTCGATAACTCCACTATGTAAATGTGACAGGCGGTGAGGGTGGTAACAATAAACGTCATTTAAAAACCGACCTCATTAGAATTCTAACAAACCCTCCTTCAAACCTTCAAACACATTTAAAGTGGATGAGCCTAGTCATGGTTTGACCAATGTTTATGTTTTAATTTAAGTTTTAATAATAATATAGATACTGTTATAAATATATCAAGGGTAAATTTTAAACAATTTAAAATTTATGTTTGTCATATTTAATTCCAGTAAAAACAATTTAATAATTAAATTAATCAACTTAAATCAAAAGCAAGCAGTTTAGGCAACAAACTACTTAAGGAAACTAAGCAAGTTAGGAAACTTGCAAGGCAAGGAAGGGTTTGTGACACCATAGCCGCCAAGACCTATGAGGGTTCCTAAACCCTCTAAATTTTCGACAAGCAGGTTTCTAAGAACACAGATCAGACAAAATTCATAACATGCAATTTTCATGATATTCTAGTAGTATACCTATCTTTTCAAAAATTTCAGGCAGGCAAAATAATTCATATTCAAGTTTTAATCTAATATGCATGCAACCTAATAACAATGGCTCTGATACCACTGTTGGGATTTTTACAGATTAACATAATTTAATCAGCCAGTGTGTAACACCCCTTTTCTCAAAACCATTTATAAAACAAGATATATTACACTACGCGACTTGCAAAAAGTTGCTAATTTTTTTTTTACAAACTTATTCTTAAGGGGTATTACAGACTGCATACAAAAGCCATAATTTAAACTTATCTGTATTTTACACTGGTCCCAACTTCAGAGCTTATGTAGTAATCAAGCTCCTGCTCTTCTTACCTAAGTACATAGCATTTTAAAATATATAATACGTGAGACATAAAGCCTCGTGAGTAATATGGGTTTTAGACCCAAAACTTTCTTACTTAAAACTTGTAATGCAAAACAAGTAGAATACTCAAAACTGATTTTTATAATAAATCTCAAAACTGCTTTTCATAAATAATTCTTAAAACTGCTCTTTTCTCATTTCTCAAGACCAACTGAAACTCATGAATTGGTTTAACTCATTTTTACCAACTCCCCTTCACGGGACGGAACAGATCCACCAGCAAGGTTGTGCTACTTCTGTCTCCCCTTCATGGCTTGGAACAAATCCAACCATAAGGTTATGCTAAGCTAGACAACTACTTCGCGACGGGAGGTACCATCCCAGTAGTGTCTTCAGATCTCCCGATTATGTGGGTGATCCTAGTCCGGACAACTGACTCTTATCACTTTCATTACTTTCTTGTTTCATTACTTTCTTCACTTCATCTCAAATTGGTCAAACATAAACACAATTCATAACAAACTCAAAGTTATAAACTTTTGACTCACTTTCAAAATCTCTTTAAATACTAATCTCTACATCTTAAGCCCACATATGGAGCTTCTTTCAAAATAGCTTTAAAAACCGAACTTCTTCAAAATCTCTTTTAAAACACTTAGCTCTTAGAGCTACTTTCAAAACTATTTCCAAACTCTAGTATTTAAAAGTATTTGGAAATCTCATTTTCTGAAAATATCATTTTTCTATGTACTAGAAAAATCCACACATACTCACCTCAGGTCACCTAGGAGTTATTTAGCTCCTTAAACTTCTTTCTCCTTCGCTTGGTTCACCGTATTTGAACCACCACCTAATTCACATACTTGGTTAATACTTATTTATATATATTACAACTGACTCCACAATACAAGAGTCTCATATTATGCAATTAAGGGTCTTGACTAAACTACAACCCTTAATAAACTTGTTTTCTGAAATATATAATTTTCCAAAATACGCGTATTTTACTACAGTACCCTCGGGACGTCGTATTTCGATTCCGAAAATTTTCCATGAAGTTTTAGGCTATACTGGACCTATGTTTAAAATTTGAGGTCAAACGGACAAGCCTAACCCCAAATTCCAACTTTAAAAATTCAAAATGTCTTAACAGGAGGTTTCTTCATTTCTGACGCAAGATCGGGCCGCGATCTATAGAGATCGGGCAGCAATCTCCTGCTGCACAGATGCAGCCCCTTATTTTTTTTCACATTAAGTCCTAAAAATCATGTTCCGGGTTCGTTTTAACTCCAAACTTCACCAAATTTTAACCATAGGTTCTATTGACCATCTATTATGTTAAAAACATGTTTTCACTTCCATTAAGTCTTATTTACTTCATGACTTAATGATTAAGACCATAGGATGACATAGGAGCTCTAAGGAAGCTCATATGCACATCAACTCAATTTTAAAGTCTAGTTTTGTCCATTTTCTACCTATATACTTATATAACCAATGTATGATTTAATCCAAGGTTTTTACAACCCAAAACACGCTTTGTTAATTATCAAATCATGCTTTCCATTAACCATTTCCGTAGGTTTCATTCATGGAATCACCAATTCCATTCCACCCAACAAATTTCAGTTTTTATTGAAACTTTCATTTTATCAATTTAAACTCTTAGGAAACAAATTTTACTGGTTTCTTCATACTCAGACATCATTTATGACCCATCCTAACTAAATCTTTATATCAAATTAACACTTTGATCCTAAACTCAAATTTCTAGAGTTTCATTACATATGAAGTCATTAAACTTGATTTTAAGTTATCCATATGTTGGATAATGGTCAAGATGTGATTATAAACATAAACCAACTAATTTTACTTGTTTTTAAAACAAAAAATCATAGATTCCAAATTTCTTCCAAAAATTTCCATTTTTGACATTTTTACCCAAAATCTGAAATTACTCGAATTTATCGACTAGGAATGATTTATTACTTCTATTATGACATATTTGACCCATCAAGTACTACTATAACCAACTTGTTCTAACAAACCCGTTAATTAGGGTTCTTGAGTTCAAATTCTCGTTTCTAGATTTTTAACACTCTCAATAGTTAAACTAAGTTTAGATAGTGAGTAAGACACAAATTAAGACTATGAATCATAGGATAATCCTCCTCTAGCCACTGAATTTTCAAAGCTACAGTAACCTACCCACGGGAAATGGGTTAAACAACCCTAAAAACATGTTCACTAACCTTAGAAGGCTTGGAATTCCTCAATTCCAAGTGGGTTTTCTCCAATTTTGCTTCAATTCCTCATGACCTTCACGAACTGATCTCTCTGGCACTCTCTAGAACTTGCTCATGTGTTCTATGAACTGGGAGAAGATATTTCTCCTATTTATACCACCTCACTTTGCATTAATGACAATCTAGCCCCTCAAGTTCTATTTTTTCCAAAATGGCACAAAAACTCATTTAATAACATTATAAGTTTTATTTTATTTTATTCTTGCCCCAAAAATTATATTTTCATTACATAGAAGTCATTTTTATGCCAAATGACCATTTTGCCCTTTTACCAATTTCTACCATTACGGCATCGTTCAAACCCAAATTTTACATATTTTTATTTTATAGGTTTTACCATTATTTTCGGGTTCTTACACAGTGGCAGATAAGACAGATTAATTCCCAAACTTGATCATATTATTTAGCAGGATCGTATCATATTCATAATCAAGATCATAAGTTCATAACAGTTACATCAACAATAAGACGAATATGATCCATACCTTTTGTTGTGGATGTTAATGATCCAAACCAGAATCCCTCTAATGACTCACACCCAAGACCACCAGAAGAACAAGTAGACAAAAATTCTTTAGGTTAAAGAAATTGATCCGGAACCCTTTGAGAAGGGTATTGAATTTGACAAAGCGGAGGGAGGGAGGAGAGGAGGGAGTTGGTGGCACCTCTTAGGGTATTGGGATGCCTTAGGGTTGAACCCCAAGGCCTTTATTTATAGTGCATGAGCTCCTAGGGTTTCAAAGTTAGGAGCTTTTTGGTGGCTGCACCCCCTTAGACTTGTTCTATTAATTAATCTATCAATTAGTTACAATCTAATCCCTTAATAAATTTTTATAAATTAATTTCACAATTAATTTATCAATTAATTTCTGATCCGATTTCTGATTAATTTATTTCTCAATAAATTAATAAACTAATCATTCCTCTATTATTTCTGCTACTGATTGTTTTTAATGGGCCGTGAGGACAACCCAAATAGGACCGTGCCATTATTAGAAATATCACCACAATTGATAACCTAGTACATATTTCCAACAATATATCACAATAAATACGATTTTGGAACAAGAACATTCTCCGAGGAGAATTAAGTATGATATATATTAAATGCTATTAATAAGAACTGTATTTATTACTAGTAACAACCTGTCTTCATACAAAGTTATCAACTTTGGATGGGGGTATGCAATCAACTGTTGCATCAGGAGCTAAGACATAAATCACATGAAAGGTTATCTTGACAAAAATGAGTAATCCCTTCGTCCGAGGTAGGTTACCTCGAACGAGACTTTCAACTTTGAAATGAATTGGGAATTAGGACTCAACATTCCTAATTTGTTAAGTGATTGAATTTGGTGGGATTCAAGGCCTTAGTGAAAACATCAACTATCTCTTCATCAGATGAAACAAAAATAATTTCAATGTTGTCATTTAAAATGTGATCCTTGATGCAATAATATCTGATATCAATGTGTTTGGTCATGGAGTGGCGATAGAGATTAAGAGATATTGCAATTGCACTCTGAGAGTCACAATACATTGGTATTTTAAGGAAGCAATACCCGTAATCCAAGAGTTGTGACTTCATCCAAAGAACCTATGAAGAACAACTGCTTTGTCCGTAGACACTGATAAGTAGTTCTGTTTCTTGGATGACCAGCTACCCAATATTCCACCAAGAAATTGAGATCCTCTTGATATACTGTAACGTCCCAAATTTTTTCTTTAAGTTCTTGATAATAAATCCAGTTCCAAACATCTCATTCTTAAAACATACATTTAAGTTCACTAAATCCAGTCACAAACATAAATAAGAAAAATAACAGCGGAAGTCATAAAATACGGATGCCGACGCCATGTAGTCACGCCGTACCCTTCCCGACATCCTTGGAAGTACAAAAACCATCTAAACAAAATTGTCAGAACTTCGCTTAGTAAGTTCCCCATATTATCGTACGTTTCGCCATATAGATCATGCTAAGTACAGTCTTCGGGCTTTCCCCGAAAGACCAAGCTCTTAGGCTTGCCCCGATTCGTCAATAATCAACTCATTTATGGAATCATAGGCTTACCCCGATCCGTCCGGCTCTCGGGCTTGCCCCGATCTGCCATACAATCATATACATACACAAGTAATTATACATATTTCAAATCATGCATTATCAAAACCAGTAAAGTGAGGAGACTTACCTGAATCATCCAATATACGAAAATGAGAAAGCCTCGGTAATTTGTCCTCACGAACCTCCTAATTCACAATAAAGTGTAAATCAATAACACAACTCTCAAGGTCATCTCTAGGGTTAAATCCTCTAATTTCCTTAAGTTTGACCCAAAAGTCAATGTAACACCCCAACTTTCATCCACCTTAATTGGTGCAATAGTTTATAAAACATTATGAAGTAATTTTTTTTTTATTTTAAAAACTTTTCTCATGTTAATAAATGATAACATAAAACTTTGGTCCGAACAATAACAATTATGTTTAAAAAGTATTTAAATAAAAATGGGGGTTACAAAAATCATATCAATACAACCAAAGTAAATCAATATGACCTCTCAAGCTAATGTCCAGTAATTACACAATATTTCTACCGAAAATTCGGTGTGACCTTTGGGCTAAATGGATAAAATCCATACTGACTCAAAATTAAAGCAGCCCAAAAGCAAGACGGGACATAACAAGACTTTACACTACTGGGATGGTACCTCCCGTCGCGAAGCAGTTGTCTTAAGCACGCCCTTATCGATTGACGATTCAGGTAAGTCTCTTCACCTTACTGGTTGTGATAATGCTTCAATCCTTTCTTCCTCTCATCTCTAGGGTCAAATCTTTTAATTTCCTTAGATTTTGTGGATTTCTTTAATCCTTTCATCCTCTCATATTTTTCATCTACTTCAACATATTCTTTCATCTCTTTTTATGGGAAGGGAAAGATCCTAGATTCTAATCTTAATCAACAACCTAGATATGAAGATCTGGGGTTTGGGTTTGAAGATATTGTAGATATAGAACAAGAATGTGGGTTTGATTTTGAATATAATGTAGATATAGAATAAGGACGTGTGTTTTATTTGATGTGGCAAGTTTTGGGATGAGTCTTATCATGCATATTTGGGTGTTTGATTTGTAAGTTAACATTGATATAAAGGTCTTTTAAAGATAACATAGATGTCATATCTGAGTCCGATTTAATGTTATGCCTCTGATTTAGAAGATAACATTTATATAGGATTTCGTTCTAAATTGATGTTGTAGGTTTTTTAGGTGATGTAGATATAGAACAAGGGTTTCGAAAAAACTTTCAATAACTATAATAGCTTTGCCGGCAAGACCAATAGCAGGGGAAGAAAAGATACCGGAGAGAAGGTTTGTTGAGAGAGAGAGAGAGAGAGAGAGAGACTAATTGGGGTTGAATGGGGTGGGGGTAGAGATTGTTTTTTTTTTTTTTCAAAATTAAAAAATATAAAGAAAATTAAAAATTAATTTATTAAGGGTAAATCAATCTTTTTACATCCGTTAGGGACAAACGCACAAAAAACAAACAATAGAGACCGTCCAAGTTAAAAAAAAGAGCTAGGGACCAGACACACAAATTACCCTAAACCAACCATAAGTACCTTTCCTGTAATTTACTCACTTTTAAACTATGAAATTGGACTGAAAATTTCAACCATAACTAACTGGCTTATTGGGTTGAGTTTGGATTGGGTCACTCCTTCATGGCCCTATGGCATACAATGGCACAATGCCATAAGAAAGCCACTACCAATAGAGCACCACCGGGTACGTAGGCAAATCGGGATTTAGGAAATGAATTTCTTGTTGAATTCCGAGCTCAGAAGTTCTTGGCGTAATGGCGTTATGTTCAAAATTTGATTTGTTTCCAGACATTGCTTACGGATTTCGAGACTACTTCAATACTTTGTAGTTATTGACAATAAATTGTTGATAACGCATGCTAATTAGCATTAGTAATTTTGTACGGCGCTGACATTGTTTTCAAATAAATGACTAAATTTTGTGATAAAATAATTGAAAAGCTCTCCTTCATTCAAAATAAAGCGTTTATAAAACAATTTAAGTGGTAATTATGAATTTCTCTCTAGTTTCTTCAACCAGCATTCAAATATCCATGGAAACAATTTATTTGAATATGATTGATTATGTTGACTGTTTATCAATTAATCATTATATGCTTGAAGTATTGTATTTGATTAATGTAAGTGATCCATTTTCCTTATGTTGAAGCAAAGATAAAGCAAACATTACTATATGATTTGGGTTTTACCATTCAAAACTCTAATAGTGGGTTGTTGTCTCGAGTGGAGTTAAACAAACCAGACGCAGTTATTTTTGGGATATATGTTGCAAACTACTTAATTCTCTTAATTTAGACCATACTTTCCACATTACTATTTTGCTTGTGCTTGAAATTATATGTTGCAAACTAGGTGTTTTAGACTTGAAAATATGTCATTTTCATCGTTTCCCCATGACTGTAAAATTTTGGTCCAAGAAAGAGACGTGGTCGCATATTTCTGTCTGAAAATCACTTTGTTGCATAAATTAAAAAAAAAAAATGTAAAGTAATTGCATACCCAAACATTTTAACCTTTTTTAATAACAAAGAATTGTACCAATTTTATCTTAATCTCGGTATTTCAATTCCGATCATATTTAGGAGATTTAGTTTTCGTACCATAGTCAAGTTTTCATAGATAAAAGATTCAACTTAATTCATATTTTACTTTCCACAATTCAATTTTTCCGGTTGATTATGAACAAATGTTGTATTTGAAAAATAATATATGGAAAGTAATTGCCAACGTCAACTTATCCTGGGCCTACATGGGATGTCAATCACAGAAGTTTGAATGCTGGACATCAATTATGACTTCCATCATGAGGGTAAATGTTGTATTATATTCGCGCACGACATCAAATTTGTCAAAAATCATTTTGGTTCATGGCAAAATATGTTGAAGAGCTTATGCGACTACTTCATTGGCAGTTGTTACCTACTTGTGCTCATTTGTGTATTATATGTTGCCATTTAACTTTAATATAGATCATATGTATTGTTGTTCTCCACTAGTAGACATTGTTACAAGATATTGTAGATATTAAAAGACATCCTCCGACCTCTTGTGCATTTATCTATTTTCCTTCATTATACCAACATAAGGGATAATTAACATTCAGCTTTCGAGTTATTTAATATCCAGTAATAGTTTAAAGCACATATGGTATGGAACAACGGAAACTTAAGAGGAACTTCTGTAGACACTTCTCATTCACAATAGCAATGAAAAGAAATCGAAAGGCCACTATAATACAACATAAGAGACGTAGATGACATGTTTTTTTAAACACATTAGTTACAGCTAAAAACAGAGGAAAATACGGGACACTTAGTTTGCACCAGCATTAATGTGGCGGCATTCCTACGTGGTTTTGGATGATGATTTGTACGAGAGGTTTTGAATTATCCTTTACCACGATCATAGATGCTAAGCTTCAAATATTCAATACAAGGCTGTAACTCTTTGTACTCCGTTCCATCCTACGCTTGAAAGAAAACATATTCGACATAAGCTTGTAAAAGTTGGTTTGTGTGTGTGTATGTGTGTGTGTTTTAATAATCTTATGAAATAATGGGTTTCTAAACATAGAAGTACCTTAAGGGTCATCCTCCAGTATGCCATACTTCCTTTAAGAGAAAGCTCTGAAGTGCACCAGCTTATCTGAGTAAAAGAAATATATTAAAGATTTGACAATAATCGCATAAAGTCAAAGCATGGATTATTTATCATTAAAAGACTATCAAGACGAGTTACAGATGTTGTGTAAGGAGATTTTAGTAATATATCAGTTTAGTAACTATTAGCCTGCGAATTTTGTGATGAATCCGATCTTAGTTCTACCATGTGTTGGATTGGAGTTCATAGGTCTTAAATATCCATTTAGTTGTATCATAGTTCATATTAGATTAGTAGTTGCTCCAATTCACATCTAATGGACAGCCATAGTTGTAGCATATGTATTTGTGGTAGAAGAAATTGTTGTTCTAGAAACTTATGGATGTTAAGCTTTTTTCCGTGAGAACATCTAAGTCTGATATCAGTAAACAATGTGTTGGTTGTGTGATCTCCATTATGTTTTGCCACACAAATACTAGATATAAATTAATGCATAATAATGATATCTACCTTTAAACCGGGAGCCATCTTCAACGAGGTGACGATCCCATGTTAGCAATTCATCATCATGATACATAAATCGTTCCATCCATAGGAGGTATTCTCCCGTTGTTAACTGAAATCCAGTGAGATCTCCACCAATGATGTGATTCCATGACTTGTAATAACCCAACGCATCTTCTTCTTCATCCATGTCTCCATCATCATACACGAACCTCACCCCACATTCCTTTGTAACTTGATTAGAAATTTCATATGGTTGTGGCAACACGGTAATAGTTACCTCGTCACCACATTCCATCTCATTCATCCCAAACATCCAATGGCTTAACAATATTAGACAATCTCCACCTACATTGACGCTGTCAACATAATGTTTGTATATCCAAGTGCGGTTCTTTGTTATATTACTTATTATGATCACTGGCGTATATAAGGACTTATCTTCTTGAATTCGCAATGTATAGACATAGCAGAAATCTAATCCTTTGAGCTTGTTAGGAGATGATGGGATGGTAAATGATATTGATGGCCCATTTCTTTTATCTGTAATCCAATCTGGCATCTCATTCCCCCTATAAACTGTGCTAAATATTCCGAATTCATAATACATCTGCCAAATATACCATCTTAATTAGTCAACATACATTATATATACAAATATTCACACAATGGCAGATGGTTAACAAGACCATACCTGGATTTCAGATTCCTCTGATCCTCTAGACAAACTATCAGTTACTAAGCGCCTTTTATTGAGGAAGTCTAGATCAAACCATCCCAAACTACGTAATAACTTTTTCAGAACACCTGTCATTGGTTGGATTTTGATCACGCCTTCAATTTCAAAAGAAGAAGGTGCAAACATCTTCCACTCTATAAAAAACTTGAGTGGGGACATTTCTGGATCAAATAGAATTTTTCGTAGCATAGGCCTATAATCAGAAACGAGGATCAACTCTTTTAGTGTATGTGGAGGATGCTCAAGTGACATAAGCTTATCACAATTTTGCATGCTAAGTATCTCAAGCCTGGGAAGAGTTCTCACACAATCGGGCAGGGAAACTATAGGATTGTCATCTAAATATAATTCTTCTAACATAAGTAGGGAACTGAAGTCGATGGGAAAGGATTCCACAGTCAAGTTGTTGTTTTGAAGTGCTAAGCTTACTAAAGATTTTGGTAAAGAAACCGTAAAGAACTTCAAATCACTTGGTATGGCCTGCTGGGCGAAGGAGGAGGAGGTTATTGTGTTTATTCCAATGTTGTTAGTTGTGAGATTTTCCAATGAATCCATATCCCTAGTACTGATTTGAGATTCTCCGATATTACAACCCTCTAGCAATAGTGTTTTAACCTTCCTTAACATGCCTATGTTTCTTGGAAGTTTTTCAAGCTTGTTGCAGTAACTGAAATCAATGAGTACAAGTTCAACACATTGCTCAATTGATTCACAAACCTCCACCAAATCGGTGCAATTTGTAACTATTAACCTCTCAAGGGCAGGGAGTTGGTTAAAGCCACCCACACTACGAAGCTGTTCACAAAAGCTTAGATTAAGAATTTTCAATGATCCAAGCAACCTTTTTTCTTTAAAGCACAATCCATCCAACTGTTGAAATGAATATAAGTTAAAATATTTGTAAATTCCATCAACTCATAAAGAAAAAAATAATATCAAGGAGATGAGTTACCTTTTGCCTTTTCTGAAGTCGTTGTGGGTAACTATAACAAATGTCAAATGATTCAATAATATTGCTATATGACATGTCAAGAGCAACCAGATTCTCCATTGGTAAGTCTAGAGGGATAAACTTTAAAGGGAATCCATGCATACACAACCACCTTAATTCTTCTGGAAAATTCTCGTAAGACCCACTAATTTTCACAAAATTGAGCTGTAGTAGAATGAGATTGTCCATTTTACTAAATGCATTTGTTTTCAGCTCAAACGATCCATGCAACTTCTCTTTCTCCAGCCTTCTCATGTCAAGGGCAAGGCCTAGAAGATTTCCCGTGCCCTAAAAGAAATCGATGCCAAAATAAATTTAAATAACTATATTTAGAATACAAAATACTTTGAACAAGCATACTACTAAGTGAAAACTAAAAGAAATACCAACACACTCTCAATTATAACATGCTCGTAGTATAACATTGTACTTTCAATTTTGTTCTTACTAAGACCTAGCACTTTGAACAATCTTCCTAATTACAACATCCTACTTCCAAATCTTTTACTAGAAAAATATACTTTGAAAAATCTATTCAATTATAGTGAAAATTTTGCTTTAGATAACATAATGTTGTAATAGGAAGAAACGAAAACAAAATGTTATAATAAGCAAATACACCAAAGTATAATGCTATTTTTGCATTTAACCCTGTTACTAACAAGTGTTCATGTCCTCATACCTTCTTTTGTTTCAACACTTTGAATGACTCCTCGTGACACCATAATCGACTTCGCTTCCATGGCTTCTGAGGAGATTCTTGATGTACCATAAATCTTCCCATCTTTTGCAGCAATTGATGCATCACCAATTCATTATGCCATCCGATACTAAGAAGGCACCTATCAATGAGATTCATGATTCCAGATCTTACGTTAATATCACATGCCTTTAATATCGCTTCAGTGACATCTCTATCCATTCCAACAAAAAAACAAGAAATATGCTTAAACAATTCCTTGTCATTTTCTGATGGCAAAGAGTCAAAGCTCGATCTCAAGACACTATTTATACGAGAACCAACTTCTGTCTTTAGTCCTTTTATGGACTCTTCCCAATAAGATACATCTCGATTATATAGAGATTTGCCTAAAACTTCAAGAGCCAATGGATGCCCTTCACAATACACCACAAACTTTTCTAACACCTCTTCATAACCTGCCTTAGGATGATTGGTCATGAATGCATGTAAACACAAAAGTTTTCGTGATGCAGTCGGATGTAACCCTTGAAGCAAGTGCTTTGCATGCTTGGGTTTAACGTTGGTTTTAAAAAGCGCACAACTCTCAGTCAGCCATGCATCCTTGGTTGTTATTATGATTTTACTCCCCGGATGAAAACCTTTGCTTCCTAGCAATGCATCCAACTGTTTGAGACTATCAATATCATCAAGAACTAGAAAAACCTTTTTACGAGCTACAATATTCTCTATCTTTGAGGTATATATGGAAACATCATAAACTGGAATTGAACTTGATTTTGAGATGTCATAGAAGAGTTGTTTTTGTAAATCAAGCAACCCGGTAAATTTTTCATCACATCTGCTACTTATATTTCCAATAAAGCTGCTTGTCTTGAATTCACGGCAATCTAATCCATAGATATATTTGGCTAAAGATGTCTTCCCAATTCCACCCATACCCACAATTGTGAGTACATCTGTCGTATGTGAGGATACATCTTTTAGCCATGAAGTGACGAATTTAATGGAGTCCTCTATGCCAATAAGTAGTGGGAGAGGACTCCTCAAGGGTACACGTAATCTACGGTGTATGTCACTAACAATTTCTTCAATGAACTCCGTCTCTGGCCTGAAACATGATTTTTAATAAGAAGTACAAAGCACAATCCACAATTAAACCAACAAATGGGACTTGAAGATTTAACTTATCTAAAGACCGTGATCAATATTTTATCATATTAAGGTATTACTTTAAACAAGTTTTTCACATCAAAACTATGTCACATTTGCACTTCTAACCATAGAAGTAAGTCACGTGTAAGATAATCATTTTTTTTTTAGAATAAGACCGGGGCCATCAATGTAATGATATATCACAGATGAGCCAGAAAACTTCATTATGTTTCTACAAAACCGTTAAACTTGTGGGTTTTTGCATGGATTTAAACAAAATGTCACCGATAGAAAACCGTTCCAAAGTTTGTTTCCCAAGCATATAAAAGTCATCGGAATACAAAAGCAAATAAATAAACTTTAGATAAAAAATAAATAGTTAGGACAATTAACCTCTCTATATGAACTAATTTATGAGATCACATAATTGAAAAGTTGTATTCTGTTTTATGCATCTTTTTAGTCCAATTTATATACATATAGAAATACATTTCTGACGGTAAAGAAGGAACTTGTTAAGATGCAAGATGATGTTGACTTTTCATGCGTTAATGAAACAAAGTTAAAGGACTATGGAAATATGGATAAGAATTTGGTTACCTTCCATTTACATCCATTCCTTTTAGATCTGCAACTTCTATAAGCGCTCTATTCCAATGCTCTATCTTCTCAGCCCATTTACTTCTTTTATATGCGTTTGTCTCGGCCTCCATTATCCGTTTATGCTTAGCCATTGCATCTCCAAAGCTACCTTGTTGCTTCCTGACATGGGTCGGTTCAACATGATAAAAGATAGGGATAATAATATGGTTGGATGACATACGTTGCTCAAGGATAAGCACCAATTCGTCAAGACACCATCTCGAAGAAGCATAATTTTGGGACAGAACGATAACAGAAGCTCTGGATGCTTTAATAGCACTCTCCAATTCTGGTTTCAGATCTTCCCCGATATCAATCTCTTCATCATCCAAGAAGGTAGTGATATTGGCATCTATGAGGGCCTTATGAAGGTAAGCGGTGAAACTATAACGAGTGTCAATACCTCTAAAACTTAAAAATACATCATATATATGACCATGAGTTCATGATGAAGATGAAATTCCTATAGAAAGTTCAGAAAGAACAACCATTATGAGTTATGGGAAGGTATGAGTGATTCTGTACGAGATTTATGATCAAACTAAGAATAACGGATGCACCAAGTAGTGGTTTTTATGAAGGACAACCACTCTTAATAATACATCTTGTATTTATAGATATTAGAATTCATACGGTTTGGTTGAGTTGTCAAGATTATATAATTACGATATCAAAACCTTTTTAAATAATATTTCTACTTCGAAAGGACAGATTACCAAATTTTGGTTGAATACTTTAATTGACTGCCAATGTTTCAATTAAATTTCCGTAATCTATTTTCTAACAGTTTAATTTTCAACAAAATAATATTGCCACATTAAATTACCGTATATATATTTTTTGCCGATGTTAATATGTAATAAAATGATGTTTACCTGTACAAATTGATGATTAAATCCTTGCATCTTATATCATGTCCAAGGATCTCAACCAAGTATTTTGATAAATGAATTTATTTCCTTTACATCTTCATATATAATAGTCAATAAGACAAAATGAAAGAAGAAAAATAGTAAAATGAGAATTGCCGTCACAATAAATTAAACGTCATAATTTATGGGTATTTATCAAATATTTCGATAGATAAGTTATTTTCTTGATATGTATACCGGTTAACGAACGAGCTCAAAGGATATACATATCAATATATGTAATCTTAAATAAATCACCGACCTTCACACATACATGTTATATCTTGATGTTTTTTTAACACATTCCATCAATATAATGTGGATTTTGTTGTCAATAAATTAACAGATATTGAGAAATACGAATTAACCTGCTGTGGGAGGATGGAGAGGGGGCAGTATGTATATATATATATATATATATATATATATATATATATATATATATATATATATATATATATATATATATATATATATATATATATATATATATATATATATATATATATATATATATATATATATATATAAGTGACTAAATTTATCCATGATATTAAGAGATTAATCTCTATTGTTGGAATCAAAATTATAAACGGTCAAAAAATAGGTTATAAATTTGTTATTTCGACGCGTATGTAGAGGATTATAACAAAAAACTCACTTCGTTTTGTTTTTTAAATTTTTTGACATTATTCTTTTTAAAAAAGACTGAATTTACAAGAATTCAAAATTTTTTGTCCTATACAAATAGATATATAAAAACAGGTTTTTTCATTAGTACAACTTGATTTACATTGTGAGTATGAACCGTAGAAATATGAATATGAGTAATTATTTTGATTTTAAATTTTTTACTATTTTAACAATTTATAAAGAGTAAACTAGATTCACAAGTGAGTTTATTCGGATTACACGAAAATTTACTTTTATTCACATGTTAATATCATATTTATTTGAAATTTACTTAGAACTTTTTACTACTTCAACATTTTAACTATATATAATGAATATTCTCTTATTCACAAGTAAATTTATTTAGATTTACACAATAATTTACTCTGATTCACATGTCAATATCATATGATATTTTGAATTTACTCCAAAATATGAATCTAAATAATTTACTTAAAATGTTTTTACTACTTCAATATTTTAATCATTTATAATGAATTTACTATGATTCATAAGTGATTCCAAACAATTAGTAGTGTGACCATTCTGAGTTCAAAACAATTGATGATGGTAGCAACGACTTGTGGGGCCCCCTAACGCCGAACAAAAAGGACTAGTGCTATAACGACAAGTGGTGTAAGTGCCATTTGATGAGTAACTGAGAACAAAGGAGATTCTACTCACATTCACACAAATTTTTAATTAGGATCACATGTCAAAATCATACGGTATTGTGAATGCCAAGCCGTGAAATTTTAGAAAAAACTTCATTTTTGTATATCAATATGGATGTCTATTTGTAGAGGACAAAAAGTTATAAATTTCTATATATATACAGTTTTCTTTTTCGATAAAAAAACCCCAAAATTTAAAGAAAAAAGAAAAACACGAAGTGAGTTTTTTATAATTCAGTACATGCACGCCCACCGTAAGTTAAATAACCGCATATATGAGATTAGTCCATTGATACCATGGTTTAAGTTAGTTACTTAATGAACATGTTCTTTTATATATATAAACGACCACCAACTTCAGATGAAGAATATGATGCGTATCAAATGGATCCAATGAATTTAGATGATCCAGGAGACGAGAACATAAATGATGAGGATTTTGTATTAATCAAACAGTACAAAACCCTTAACACAAAGCTTAATGTTCTTCTGAAAACACAGACAGGGTACGATCCAGAGCAACCCACCGAATTGGACGTTATAGCCAAGGTTGAAGAAGCAAAGACCGACATCCTTGGAAAAGTAAAAACCATGAATTTACAATCATAGCAAAAGGTTTTGGATCAACAACTTCGAATCTGAACCATTCTGGAACAAAAATTAAACACCGCTGTCACTGATGTTGAAACAAGACAAAAATTACTTCAGGAGGCAACTGAGAAAAGAATTATAGAAGCTATTGCTAGGTTTGAGTCATCCATCGCAGACCTGAAGAAGTCAATTGAAGATCTTCGGACTGACACTCAATCCTTCAATACGCGGTACAATAACCACTTCGAAGGTGAACTGCAAGCTGCTCAAATCAAGATAGCAGAGTTGACAGCTGCTCAGTCTGCCATTTCGGTTGACAAGTTCGCCGAAGAAATCAGAAAAAAAACTCAGCAATAACCAATAACATTGTCAGTGACTTGAGGAATGTGCTTCAGCCTCTTCTTCAAGTTGCAAATCGCATGCGATGGCCTCAAGCTGCCCAAACAGGACCCCAGGTGTCTGCTCAACCTGAATCTACGGTTCATCCTTCGCAAGGGGGAGAAGCTAGTGGTTCTGGGTCCCATACCTCTACAGCATCGATGACAACAACAGCAACAACAACAACAGCAGTAACAACATTTGCCACTCTCACTACAATCTCTCCTACTCTTACGTTTTGACATCCTTCACTACAAAATCCGAACGTTCGAAAAGGTATTGTCATCAATCTAATAACTTCAGGTCTGACATTCTTAACAATCAGTTCTACATTCGGATTGGGGTCAAGATCTTCTGGTGCCGGTGCTTCGGGCTCAAGACCGGCTGGTGATAGGGGGAAGGGCGTGTTAATAAAGCTTAGCAAAGAGGAGACACAAAAGCAACGGGAAGACGAGTTCACCTGCATGCTGGTAATAAACTCTTTGGCTAGATATATAACACAAGACATGGGTCCAATCGACAAAACATGGAATGCTGAGCAAATTGTGGCACACGATTTTCGCGATTATGAGGTCTTTAATCACCTTCCCTTGGAAAATTATTCTATTTGTAACTCTATGGATAATCAACTTGACATTCCATACAACCTGAAGACCTTCTCATTCTTCGTGTTTGTTCGAGGAGTAAAGGAAAATCAGATGGAGTCATTCAAGCTAAGAAAGATACGCTTTCATGCAACATATATTCAACAACCGAAGGTTGTATGGAGCAACAAAAGAATTGTCAAATTGAGCTCAGTAAACGAAGGAGAACTCTTTGAGGGATATTTTCAGAACTACGAATTCTATGTTCTACGAGGATCTGAAGAAGTTGAATCAAGATTCTCCATTACAGACTTTCCAATAATGAATCCTCATGATTTCATCATTTTATCGGATCTGCTGAAGGAAGCTCATATCTATGTCGCACCAACAGTCATCATTTGGACCAAGGCCAAGGAACATGTTTCCGGATTTTTTCATCCTTACATGAAATGCCTTGCCAAATACGACATCGATATGGCTAAATGCTTCGGTAAATCCCTTACTCCCCAGTCTGTACCGTTGAAAATCTGGGTGTGTTCGCAGATGGAGAGATTCTGGACAACCCTTGGGGAGTTTTTTACAAGGGCATCACATGTGATAGGAAAACTATAAGAAAGTTTTGTGAGGTTGAGTTCAAGGACTTATACCCTACCGAAGTGTTAAGGAATACGGTTGGTTGGGCATACGCATGCTAGATCAACATTGCCATAGAAAGAAAGAAACTGAAAGAACACCTTGATTGGTGGATGGAAGTAAGACACTGCATGGTCATAGCATTTAAACGTCATTCGGCTAAGCCTTCGGATGCCACTTCATACAAAGGGGGAGATTGTTGGAGTGAGTTTTGTTCTGAAGTGTGTTCACCCATCCAAAGGTCCACTCCATGCGAAGCGTCTTCTTTTGGTCTGAAGGTCCGAAGGTCATATGGTGGAGGATTGACAACGCATAGTAATATCAAGTATTCTAGTCGTCGTTGATCCCACTTTTCGTGTCTTGTGCTAGTGTGTGAAGAAGGATTAAAACAGGGGTTAAAGGCGTACAAAATGAAGAAGTTTGGGATGAAGTCCATTTTCAGTCGAAAAAACACGCGCGCCACGGACTGAAGAGCACGCGCGTCACGGAAAGTCAATGAACGGATGATGAGTTTGAAATTCAAAAAGTGATATATCGGGGTTACATATAAGGTCACGCCGCGGTTTTCACCCTTGCGCGGCGCGATTGGTCTGATTTTGCAACTATAAATAGAAGTGTCCCGTTCGTTTTTCGGGAGCAAAGAACTGACCCAAAGGTTGAACCTAGGCTTCTTCGACTCGTGTTTTCGGATTTCAGTTATTAGAAGTTGGTATTTTCATTGTTTAGTTTATTTTTCGTATTTTATAGTTTTGTTTATCGCTCGTTCCAACAATTCTGTATTGTAGAACACACTGGAACGTGTCGAATCTAGATAACTCCCGAAGTCAGAACCATTCGACTTTTGGTTTTGGTTTTAGTTTATGCAATCACTAGGTTTTCGTTAATTCGCGTTTTCGATTTCCGTTTTATGTTTAATTGTTCGTTTAGTTATTTGTGGGCATTGGATGTTTCTGAATTTCTAAATAACCTTTGGAATCAGATTGTTTGGTTTGGTTGGATTGGAATTTGGATTTTTTTAGATTAGTTAATGCTAGTTTCCGTTTTTTGGTATTTTCGTTTTGTCGGTTTTTGCGAAGTGTATCGAACGCCACCAACTATAGAGTGACACTATAGTTTGGTTAATTCTTGACACATACTTCAACCATGGACTCCATGGATCGATCCTTACTTCCACTTAACTAGTGAACTCGTAAGGTAATAAATCTTGTATTTTTTACCGCATCAACGACTGCGATGTGTCAAAGTTTGGCGCCGTTGCTCGGGAGTTGTGCGCTTGAAAGTATAGTGTCAGTGGTTTGTTTTTTGTTTTTAATTTAGTTTTTGCTAATTTAGTTGATATATTTTTTGTTTGGTTTTGACGGTCGCTTGCACTCGTGGATGCGTACGCGTCGGGGTGAACAATCATCATCTATTTTGTTTGATTCTGAGATTGAACGAACCGCGCGCAGAAATCGTGTGCGTAGGCGCTTGATCAACATGAGTCCAGATAATGTAGTAATGGAAGATATTACCGATGAGCCAACAGGTTAGGTAAAGGGGGGGTCATAGTTTGTACCCCCAGTTTCATCAGTGTTTAATATAGCTTCTACTAGTGCTAATGGTGGTGCAGTTTCAGTCCCTGCACCCATACCATCATGCACTCAGCCTATGGTTCCACCATTGAGCCAACCGATTACCAATCCTGTGGGAAATCCTGCATCTGTTGTGATGATATGGGGAGCGCCGACCCGTTATGGCACCCTACGTCTGCGTCAGCCAGTGCAAGCTTCTTAACAGAAACCATAACAACAGCAACCACCCATTTATAAACCTCAACCACCTTTTCAAACCCATACCACAACAACAACCTCAACCACTACCACAAATACAACCACATCAGCCACAGCCGCAACAATACCAATATCCAGCTAGAGACCAAGGATATGAGGATGAAGACGAGGGTTGGATGCCAAACAACACTGGCAACCAAAATCAGCAATGGAACCGAGGTCAGGGACCTCCGAGATGACAGCAACAACAATATCAGCAGCAAGAGAAACGATATTACAACAACGAGTTGTATAATGATGGTAATTTCGTTCCTCCCTCATACTTCGCCCAACCGATCGGGCAGTCGGTTGCGTCGCACTTCCAACCGCGGGAGGACGACGATGCCTCGCCGATATATTTTCCAGATAATGCTGATAGTCAGGTAGAAATTAGACCTCAATTATTATGAGTATTACCTAAGTCTAGAGGATACAAGTAGGATAATCCATATAATCATCTTTATGAGTTCTGAGCGATAGCAAATGCTAATATTCCTAGGAACACCAATAGGAACATCTTTAGGTTAAGGTTATTTCCTTTCACTTTAAAAGATAAATCCAGATATTGGTGCACGTCCCTGCAATCAAATAGTATCACAACATGGGAACAACTCCAGGCGAAATTCCTACAAGAGTTTTATCCTGCCAGCAAGACAACAGAAATCAGGAGAGCAGTATAGGATTTTCAACAAAAACTAGGAGAGGCGTTTCACGACGCGTTAAAAATGTTGAAGGAATTAATGCGATCTTGTCCGCACCATGAGTTTCTACGGCGGCAACTTGTCAAATTCTTTTTTGACGGGGTGGATACGACTAATCAAGCCATGATCAACGTTTCATCTAGTGGGACTATCATAATGCAAGATCCAGAGGATGCTTGGAGATTTTTGGAGCAATTGAGCCATGGCTCGAAAGCAAGTGGACCTATAAAGGATATAACAACATATGTAGCTAGCATGGACGCTGAGAATAAATGGAAAAAAGAGATTCAGAATGAACTAAGCACTGTCATGAGAAAGTTCAATCAGTTACTTACAAGACTTCAAAAAGAAAAGAGGACTTATGTATTTCATGCTCAGACTATCTGCAACAATTGTGGTGAAGTAGGTCATAATTGTACTGATATGCGATGACACATGAGGAGGTAAGCCAAGTTCATGGATATGAGCAGTTTCACAACACACCACGACCGTTTAGGAACAACCAGCAAAGAGATGTTAGAAAACCACAAGGGAGACAACAAAATACACAGTCAATATCAAGAGAAGGAGGTGCAAACATCAGTACAAAGTAAATTTATGAAATCTTGGTCAAACTTAAGGAAGCAAAAGATGCAAATACTCAGGCATTACTAAAATTAGGAACCCAGCTCCTGAAGATTGAGAAAGAAAGAGAACAAGAGAAGAAGGAAAAGATGCAACCTCAAAAGGATAAGTGAATGAAGTGATCACCTTGAGGAGTGGCAAGAAGGTGGACAACAAGGTTATTACCCCACCCCTCGAGGACGACAGTGATGTGGAGATTGTTTTTGAAGAGAAATAGGAGTTGGAAAAAAAAGAGAAGAAGGTACAAGAAGATACAAAGAAATCAGAAAGTAAATGGGAGAAGTGGGAGACTAGTGGAACAGCTCCTTTTCCTGCAGCTTTGGAAAAGTCGGGGAACAAACCGTACGGAAAGAAAGGACCATAGGCTGAGGATATGTGATAGTTATTTAGTCAAATCAAGGTCAACATTCTGCTGGTCAAGTTGATTAAAGAAGTTCCTGCTTATGCAAAGTTTAAAGCATATTCTCTCTCATCTTTCGAAGAAGATCGAATTGACTGAGTATGTCAGTTCAATAATAATGGACACATTGCCTCCCAAAATGAAGGACCCAAGAGCTCATCTCATCTAAGTAGATTTAGGAGATGTTCACATAAAAAGGGCTTTACTGGATTTAGGTGTAAGCGTGAATATCCTCCCAGGACAACTCTACGATAAGTATGAATTTGGTACCTTAAGACCCACGGACGTTATTTTACAACTCGCTGATAAATCCACTAAAATTCTGTGGGGATGCTTTCAGACATTATCATCAATGTTGGAGATTTTTACTACCCAGCAGATTTCCTGGTTCTGGATACTCGTCAGGTGGTCAAAGAGGAACAACCAACGATCATTCTTGGACGACCATTTTTAGCAACCGCAAACGCAAACATTGATTGTCTCACGGGAGAGATGGGGATTTCCTTTGGGCACCTACAATCGAAAATCAAAATATTCAACACCAATGGAAGCACGATGGAAGAGCAGGAATGCTATCAGGTAGACATCATCAATGAATTGGTCCAACAGTATACGTCTGAAGTATTGCAACAAGAAGTGATAGAGTTTCCTGAAGAAGAAGACGCAAGACACAAAGACCATCAGGAAGAAGAAAAGGAGGAGGGATTAAAATATGAAGGATGCTCGCAAGTTGAGAAGTTAAAAACAGAAATTCCCCAGACACTGAAACCATTGTTACAGGAACCACCAACACTGGAGTTAAAGGCATTACCAGCTCACCTCAAGTATGCATTCTTAGGGGAGAAGGAACGTTTATCGGTAATCCTATCGACTGAGTTAACAAAAGAATAGGAGAAATTATTATTGGAAGTTTTATCTAAGCATAAGGAAGTCATCGGATGGACTATTGCAGACCTGAAGGGAATTAGTCCTACGACATACATGCATCGCATTATCACTGAGGAAGGAACTAAACCCGCAAGAGATACACAACATAGGCTAAACCCTAATCTGAAGGAAGTAGTAAAGAAAGAAGTTTTAATGTGGTTAGATGCAGGAATCATCTACCCAATCTCAGATAGCGAATGGGTTAGTCCTACAAAAACGTTGCGAAAAAATCAGGAATTACAGTGGTAGAAGCTAAGGATGGTGATCAAGTATCTACAAGACCAGTAACCCGATGGAGAGTATGTATCGATTATAGGAAACTCAATGCTGCCACATCGAAAGATCATTTTCCGCTTCCATTCATCAATCAGATAGTGGAGAAGTTGGCTAGGTAGAAATATTATTGCTTTTTGGACGGATATTCGGGTTATAATCTATGCAGTCAATCTCGGGAGATAGCGCCGAGATAGCGCCGAGATAGCGTTTCTCGGGCTTAGGCCGAGATAAAAATCAAAATCTCGCTCAGTAATCTCGCCAGCGAGAATCTCGCCGAGATTTGCCGAGATTTGCCGAGATTTTGTCCGAGATAGCGCCGAGATTTGCCGAGATTTACTTTTCAGAAGATGTGAATGCATTAAACGATGTTGAATCGGATGCCGAACCCATGGATTGCGATTAGATTTATGTTTGACACGTTGACACTTTTCATATTAGAATATTATCTATGTTTTATGTGACATTTTTATGCAACTTTTTGTGATATTAATTCTACGTAGTATTAATAGTCTAAAAGTAACAAAAAAAAAACCCCCGCTATACCACCGCTATACCACCGCGATAAACGCTAAATCAAATCTCGCTAGGTGACCGCTATAAGGTTTATGACCGAGATAACTGCATAGGTTATAATCAAATTGCAATCCACCCTGAGGATCTAGCGAAAATGACATTCACTTGCCCTCATGGCACTTTTGCATTTTCGAGAATGCCATTTGGTTTGTGTAATGCGCCAGCCACATTCCAACGATGCATGATGGCGATTTTCTCGGACATGATAGGAGATGCATTGAAAATTTTAATGGATGACTTTTCCATCTATGGTTCATCCTTCGAAGCATGCTTGCATCAGCTAGAAAAAGTTTTGGAAGGATGTGTGGAGTCTAACTTAGTGTTGAGTTAGGAAAAGAGTTATTTCATGGTTAAGGAAGGTATTGTCTTAGGATATGTGGTTTCTAAAAGTGGATTTGAAGTAGACAGAGCAAAAGTCAAGGTGATTTCTACGTTACCGCCACCAACATCGGTGAAAGGGGTTAGATCGTTTTTTGGGCATGCTGGATTTTATAGGAGATTCATCAATGATTTCAGTACACTTTCCAAACCACTCTATGGTCTCTTGTTAAAAGACGCACCATTTGTTTTTGATGAGGAATGTGTCAAAGCATTCAACATTCTGAAAAACAAGTTGGTTGAAGCATCCAGTCTGAAGCCACCAAATTGGACTAAACCTTTTGAAATCATGTGTGACGTGAGAGATTATGCTGCTGGAGCAGTATTAGGGCAACGAATCAATAAGAAACCAGTGGTCATATGGAATGCAAGTAAAACCATTTCAGAGGCTCAGTTAAATTACACCACGACGGAAAAGGAATAAACTGGATGTAGTCTTCGCCCTGGACAAGTTCAGGTCATACATTTGGGGATCGAAAGTTTTGGTCTACACCGATCATAGTGCAGTCCGACATTTGCTAGCGAAAAAGGTGTCAAAACCGAGATCGATACGATGGATTTTGCTATTACAAAGTTCAACGTGGAGATCAAGGACAAAAAGGGAACAGAAAATGTGGTAGCCTACCATTTATCAAGATTACTAACGTAAGGGCTGGAAGTGGGAATACAGGACACTTTCCTGATGAGCAATTGTTGGAAGTTAATGCCGCACCCTGGTATGCAAATTTTGTCAATTTCATGGCAACTGGAGCAATGCCCATGCATTGGAGGGAGCAGAGACAAAAGAAATTCCGTACGTATACGAGGAGCTTCATCTGGGATGACCCTGATCTTTTCAAGGTTGGGGAAGACGAAATAATCCGACGGTGTGTTCCTGATAGTGAAATTCTCGAAGTGTTAGCTCACTGTCACGCATCTGCATGTGGAGGACACTTTAGCGTAAAGAAGACTGGATACAAGGTCTTAGCATTAGGATTGTATTGGCCGACGATGTCTAGGGATGCATGTAGGACTGCAAAGGAATGCCTCAACTGTTAGCAATTGAGAAACATCTCGAAACGAGATCAGATGCCACTGAATCCTATTCTGGTTGTGGACATTTTCGATGTATGGGGTATTGACTTCATGGGACCGTTTCCTACATCGCATAGGTATGTTTATATCTTAGTGGCTGTAGATTACGTCTCCAAGTGGATTGAAGCTGAGGCAACATGTGCTAATGATCATCATGTGGTATGCAAGTTTGTCAACAAGAATATATTTACTCGGCATGGAGTGTCGAGGGTGATCATTAGTGACGGTGGGTCACACTTCAAAACTTCAAATTCGGACGATTACTAAGACATTATAGAGTTAATCATCGGATTGTGACTCTTTATCATCCACAAACAAGTGGTCAGGTGGAAGTTTCAAATCATCAGATCAAGGAGATCTTGCAAAAAACCATGAAGACAGATAGCAAAGATTGGTCGCAACGGTTGGACGATGCACTATGGGCATACAGGACAACTTATAAGACACCGATCGGGACTACACCTTATCGGCTAGTTTATGGGAAGGGAGGCCATTTGACTGTAGAGTTAGCCAACCGAGAATTATGGGCAACCAAGCAAGTTAATCTGGATTATGATGCAGTTGGGAAGGAACCGAAGTTACAGCTATCCGGTTGGAAGAATTGCACGATAAGGCATACGAGAACGCAGCCACATATAAGTTCAAGCTTAAACGATATCATGAAGCAAAATTCAAGGTGAAGACATTCACGATCGGACAAAAGGTGTGGCTTTACTATTCGAGGTTGAAAATGTTCCCTGGAAAGTTACAGAGCAAGTGGAATGGACCATACGAAGTCATTAGTGTCACAGAATACGGTGCTGTGGAAATCCGAGATTTCAAGGGAGCGCCACCATTCAAGGTAAACGGACATAGGATTAAAACCCTATCTCATCTCAGGTACGTTCCAAAAATTAGAGGTGGAAATAGTTGAGTTCGTGATAGACAAACCAGAATATGAGCCGTAATCAGGATCATGTCTTCCAACGATAGTTCCAGCAACATTGACTAGCTTTTAGTACCAGTATACACCACCAAATGAATTTTACCATCACAAGTGGTCAACTGGGAGTTGACCCGCGAATCTAGAATTCTGGAAACCCTTGCTCCTTGGTTAACTCAATAAGGGTATGAAGACAATGCACTCACATTCACTTGCCGAGCATTTGACGCGGTGTTCCATATGGATGAGCCAGTGTACCACGAGCCTCTCCTCGAGTTCCTCGCGACATTCGACTTCGACGGGGAGCGGCTGGGTATTGATGATCCTGAAACTATCATGTTCCGGCTAGGGAACGTGAATCGGACCTGTAGCCTTGCGGAGTTTGGGCTCCGTCTCGGTATTTATATACAGACGGAGGTTAATGGGGACGCCTTCGTGCCCCTCTTGAGGTCGGCTCCTAAGGCCATGAGCGACTCTGTCTCATATTCTGATTTCTGGGTAGCGATCTCATCCACACGCTATCACGTGAACACTATTACTGAGGGTCAAATGCATTTGTCCTCGCACCGTATGCTACACCGTCTTATTTCTATGATGTTCTGGCTACGGGCCGATATTGATCGGGTTACTTATCACGACCTATACTTTATGTGGTCGTTGATTGCGAAATTGGAGGCCTACAACATGTCGTACCTGATCGCGGATTACTTTAAAAGAGTGTCCGCTGCACCCATGGAGTTCGTGGCAATTGGGAGAGGTCACTATGTCACGCGCCTTGCGCGTTCTTATGGGTTGTTATCGCATTCTGACACCCGTCCCTTAACCAAGATCCCGACTGTTCCATTTAGCCCTCCCACTATAACCTCGAGGAAGGTTGTGTATGTTGATGATGGAACTGTTTCAGTTTGCAGATCGCCATTCCCGGTTTTCCGCACGCACCAAACCCGCGGATCCAGACTTGCGTTTTTTGATAAGGCAATGTACCAGTCAATGAAAGCACAACGGTTCGAGTACAACGCCCTTTCAGTTGAAATCCTAGAAAGCATCCGAAACACTCAAAACATTCAAAATCAAGTGTTGTGGGTGGCTGATTGTACAAAGAAATATATGGATAATTTCAAGAGTGAGCTGCCACGGGATCAACCATTATTGATCGAGGATGAGCCGGAGGAAGACCCGGAAGAGGACGAGGGGTTTGAGCCAGCAAACCATGACGACGACGAGGACACGACTCACAATTGAGGGGATTTATGTGTAATTATGACATTCTTTTTAATTTTTGGTTTTTAGGCTATTCTTTGGTAAATTCTTAGGAATATGTGTTTTAGAAAATAAATAAGTCAGTGGACAATAATAAAAAGTGGTAACAATTAGGTCAATGGTGTTTGAAATGAGTTAAATTGTTGTTTGAAAATGGTCATAGAATATGCAATTACCGTGACGCGACACTATATAGGAAGCGTGCCGCGGTCATCTCAGACATCACATAGAAACACAATTTCGTAATTACCGCGACGCGTGTATCAAAACCACGTGTCGCGGCATGCCTTAGCTCATTAATGTTGTATATATCTTTTTATTTTGTTTTCTTTTTGTTTAATTTGTTTGTGAGTGTTTTTGTATGCAAGTACCAACGAAATCCACCGAGGGGTTGTTTCACACAAGTGTGAGGTCACCGTACCCCTACACTTGTTATTCACTGGCGTCTTCACTGTTACGCCACAACTCCAGACAGTCGAAGCATGATGTACGAATTTTATCCTGTGACAATTGGTTCCAACAAGAAGTTCTACCGTTCCTAAAGGGGTAACTCTTTCTCTCTTGTTTTGAATTTATTTTTATGTACAACGGGGACGTTGTATGGTTTTAAGTGTGGGGCGTGGGACGGTCGAAAGAGTATTTTTGAACTTTTTGAGGAAAACAAGTCATTTTCAAAAATTTTAGCAAATTTCAAAATTTTTAAGAAATTGTAACTTAGAAACGAATAGCTTTTGAGTGTTATAGCAGTATGGTAACTTTCAAGAGATGCTATGTAGTTGTTAGAATGCTATGATTAGTTAAATAAGTTGAGTTTTAGGAGTTGGAAAAATTTTAGATCTGGAGTATTTTAAGATTGGGATCCAGGAGGGAATATATCTATCAGTGGCCTTTGTTGTTCGAGCCGGTAGGTCTGAAACGGGAGGCCCTAAAAGGGCATTTATACACCTTACTACCTAAGATCGTCTGGTCTGGGATAGTATTTCTGAAAGCTCGTTACACGGACAACATAGAAAGTCATGGATAGTTCCTTAAAGGCCTTTAGAATCTGAATAAGTAAGATTGCATTTTGCATACTGAAAATTTGTAATCAAGGGTTCTTTAGGAAGCCTTGAATTTCAAATGGTATTTTGGTCATTTTTCTAAAAATTGTTTCAATCTAACTTGTAAAATCATTAAACTTTGAAACTGAAGGCATTTAAAAATGTTTGAGTCTTAGTTAAAATTTGTTAAAAACTCACTTGCTTGGGGACAAGCAAGGCAAAAGTGTGGGGTGTTTGACAACGCCTAGTAATATCAAGTATTCTAGTCGTCGTTGAGCCATATTCTGAGTGAATTATATCGCGTAAACTGTTATATTACTCACTTTTCGTGTCTAGTGCTTGTGTGTGAAAAAGGATTAAAACAGGGTTAAATGCGTACAAAATGAAGAAGTTTGGGATGAAGTCCATTTTCAATCGAAAATACACACGCGCCGCGGACTGAAGAGCACGCACGTCGCGGAAAGTCAATGAACGGATGATGAGTTTGAAATTCAAAAAGTGATATATCGGGGTTACAAATAAGGTCGCGCCGCGGTTTTCACCCTTGCGCGGCGCGATTGGTCCGATTTTCCAACTATAAATAGAGGTGTCCCGTTCATTTTTCGGGAGCGAAGAACTGACCCAAAGGTTCAACCTAGGCTCCTTCGACTCGTGTTTTTGGATTTCAGTGATTAGAAGTTGGTATTTTCATTGTTTAGTTTATTTTTCGTATTTTATAGTTTTGTTTATCGCTCGTTTCCAACGGTTCTGGATTGTAGACCTCGCTGGAACGTGTCGAATATGGATAATTCCCGAAGTTAGAACCATTCGACTTTCGGTTTTGGTTTTAGTGTATGCAATCACTCGGTTTTCGTTAATTCGCGTTTTCGATTTCCGTTTGATGTTTAATGGTTCGTTTAGTTATTAGTGGGCATTGTATGCTTCTGATTTTCTGAATAACCTTTGGAATCAGATTGTTTGGTTTGGTTGGATTGGAATTTGGAGTTGTTTAGATTAGTTAATGCTAGTTTCTATTTTTCAGTATTTTCGTTTTGTCGGTTTTTGCGAAGTGTATGGAACGCCACCAGCTATAGAGTGATGCTATAGTTTGGTTAATTCTTGACACATACTTCAACCATGGACTCCACAGATCGACCCTTACTTCCACTTAACTAGTGAACTCATAAAGTAATAAATCTAGTATTTTTGACCACATCAATGACTGCGACCTGTCAAAGATCCGAAGACATACGTAGCAAACCTTATCCTTGCAGCATGATGCGATGTCAAACTGTAACATCCCAAAATTTTTCGCGAATTATTTTAACTTCCAAATATAACTTTTATAAAAATAGTTATAAGTTTACAAATTAAATAAGTAGCTCAAACCCAAAACATGGAAAAATACTAAAGTAAAGTGCGGAAGCATAACATGACATAGTCCCAAATAAATAAAACTCCTAGAAGTGGCAATCCCGGTGCTCCAGTCAAGCCTGAGCCTCCTTGATCTTAAAACCTGAAAAATGTTTAGGGAAACCGTAAGCAATAGCTTAGTGAATTCAAACACAACCATCATATTAATATTCACATTTACCAGCCCTAATTCATTTCCAACTATAATTATAAAACTAAGCAAAGAACGAATCATTGCTTATATAAAATAGGGCGGACTTTTAGGTTTGAGCCGCACCGGGTAAATCCCGTATCCTTTGGCCCCGATCCCTGCACCTCATAAAGAGTATAACGTTGGTGATCTTACCTAACCACCCATCATAGTAATCATCAATTACATACAGTGCACATGTACGATATATAATAATAATATAGCATGCTTTAAATAATAAATCTAAACAATCACACACGACCTAACTAGTAAATACAAACATCAATACAACGGTGTGAGAGAACTCACCTTGAGTGAGTGATATAACAGATAGAAGTCAATATATGGCTACCAAGCTTGTGCAAACTTCAACACTTCACCTAATTAAGACTAAGGGTTAGAATGATGAAGTTGTGAAGCTAAGGAATGAGAAAGGAGTAATCACAGCAAGGTCTCTAAAACAGACCTGCTGTTCAAGACTGAATTATTCCAAAATATAAAACAGAAGCATAGGCTTAAATAATTTTTACAAGAAACTACAATGACTTAGGTTTCCAGAACCATAAAGAACTCCTCCTAACTCCAAAGAATGAGAGAGATATAAAATTTACAAAAAGACGTGTCATTGCTGTCTTCAGACGGACAGACAAGGTGGTGTTGGCCAATTCTACCCAACTTGTGGGTGGAATTAGCCCCAACCAAAAATAGAGGAACAAAAGACACATAAATACAAGCCTCAGAGTTGGAATCGATTAAAAAAGGTTTCCCAAGCTCTGGATATAAAAATCACATTGTGGACAATCACAGCACCAGTAATAGCTGCTGACTGTCCAATGATCTGGAGTGTGGATCCATTCTAACCAAATTATAATTCGAATTAACACCCCAAATGCTCCAGATCCTTAATTCATAATGTAAGGAACATGTGGGAACTTGGAATCATTCTGGATCATTTCCCAAGCCCTATAAATGATAAAAACAAAATGACATATCACAGCAGACCCGGATTAGACCTAACAGCAAAGAAGCTGTTATTGCCCATAGATAATGTCCTTTTCAGCGAGAGTGGTCTTCTTAAGAAAGTTACCCAACTCAATTTGTGAACTTTGGGCACTGGTTGTGGGTCCGTTTGAGTCCTAGAACGCGAGATATGATTTTTACAAGAATGGAGACTCACCAGTGAAATCTGACAGAAACTCCAGGTTATGTTGCGAAATTCATAACTCAATATCTAGACCTTGAAATCAAAATCCCTCCGGTATGAACCTTCATATATGTCTTGGGAAACTTCGGTTAAAGTTTCATGGCGATCCAACCTTTCAATCTCCGGGAATCGTCCAAACACTGCGGCTGTGTTCTCAAATCTGGGAATAAAGAGAGATACAGAGGGAGAGAGAGAGTGTGTGCTTTGAGGGGGAAGGGAGAGAGAGAGAGTCGTGAGGGAGAGGGAGGGGTGAAATGAAGGAAATTAGGGTTTTGAGCCCTAATATACTATGTTAAATGGGCTAAGCACTTAAGCCTTTGGGCTAGAAAATACTTAAGCTCTAATTGGGTTTGGCTATAAAACCCATGGACTTAATTATATGATTAAAATATGACAATAATTATAAGCCTAATCTTTTAATTAATCAGATCTTAATTAAGTAAATTAATATAAGATCACATAATTAATTAAATAAAATAAATAAACGTACCGGGAAAAACCGGACATTACACAAACTCCGGGTTGCATGTTGCTATTTTCTTATTGGATAGTACAATTGTAGAATATTCCTTTATGTACTATTGTATCTTTTTGTACTATCGATATACTGATCACGTATAAATATCATATCGTGTCTGGGTCGTGTGTGCTTCACAATCACCATTATTGTAAAACCTCTAAAGTGAAATCAAATCATTCTACACCTTGTTTCCCATTTCATCTGTTCTTCTTAAATATTGTTTGTGTGTTGGTTGCTTGAATCATTCCTATATATTATATAATCTTATATCCTTGATTGAATTATTCTTTCAACATTGGGGTTGTGCGGAAATTCCACTCGTTCTGTGTGGATTTCAAGGCCATTCCACATGCCCCGTATGGACCTCTTACGATGGTTTTTTTAGAGGTAGAAATTGTTTGGCTTATCCGATTGGTTCGATTCCACTTCCATTAGTCATAATTAAGTTAATAATGGATATTTTGAGAAATTGAGAGTATTGTGACCCTTAAGGGTATTTTAATCATTTTACTAACTTATTTTGGTATTATATATGTGGTGATTGTGATGCTTAGTGATTGGAAAGGAAAAGTGCAAGAGTTGAAGAGTGTGGTACTTCTTAAGCTTTGGACTAATGTAACCTTACCGGGTGTACACGTTCTTATAACAAATTTGTGGTGTGTGTGTGTGTGTGTTTATATTTTATTCTTATTTCAAGCATCATTCTTATGCACTAAATGACTATTATATGTACCAATTATGCATTGCATGAAATGATATATTTTAGAGTTATTAAATTGAGAAGTATGATAATTTTTGAAACTGTTGCAGCATCCTATGTGTACATTCATGCATCTAAGATTGGGATAGGACTTGTGGGGTCATTAATAGAGGATGTCATAAAACAACGATTTGTGGTTTGTAACACCCCAAAACCAGGTTATTATGCTTAAATATATCTTATTTAAGTATTGCAAATGATACGGAAGCTTAAAACTTTGTTTTGGTGAACTTGGTGAAATAGGGACTAAAAATGTTAAGAAATTGATATGTCCATATCTTGAGATTTGAGTTTGATATCTGAAATGTTAGTGTTTAGTTTTTTTTAAGACTTAATAAGTGTTTTAGAAGTGGTGGTTGAAAATATAGCTCAAAGGGTTGAGATATAGACCAAACTGTAATGAAAAAACCTTAACAGAGACTTTAGCGCAACTAATGTCCCATAAGGTTTTGCGACACTAATGTAAATAGGTTGCTATATTGGATTAGCGAGGATTGGAAGTTAGCACCGTTAACTAATTATGTTACTGACGCTAATTTTCGCATACATGTGTCCTCCCTTAAGATCATTTTTTGTCATTTGCTAGGATATGTTCTAGAAAACAGAAGTTCTCAGTGGGAAGGTTCCCAAACACGTTTTGGGACTAATTTTCATCAACTAGAGAAGAAATCAAAGGGCTTTTAGCTCTAATCAAAGATTTGAGGTAAGTAGCACTTCCTAAATGTTTTAACTATGAATTTGTGGTGAAACATTGGTGTATTTAGTGAAATAGAGAGTGAGCTAGGTTGTAAAGTTTAGTGTTTAATGACATTTTCCAGTAACAATCAATTATACAAGACTTGAAATGAGTATGGAAGTGTTAAACTAGAAAAATGAACAAGAAAGGGTTGTTGATCATAACTAGCGGCGCTAGTTATGGTTAAGGACCATAAACACAACGTTAATGCCATTGTAGCAAGCAGAAAGTTGTTATTTTCAGTTTAAAGGTGAATTTAGCTAAACTAATAGTTTGTACCTAATATATATATATATATATATATATATATATATATATATATATATATATATATATATATATATATATATATATATATATATATATATATAGTTGTGTGATTATTTGCAAGTTGTTAACAAACATATATACTAAATTGTTGTTCTTGAATGTTTCTTATATATAAGATTGGTGTGTAGTCCTATGTATAGGAACTTGGTGTTTTTGGCTATTTAGCCATTTTTGGTGAATATAAGGTTGGTGTTAAAACCCTATTTAGTATCCCTATATGGGATTTATATGGTGATACAAGCAATAGTAATATTTCTTTGGTGTTGCATTGTCTATTAAGACATTTTTGGTGACTTTCATATAAAATGGTGAAATGGACAATATATTGGTTTATATTTAGGTTACTCACTAAGCCTTTGCTTTTTGTTTTCTTTTTGGTGTTTCAGGACCTAGTTGGCACAAAGGAAAGGCTGTCTTGGAATGAAGTGTTGGTTTCCGTCCTTGATTATTTTGTCTCTTTTGTTATGATGTGTCGTTATTAAACCAGTTACTCATACATTTTGTTATCTTTTGATACATGAGATGCTTTATGGTATGACTTGTATATATCCAGTGCTTGTAAATATTTTGTAAAAACTTGTGTTTCTTTATTAAACCATGATGTAGAAGCTATGTGTTACTGGGTGTTTCAAGGTGGTATCAGAGCACCAGTTTAAGCGAACTAGACCTTGACTAGGGTACTAGACTTGGACTATGACTTGAGAGTGGACTGGACTTTTAGTTGAAAATCTTTATTGTGATTTATATTGTCGGTGATGGTGATAATTGGTGAATATGAACCCTTTAGATACGGTGGTATCAAAAAGGGATTCTGTTGGTGTACTAACATCTTTGTTGGACTTCTGTGATAAAGATGGTGAACTCAAAGGCCAGCGGCCAAGGTAGAGGTGCAGGTCACTAGGGGCCCATACACGGTCCCAAGCATCAGTGAGAGGACCCGAGGATGAAGGGCCACAGCCGGAGATACTGGCAAATTTTGAAAGAGTTATAGAAAACATTTTGACCCGAACCGTTCAACAAGTGTTACCCACCATAATTCAACAAAGAGGTGGAGAATGTCTTAAAGCCTTGGGTGATAAAATTGAAATGGTGCATGATAAAGAAGGTCACGATGAAACTAAAGGAGCGGGAGGAAGTGGTGATAAAGCTAAGAATGTGCGACCTACCTTCAAACAGTTTATGGATTGCCGACCCATCAACTTTCTTGGTGTGGAGAGTCCAGCTTCAGCTTTGGCATGGTTGACCCACACCGAGAAAATGTTTCGTACTTGTCGATGTTGGGATGAAGACAAAGTTGAGTTTGCTACAAATTTGTTGAAAGAACTGTTACCCCCTTTAACATGGGAACAATTCCGAGAAAAGTTCTGTGACATGGGAACAATTCCGAGAAAAGTTCTGTTACCTGACAACGCCTATTAATATCAACTATTTTAGTCGTTGTAAGGCCCTATTCTTAGTGAAAGTATATCAGAAATATATTGGTATTGCTAACTTTTGTGCTAGTACTTGTATGCAAGAAAATGATGAAAATAGGGACAAAACATGGACAAAATGAAAGAAGTTTGGATAAACACCATTTCAGTCGAAAAGACATGCGCGCCGCAACTAAAGGAGAACGCGCGACGCGGAAAGTCAAAGATGAGGCGGTGTATTGAAATTCAAAGTGCGAAATACGGGGATAATGGATAAGACACGACGCGGATCCAAGCCCTGAGCGCCGCGATTAACCCTAATTTGCAACTATAAATATAGACATCTAGGACGAATTTCAGAAGCGAAGAATCGACCAAAGGTTGTAACCTAGTATTCTTTGACTACATATTTCGGATTTCAGTAGCTTCACTTGGTATTTTTATGTTTTCTTGTTTATTTTAGTATTTCTTAGTTTTAGTTTTAGCTTGATTTCAGCGATTCTGAAGTGTAGAATCTATTGCGACAAGTTAAGTTTGGATTATTTTCGGAGTTTGAACCTTCTAGTATCTGGAATTGATTTCGGTTAATGATAATCATTCGGTTTCAGTTATTGTATACATTTTTCGGTATTGTTTATGTTTGGATGTTTATTTGCATGGTTTGGATTGTTTGTTGCTTCTGATTGTTCTGGAATTCACTTTTGGAATCAGTAAGTAAGTTTAGTTTAGTTTATGATTATTTCAGTTTTCAATATTCGATTTCATTGGTTTTCGGGAAGTGAAGGAAACATCGCCGACTATAGCGTGACACTATAGTTGGTCATTCAGACACTATATCCTGACCACCAAACTCCTGTGGATCGACCTTTACTGCTACTATACTAGTTTGCGGGTAAGGTTTTATTTTTCTATTTTTGACCGCATAACGACCTAGGCGTGTCAAAATTTGGTGCCGTTTCCTGGGAGTTGTGCGCTTTAAGATAGACGACCAATGGTTTGTTTCTGATTTTTATTTTAGTTTTTGGTTATTAAGTTTAGTTAGTAATTTGATTTTTGATTTTTTGACGGTCGTTTGCACTAGTACATGCGTACCCGTCGGGGTGAGCAAACATCACATTTGTTATTTGATTCTGAAATTGAACGAACTGCGTACAGAAACCGTGTGCATTGGCGTTTGAAGAACATGAGTCCCGATAGTGTAGTAGTAGAGGATATTACCAATGAGCCTACGGGCTAGGTATCGGGGGAAGCATCATGTATACCCCCAGTTTCTGAATTTCATATAGGTAGTACCAGTGCTAGTGGTGGGGCATCTTCAGCCCCTGCACCCATACCATCATGCACCCAGCCTTTGGTTCAACCTTTAAGTCAACCCGACAAACCCTTTGGGAAATCCTGTATCCGCTGCAATGGCTTGGGGAGCGCCGACTCGTGATGGCACCCCACCTTTGTGACAGCTGGTACCAGTTTCTCAACTACAACCATTACAACACCAACAACCCATCTATAAACCAACCACCTTTTCAAACTATACCACCACAACCACAACCTCAAGTACAACCGCAACAACCACAGTACCAGTATCAGGAAGGAGATCCTGTCTACGATGAGGAATATGAAGGATAGATACCAAATCATCCAGTCCAGCAGAATCAGCAATGGAAACGAGGTCGGGGACCTCCAAGAAGATATCAACAACATCATCAACAACAAGGGCAGCGACTTTATAACAACGAGTTATATGATGATAATTTCGTTCCACCCTTGTATTTTGCACAACCGATCGGGCAGTCGGTTGCATCACACTTCCAACCTCGGGAGTATGATGACTCATCGCCCATTTATTTTCCTGAAAATGCTGATAGGCAAGTGGAGATTAGACCACAACTGTTAGGCATTTTACCTGAATTCAGAGGATATAAGCAAGATGACCCTTACAATCATCTTTATGAGTTTTTGGCCATAGTTAATGCTAACACTCCTAGGAACACTCCTAGGAGCATTTTTTGATTTAGGCTATTTCCTTTTACTTTAAAAGACAAAGCAAAGTATTGGTTCAAATCATTACAACCTAATAGTATCACAACCTGGGAGCAACTTAAGGCGAAGTTTCTCCAAGAGTTCAACCCAGCCAGCAAGACGACGGAAATCAGGAGAGCTATTCAGGATTTCTAGCAAAAGTCGGGAGAGGCGTTCCACGATGCATTCGAACGATTAAAGGAGCTGATGCGATCCTGTCCGAACCATGACATTCCACGATGGCAGCTTGTGAAATTATTCTTCGATGGGGTGGACACGACAAATCAAGTTATGATTAACGCTTTATCTAGTGGCACAATAATGATGCAAGAACCAGACAACGCTTGTGTTGGATTAGGTGTCTAAGCCATGACTAATAATTTGTATTTATCTAATTAATAGTAGCAAAGTCCATTTGGGTTGCCCTCATAGCTAGAGGTTTGGCAGAAATACCATGAGAGAGAAAGATTGATTTACTATATGATTAATAAATCAATAGAAATAAAATAAATAGTTTATTAATATATTATGTTGATAATATATTAATTAGAAATTATATTAATTAATTAGAAACTAATCTGGAATTAATTTGAATTAATTTGGTGATTAATTGAATTATTTAAAGGTGTAGGGGCTGAATTGTAATTATTCAATAGTTGAGTAGTGACAGATTTGGCAGCCAGGTGATTGGCGATTTTAAGGAATAGATAATTCTTGAAATCGAAAATAATATATATATATATATATATATATATATATATATATATATATATATATATATATATATATATATATATATATATATATATATATATATATATATATATATATATATATATATATATAGGTTTGAATTAAATGATAAAAGATTTATCTTGATTTGAATTCAAAAGGTTTATCTATAAGGCTTATTTGTAACCACCTGGAGCCTATAAATAAGGACCCCTAGTGCTCATTAGTATGCGCCATTTTCCTCTATATTTCTCTCTAGATTTCGAAACCCTAGCTACTGGTTGTGATTTTATTTGAGGCAAGACAATTGTGTTGCTTAGCTTCCAAGAAATCAACTAAAGGTTAGTTTTTCTTCTTTATTTCTTTTAGTAAATTTTCGATTGGCCTTAGAATTTATATTACATGTTCAAATAGAGAAACATATATCTAATCTAGGTTGCATGTGAACTTAGGGTTTGAGTTTGTTGATTTTCATAAAACCTATCAGTGGTATCAGATATTTTGGTTGTTTTCTGTTTGAATTGCTGTAATTTTTTTCCTTAAATTTAGGGTTTATAGAAACTAAACCCTAAAAGAGGCCAATTCGACTTCTAGGGTTAGGGTTTTCGAAAACCCTAGCCCCTCCCCACTTATTTGCGATTTTAGCCTATTAGGGTTTAGAAGGTTTTTCTATTTTGGTAATTGTGGTTAATTAATAAATGGATAACCTTAACCCCTTTTGTGCTATTTTCAAAATCCAGTGGGTTAAGGATAGGATTAAATTAATTTGATTAATTTGTGATGAGTATCTGATTTAATTATTTAATTAATTGTTTAATTAAAAGATTAATATTAAATCAATTAAGGTTTAATTTTAAATTTAAATTAATAGTTAATTTTTGAAAATTTAAAGGATTAAATCAATAATATTTTAAAAGTTAAATTACTTCTTATATATATTGTTATTAAAAGTTAATATTTATATGTATAAGAACCAGTCTGTCAAATCGCTAGTATGCCTCATTCATGAAGCTGATCTATAAGGGGGTATAAGGAAACTGCCTATAAAAGGGCGGTTGAATGTGTGTCCACTCTCACCCACCGCTCCCTTTATTAGTGGAGGATCGTTAGCAGAACGGATTTGATAGGACGAACTTAATCTCATTAAAAGTATAATGTTATTAATCAAAGTACTAGAACATGTTTTATAAAATTCCCAACTCTAGTTACTTAGGAAAAATGTGAAAGATATGCTAATCCATGAAATTGCACATTACACTTTATGAGACATTAGTGGAGCGTGTGTGGTTAGTCGGCACACTGATAGGGGCTCATAAAGAGTGGTAATAGGTTTCTCATGAATTATCATTGTTGATGGAACGTGTGTTGTTAACCGGCACATCAATTTGAGATGATAAATGACATTTAGGTTACCGAGCACATTTGCATGGTTGTTCACATCTTGTTTGTGATCCTCGGTATCCCAGTCACAAATGGAAGAGCATAGTCCGAGATTAAATATGTCGTTAAACAGTTCAATGAGTCTCATAGATCTAGGTATTTCATAAGACTAAAATTGATAAATGTATATCTACCTTAATGACCACTATGGTGTGATTACGACATCCCTCTTCACAGCATAGTTGGGAGATTTTGGATCCTAGCCTTGTTAGATAATAAATTGGGTAATTATTTAAAAGGATTAATTAAACTAATAAATTATGATTTTATAGATGTCTGAAGATGAAGTGTACTCTTCTCCCTCTCCTCCTACATCCATTTCTGAGAGCTTCAGAAAGTACTTGTTAAATATGGAAAGGCTGACTGGCCTTAACTATGTGGTATGACTTCGCAAATTGAGAATGGTTCTTAGTTTGACTGGCAAACCATATCTAATTGAGTGTCCGCTCCCTGTTCTACCAAAGCATGGCATCACACAGTAGCTGTGATGAGCATGACTCCTCGTTTGGTGAAAAACGAGGAAGTTCGTTTCCTCATGCTATTAACCATTGACCGCAAGTTCCGCAGGGATTTTAAATTCCTGGGGTTATATGAATTAGCACAGCTGGTTGAGGAAAGGTTTCGAAAACCGGTGGTAAAGGGATGAGCTGAGATCTTCAAAGAGCTTGAAATGAGCAAGTGTCACACCCCCAAACCGTATTGGCGGAAACGTTCAAGGGTGAATGACTTCATGAACAATATCATAACAAAGTTGAATAATAGTGATTCCAAGGAAAACAACCATCATAAAATAATTTCAAAAGTTACATAGTTAAATGTTGCATGTTTCAAATACAATTACAAATGATGTCAAAAATAAGCAAAACGACGTCGTAACATCCCTTCGTATAGCGCTTGTAGTTAACATTATCAAATTCCTGAGAAAACAAGTAGTTGAAAAAGTTTCAACAATTAAGTTGGTGAGTTCATAAGTATTTGTGTAAAAAAAAGTCATTTTTGTTTGTAAACGATAGTATTGTAAACCAAGAAAATCCAATATTTTCTCATAAAAATGTCCAAGTCTTTAAAACCCAAAGACTAAAATGTATAACGTAGTTTGTAGTGTAAAGCCATTAAAAATGTATATTTCCACGTAAACAATTTATAAAGTTGATTGTTTTCCATGTGAGAAGCCGTATAACCATACTGTGACCTTGTAGGCCTACTGCGACGTTCTTCAGGCGTCGGAATGTTAGACATTTGTCACCTCAGACCTGCCGGTCTAGCTGTAGCTAACAGCTTAGGTGCGGGGTTGTCAATCCCGTATAGATCTATACACAAATATCGCGCACTCTTACCGAGACTCTGGTTATAAAAAAATTAGGACTTATAGTAAGTACTTATAAAAGTACTGTGAAGACTCGTCTCACAAAAATGTATGTATAAATCAACTCGTTTACGTTTATTTGTTAAGAAACCCTTGTTTTCGCCGTTATTATATTTTCCATAATAACATTATAATGTATAATAATTATATATTTTTATATAATTATTTTTGTATTGTTCAAAACGTCATAATAACCTTGTGTCCATAAACTATTCCTATAATAGTCTATTTTTAGTATTCCGTCGTAAAAAACGTATTTTTACGACATAAACGACATAACTTATTTAGATGATTATAAACAATATCTTTTAAGATATTTCTCACAGAATTGGTGTAATAACTTGGTTATAACCATTTTTGCTAGAAAAGTCGTATTTCCGGTCACAAAACGTAGTTTTCACTAGATTTCGTTTTTATAACGTTTATATTAAAGATCTAGCATTTTTATACAATATGTTATAGTTTTGTATCTTTTACACAAACATAATACATCATAATGTTCTAAATATCTAGATCTAAACATATTTCAAGTCAAAAATATTTTTACACAAAAACTAGTTTATAAACTTGTGTAAATCATTAGTTATAGCATATAAACACATATAAACTTGAATAAAACAACATTTATAGTATATAAACTTGCATTCTTCCCCTAAAAGTTTAGAAAAGATGAAAATGAGGGGTATGAACTCACCCTTGATGCGTGCTTTACTTAAAAACAATGTTGTTCTTGCGGGTTTGACGGTAGAAACAAGGATCTAGGCTTCGGAGCTCGAATGACCCTTGGACAAAGCTAATACCCAATGGTTTTACGTAGATGTTAGTGTGTGTTAATAGAATAAAACTTGTGTAATAATGTTTAAAATCACTAGATGAGTGTATCTTACCAAAAAGATTTGAAAAACACTTGGAAATGAGAGATGGTAGTGGTGGAAGGTGGTGGTTTCTGGTGGTGGTGGGTTTTTGGAGTGGTGGAGGTGTGAGATGGGTGAGCCGAGGGTTTAGAGAAAGAGAGAAGATGTTGGTGATCACTTGACAAGAATGAAGATGTGAAATGATTTTAGGCTTATGTTGATTTTTTTTTAATTCCATTAATTTAATTATAGGCTTTTAAATCTATGATTTGACTTTGTACTTGAAGCTGGCGTTGGGAAGAGATATGTTCAGCCAATGGGAGTAGGGGGGTTGGGGTAGGGTGGTATATTTTTAACAAAAATGCAATTTACTTATATAAAATGAGTGATTTTTATAAAATCGTAAGACGTTTTAGTGAAATTTTATGAGTTTTTGATAAAACGATGTTTTAAATAAATATTATGTATAAAAACATTTTTAAACATTTATTTAGATTGAGTCGTACCACGTTAAACAATGAAATACGCGTTTAAGCGCTGTATTCTTTCGATTACGCGATTTTCGCCATTTTACTGAAAATTGTATTTGGCTTTGGAATTAAATACTAGATAGTATTACGTTCTATAATATATGATTTGTTATTCCATATTTGATATTTAAGGCACCCCGTTTTGTATTTTGAGTCCAAACCCTGTGTACATTTATCCGTTCACAACGGTTTAATTGTTGTAACTTTCACATACGAACTCCGTTTTCGACGTTCTATATATCCACAGGTTCGTATTTACGAGTACATTGTTTTAACAATATTATTATTCTCAAAATAATAATTTTATGATTATCGAATTTTTACGCTATAATAGTTTAGTATCCGTATTTCCGGCGTTTACTCGATAATTGTTTTGAATTAGCGTACGTAGTATTATAATGTCTAATAATATATCGTAAAATTATGGAAAAAATCCTTTTCAACATATGAATTATAGTTCTCTTTGTTTGACTACAGTTGACTTTTATTGACCAAATTGACAATTGTCACAGCAAGCTCGAAGAAGGAAGTAGCACCAGTTTGCATGTTCTCAAGATTGAGAGACACATAGGAGAACTGTATGAAATTGGTCACACTTTTGATCGAGAGTTAAGCATTAACTCGACTCGCTGATCTGTTCATCCAGATGTACAGAAAGGTAACTAGGATAATACTATCATGGGAATGCATTCAATGTTGACTCTATATGAGTCGTTCATGGAGAAGCATAGTTTCATTGATGCAGCTGCTTCGGGATTGAGTCCAGTAATAAGGCGCATCAAGAAATGATCCAGATCGTCTGGACCGGCTCTTTGATGTTTCAAACTGAGAATCCACATGGTGGGACACAGTCACATAACGATTGGAAAAATGCTCCGAAGCCGAACAGTTTGGAAACTCAGGCATATCTTAAAACTCGGAACTCCTGATCCTCATTTCCATGATCCAGGAGGTGATTCTCACATTTGCACTGTATGCAAGGACTCAGTAGGATGCATGATACTGTTGCATAGGTGCGTATTAGATTGGATCTGGGGCTCGTGTAGTTTTGGAGTTTAGCTAGATATTTGATTATGTTATTAGGTTATAGATTGTTTCACATAGTACATTGTTTCTGATTTAATAAAATATTTTCTTTTAAAACATGGTTGTTTTAATTATCCTCGAAAATGTTATGTGAAAGTGTTGATGGCATAAATGGTAATAAGCTGAATGTTGATGCATCCAAAGTGTGTTGGATTAATGAATTGTGTCTTTTATGATTGTTAAAGTAAATTTTATAAGAATCACTTCAACCAAAGGTCCAGTTGGATAGGACTTTGGAATCACTTGGCTTGGAGTCATGTGATGAATTGAGTTCTTAATAAATTTGATTGTTGCAAGAAATTAATCCCCCAAAGATCCAATGGATAGGATTTTGGAATCAGTTGACTTAGAGTCAGGTGATGAATGCATATCTTGAACAAATTAACAAAGTCATAAATTTTACATGAGATGTAAAAGACATTAAGATTATGAGCAACGGACACATTAGTTATTGTGAACTGCTCGAGTCTTCAAACAAAACACAATTAGTTATACTTCATAATATTTGCCCATTAGTATGACAAATATGGCTCCGCTTATCAGAATAAGCGATTGATTGAAACCTTGAACTGTTCAAGGGCTTCAAAGGAAGTATAAGATCAACAGAACCTGAGTGATAACGCAAACTGAAAAAAATGTTTCAGAGTTCATCCTCTTCCAATAACATTAATAGTCATAATGTATATTAAGGAAAATGATCGAGCATTGGTCAAAATAGTTTGATCCTCAGTGTATAAGATACACTTCCAATTAGCTTTTCGATAAATTGGATATTAAACCAGTCAGACCATGAGACCATATGTAGACCACATCTTAAATTAAGTAAGTTGCACAGACACCGTCTGAAATGTCAAGCAGGGTTAACCCCTACATGTACATGGAAGGTCCAGGGTCATGTAGTGTTCGTCCGAACCTCATAACATGCCTGTTACTGATCAGCAGTGTCATTTCATTGGCCATCCCACCGTACCTGTGAAAGAAGAGCCCTTTTTTTATAAAGGACTCACATTTTAAGAAAACAGTAGGAGTAAGAATAATCCTGAAGGAGTTCAGGGATTAGCCAAGTGAAGAACCTTTAGTCATCACTAGGCCTTGACCAGGAATCAGATTCCTGTTAAACCTGACATACTCTTCTCTTCGCTTGACCAGTTGCATTGGTCACCATCATAAGGTGTTATGATCTGGGTGACATACCAGTTAGTGGTAAAATACTAAGTTGGTATGGATAAGCAATCCTACTACTTGGAAGCATTGGTGAGCCAGATTACTACCAAATAAGAGAACCTAAGGGCGATACTCAGTCTATGTGATCATTTGACTATCTTACACCTGGTCTAAGAACCAGTAGGAGTAATTGAATCATCAAAAGAAAGTGACATAGATAGAAATGTACTTACGCTTTGAGCACATCTGGTTGAGGTGATACTCAGAGTCAAGTAATTGATTCCGAGAGAAACGATATCAACAGAAGATCAAATCTGAAAGGATACTGTTTGATATAGCTGCACCTTGTGAGTCGTTAATGGAGCATGTGTGGTTTACCGGCACACTGATAAGGACTCATAAGGAGCATGCCCATATATCCAAACAAGGTCCATGGCCCCGAGATTCGTCTTACGGGGATCTTGCAAGGAAGGATATTCAGATTCTCAAAATGTGCCAAATGTTTGGGTTTTGTGAATAGCCTGAAAGAATCCTGTGATCAAGTCAGACGGCTTGGTTTCTAGAATTTCGAAATATGCCAAAGGATTTGATTTTTGTGATAGTCCAAAAGAGCCATATTACCACGTCAAAGCCAGTGGGAGTGTCGCTGTGATCTGTCTGGTAATACATGTCAGTTACATACCATTCTAGGAAATGTCTCTTATCATTACATAGTGTGATGAGTTAGCATTAAGAGATGTTTCGCTGTGAAAAGTCTAGAACAGATACAACATACTAAAGTGGTCACAAGCATCTATAAGATAGATGATATCATCAGTGTAGATCCTGCCAAATTAAGTATGATCCTGATAAGATTCAGGATGCATGACTTTAAAAAATGAGTTTCTCGACATTACAAAGTGTAAAGACCTGGCATGATCTAAAAGAGATAGAAAATATTCACGTAGTTACAAGCATCCATCAGGTAGATGAAAACACCAGTATAGACCCTGCCAGTATTTGTATCAAGACTCATATCTCTAAAAGGAAATAGTTTCCAAAAGCCATGACACAAGGATTGTAAGTAATCTTCAAATTCCAAAAGGAAAAGATCTGATTCCACGAGCGTCTTGGATCAATCATAAGTGTCATGAACTTATCCTGATGACTTGATGCTTGGAGCATAGTAAGTTGGATTCAGGATACAATCTGGCTGAGAATACTGTATGTTTTATTTGAACATACGTGAGAAATTATTAGGTTGAATGTGATAGTAATAATTTGAAAGGAGTTTCAAATCTGTAATTACTAACATCAGGACGTGGTGCTAAAGGACTTCATGGTTAAAGAATTTCATTGGTTTCATGATCGAGCGCGTGTGGTTTACCAGCACATCGTGACACCTTAAAATATTCTTAGGGTGCAGTCATGTTGACTTAGATCCCGAGGACCATGGGAAGTCACAGTACACATCACTGTTTCATGAATAGAGTTGAGAGAGAGAAATACATAATGACATATTGGGATATCATCGGAGGAATATCCGATTGGATTATCTGCAATAAAATGTATCAATGTAAGACACTTTGGATACATAGAAAGAGTAAAAGGTCATTCAGGGAAAATAGACATAGATATAAAAAAACATGAATTGAATGTTTAAAAGAATACAAGAAACACATAACAATATTATGACAGATCCGACTCGGTGATTACCTCATGGAGACTTGGTAATGAGCAGGTGTAGCTGCCAGTCAGATATTTATGTTTAACTTTTGCATGTTTTACTTCCCGAATAATATGATTATTCAAATATCCACAGTCACTCATACTTTAGGAAGTAAGTGGTGAATCAAGACTGTCATGAATTGGTTTGTAGACTGTCCAAGGAGTTAGACATAGAAACGACATTGATACAACATTCATGAGTACTTAGAAAATAGAGATTTGAGTATTGGATAAACCCACGATCAAAAAATTCCTTCATGGATTATATCACGAGCAATTTTGAGACGATAACATCTTATGATCTTGAAGCAGAGTCATATGACTTATAATTTGCAAGGCAATTGGTCATTAATAATACGAAAACGCATCGGTAACTCGATGTTATAAAACATGTTGTTGTGAGCGATTTGACTGGTAAAAGGTATGAGCATACGAGTTGAAGCTTATTCGCTCCTTGACCCTGATGGGAAACAGATATCTGTAGGCCTCTCAATGATTTTGAAGTTGACTGAAAGTGTTGGCCAACCAGGACTAAAATTGATGTGTTCAATTAAAGTCTTAATGTCCTATGCAAATCAGAAATCGGGAAACAGAGTATCATACTTAGATTGATCTTAATCTATGTCTCAAGTCCGGAAATATCTTGTTGGACGGAGTATCATATGATCACTTATCTATGGATTGAACTGACTAGGTCAGAGTTCGGCAGCGGCTTTTTAGAAGCTACAATTTGCTGGTTAATTAGAAGGTAAATTGACAATTATAGTCATAGACTTATCCAAGTGGGAGACTGTTGGATTAGGTGACTAAGCCATGACTAATAATTTGTATTATCTAACTAATAGTAGCAAAGTCCATTTGGGTTCCCCTCATAGCTAGAGGTTTGACAGAAATACCATGTGAGAGAAAGATTGATTTATTATATGATTAATAAATCAATAGAAATAAAATAAATAGTTTATTAATATATTATGTTGATAATATATTAATTAGAAATTATATTAATTAATTAGAAATTAATCTGGAATTAATTGGAATTAATTTGGTGATTAACTGAATTAATTAAAGGTGCAGGGGCTGAATTGTAATTATTCAATAGTTGAGTAGTGACAGTTTTGGCAGCTAGGTGATTGGTGATTTTAAGGATTAGATAATCCTTGAAATCAAAAATAATATATATATAGATAAATAGGTTTGAATTAAATGATAAAAGGTTTATCTTGATTTGAATTCAAAAGGTTTATCTATAAGGCTTATCTGTAACCACCTGGAGCCTATAAATAAGGTCTCGTGCCCTTATTAGTCTGTGCCATTTTTTCTCTGTATTTTTCTCTAGATTTCGAAACCCTAGCTACTAGGTGTGACTTCATTTGAGGCAAGACAATTGTGTTGCTTAACTTCCAAGTAATCAACTAAAGGTTAGTTTCTCTTCTTTATTTCTTTTAGTAAATTTTCGATTGGCCTTAGGATTTATATTACATGTTCAAATAGAGAAAACATAGATCCAATCTAGGTTGCATATGAATTTAGGGTTTGAGTTTATTTATTTGCATAAAACCTATCAGCTTGGAGTTTTTGGAGCAACTAAGTAATGGGTCTAAAGCAAACTTTTCTGCAAGGAAACCAGTTAGTACCGCAGTAGCAGTGGGTGCAGATGCCGATTGGAGAAAGAAAGTTAAGAAAGAGATAGGATATTTGAACAGGAAATTTGATAGGTTGAGGTCTACTCTTCAAAATGGACCGTAAAATCAACAAGGTCAAAGGCCTCAAGAGGTCAATCAATTTTATAGGCAAGGTCAAGGTCAATACAACAATAATGGATGACCTTATAGACCATATAACCAAGGAAATCAGAACTACAACAACAAAAACTGTCAAAGAAACTACTAAGGACTGCCTTCTAATCAACCGAGACAATTTCAGGCTGTGAAAAACAGTGGTCCCAGCGGAAATAACAACAACAACAGGGGGCCAACCAACACTAACAACAATCATAGTGCTTCGGAGAATGAGGAGAATATGATAGCAAAGATGTATGAGCTTGTGAACACTTGTCAACAGAAGACACAAGAAAATGCTAAAGCTATTGCAAACATGGAAAGGCAGATAGCCCAAATGGATGAAGATCAACGAAGGAGAGATAAACCCGAATCATACTCAGAGGGCCGGTAAGGAGCATGTCAATGCTGTAGAGACAGAATGGAGGAAGGTTACAATGGAAGACTTGGTAGGAAAGGAGAGTGAAAACAAGGGTGAAAAAGATGTCCAAGAAGAAGAGCATTCAACCATAGCGGGTATAAAGCAGAAAAAGAAAGTTAAAAAGGCGAAAAGGAAGCATGATATACCAAATGGACCATCAATTAATCAGCCGCTATGGGATGAACTGAGGAATGTGCCAGAAGACACGAGAATTCTTAGGGATATGTGCAAGAGGAAAGAGCGAATCAAGATGTCAACACCAGAGACGGTGCGACTTACTGTCAAGGAGAGTGAGACTTTGTTGGGAACATTGCCCAAAAAGGAAAAGGATCCCGGTTCACCATTAATTACATTCACTGTGGGCAACGTGATCATTCGGAATATGCTATTGGATTTGGGGGAGAGTGTCAATGTTCTGCCCGGGTATCTTTATGATAAATACAAAAATGAAGAATTGGACCCCGTGAAAACAGTGTTACAATTGGCAGATCAGTCTACAAAATTCTCACGGGGAAAACTGACGAATGTGATTGTCAAGGTCGGCGATTTCTTCTATCTAGTAGACTTTTTGGTAATGGAATATGAAAGTCTAGAAGACGCGCCAGCACTGATCTTAGGACGACCATTTTTAGCCACAGCTGGAGCTGTGATGAACTGCAAGACGGGGGACATGGACATCTTTTTTGGAACACGGAAACATAGGTTGAATATGTTCGGGTTCCCGATGACCTTGCCACTAGGGTATGATAGTCAATACCCGAACAACAAACCGTTAATGGAACCAAGGGCAAGTGGTAAAGGTAGGAATCGAACACAGGAAAATGAAAGCGAGGATAAAGAGATTCTTTGGAGAGCAAAAGGGCATCCGCTGGCCTCAGTCGAGAAAATGCAACTGTTAGACATGATAGAGATGATGGAACTAAAGCACCAACAGTACGAAAAAGACATAAGATGCAAGGAGGCAAAGGTTTTTCAGATCTTGGACGCTCAGCAGCAGTGGATCAGCCAGGTTAGCGATCGCATGATGCAACTCACGACGCTGCTGGCAACTTTGGTCCATGATTTTGCTCCTGAAATGAGGAGGATAGTACCAGAAGAAGACATGGAAGACTAAGAAGTAGTACGTCTGGCTGAAGACGTTAAACTTAGCACTTGTTGGGAGGCAACCCATCCGTAAATAGGTTAGGTTCTTTATTTTTGGAAGTAATTAGGAAAATTTAATCATCATCATTGTAGGAATACATAGCACAGGGCGAGTGTGGGGTCAAACAAAAGAAATTGAAAGAATTGAAGGACGCGACGCAACATGGATAGAAGCGCGCCGCGTGTTCGCAAGATAACCCGATGCGCAGGGGTTGATTTGGGACATGTGCGACGCACAACACCTTTACGCGCGTAGCGGATTACGATCGGTCAGAAACTGCCATTAAGGTATTTAACACTCGTCGCACACACACAAACACATACGTCACGCAAAACAGAGCACCGATCAACCAAGTATTTTCTCACATTTTTCGTGTTTTCTGGTATCTACTATCGAGGTACGTCACTTAAAACTCATTCTTGCAAGTTAATACATCCATTTGACGTGCGAAAATTGATTGAATTAGTCGAAAGTAGAAAATGTAGAAAATCGGCAATACCGACTCGTAGGGTGTTGCATTTGCAACATCTTCACCCTAGAGGGTCTAGCCGGTAGTTAGGGTGCCTTGTTATTGCTTGGGTTGAGATTAAAACAGGTGATTTGGTGACTTTTGGAAATTTTTTTGCAGCAGAGCTACGACACGACGCGGGATGTTCTTGAGCCTCGTCACGCGTATTGGGGCGACGCGCAATAAGGTCTGCGGCGCGCAAGGACTAACTTTGCAAAACTTTTTGTTCTGTTGTGATTTGTGTGCAGATGGACTACAGACCAAGACACCCATTTCTACAGTTCCCGGATATTCTGGAGGAGACCCCACGCTATCGTACCCGACTTGGGGAGCTCCGTTCCCAACAGGTCCTCGGGGCGATCTGCTTTGATCGGGCCGTATTAACCCACGTGGGGCTATGGGATGAGCTTCTTCCGTTCATCCACCGCACTTGGACCCATCCTAATGGGGCATTTACCTTCACCTGCCAGGGATGGGAGAGATTGATGGCCACTGAGGAGGACGTGGTGTACAAGGAGCTCTTACTCGAGTTCCTTTCTACTTGCAGATACACTCCAGTATCGAAGGAGCCACGAGCCCAGCTGATCCGATTCAGGCTGGGAGGACACAGTCGTGAGTGCACCCTTCGAGACTTTTCTAGATGCACCGACCTTTATACTGAGGCGGAGATGAATGGTGTTCACTTTACACCCTTTTTCACTGCTTGTTTCAGGGATCAGCCTCAGAGGGAGGGAAATGCAATTGTTTAGGCAGCCATGTCCAATGAGATGTTTGAGGCTGGTTCAGCCAGGGAGAGCCAGCTCCGCGATCCACTGCACCGACTGATGCACCAGATCGTATCCACCTCTATCATGCAGAGGAAGGGATGGGAGAAGGTGTCTCGCAAGGACATTTACTATATGTGGGTCCTCTCCGACCTAGACAGGTTCCTCAACCTACCATACACTCTGGATGTTTCATTGACATCGAGGGCGGCAGGTTCAACCGCCAAGAGCCCCATGGCCGGTAGGCACTTCAATACCCGCCTGGCCCGATCATACGGTATTTTGACGACCGAGGTTCTTGCTAGCCTGGCCCCGATTGAGCCCATACTGGCTTTAGTACAATATTTTGAGCTGATGGGGATCATCCACCAGCTGCGACAGGGCATATTTGAGAGGATGCCGACGATCGAGGCAGTTGGCCCCCCAGGTAGAGGACGAGGGGCGACCCGCCCAACGCCGGAGAGTGGAGGCACCGATTCAGCCACCATCACAGAGACAGCCACACCACAGCCCGCAGACGTGCAGGCTGCTTTGTAGGATCTTCGAGAGAGGATAGCATTTTTGGAGGAGTAGCATGCATGGATCGGAGATGCACTACTTATGCTCCTCACTCAGTCTGGACACCACCGATGCCCCTTCCCCACCAGAGCCCACGATGATGAGGCTGGTCCATCCAGGACCGAGCATGATAACTGAGTGTACTTTTCTTATTATCTTTTCAAAACATTGTACATAACTTGTTACTATCTTTTGTATTTTATCTGTATTTTTGTGTTTGCACTTTTTACATTTTAATTTGTTTTGTGAGTTTGTTTGTGTAAGTACCAATGAGAATCTACTAAGGAGTTGTTTCAAGAAAGTGTGGGGTCATTGTACCCCTACACTTGCCATTTCACCGGCGTGTTCACCGTTGCACCACAACTCCGGGAATATGAATCGTGAGGTGTACGTGTTTTTGTATCCTGTGACAACTAGTTCCAGCAAGCAATCTACCATCTAAAGGGGTAACTCTTTCTCCCTTATTCTGAAATATTTTATGTACAATGGGGACATTGTACGGGTTTAAGTGTGGGGTGTGGACGGTCGAAAGTGTTTTTATTTTTGAAATTTTTGTAGAAAAAGAGTAATTTTCAAAAATTTTAGCAATTTTTCAAAATTTTTAAGAGATTGTAATTTTGAAACGAATAGATTTTGAATGTTATAGCATTGGTATTTTTCTAGAGATACTGTGTAGTTGTTAGCATGCTATTGTTTAGTCAAATAAGATGAGTTTTAGAGTTAGAAAATTTTTCGATTTGGAATATCTGAGGATTAGAATTTAGGAAGGAATTGTCAATCAGTTGCCTTTGTTGTTTGAGCCGGTAGGTCTGAAACGGGTGTCCCTGAAAGGGCACTTATGCACCTTACTACTTAAGATCGTCTGGTTTGGGATAGTATTTCTGAAAGCTTGTTACACGGACAACATCGAAATTCATGGACAGTTCTTTAGCGGCCTTTAGAATCTGAATGAGTACGTATGCCTATGCATACTGAAAATTTGTAATCAAGGGTTCTTTAGAAAGTAGTGAATTCTAAAGGGTATTCTGGTCATTTTTCATTTTCAATCTAACTTCTGAAAATAGTATAATTTGAAACTGAAATCGTTCAAAAATGTTTGAGTCTTAATTAGAATTTGTTAAAAACTCTCTTGCTTAGGGACAAGCAAGGCACAAGTGTGGAGTGTTTGACAACGCCTATCAATATCAAGTATTTTAGTCGTTATAAGGCCCTATTCTTAGTGAAATTATATCAGAAATATATTGGTATTGCTCACTTTTGTGCCAGTACTTGTATGCAAGAAAATGAAAAAAACAGGGACTAAACATGGAATAAATGAAAGAAGTTTGGATAAACACCATTTCAGTCGAAAAGACACGCACGATGCGGAAAGTCAAAGATGAGGCGGTGTATTGAAATTCAAATTGTGAAATACGGGGATAATGGATAAGACGCGACACAGATCCAAGCCCTGCGCGCCGCGATTTGTTGGATTAGGTGTCTAAGCCATGACTTTATATTTATATTTATCTTGTTAATTGAAGCAAAGTCCATTTGGGTTGCCCTCATAGCTGGAGGTTAGGATAGAGTTCAGTAGAGTAAAAGGTTGATTTATTAATTGTTTAATAAATCAATAGAATTAATTAAATGGTTTATTAATATATTTAAGTGTTAATATATTAATTAGAAACTATAATAATTAATTAAGATTTAATCTAGAATTAATTGGATTTAATCCAGTGAATAAATTAATTAATTAAAAGTGCAGGGACTGGTTCTGTAATTATTCAATAGTTGAATATTGACTGGCCAGTGTACAAGGGTGGAAGGTGGCGAGTTTATGGTGTGGGCACCATAAATCTCGAAACCCTAATTAGGGTTTAGAGAAAGTCTTGCCTAATTGGTAAAAGGCTTACCAAAGACGGGCTCTAGGGTTTCAAGCTGTACCACCTGAGATCTATAAATAGGGATCCCCTGGGAACCCTAATCCTGCGCCAACTCTCACTGAGATTACTCTGCTGGACTGTCTTCTCCATTGCTTTGGGTGTGACTTGCATTTGAGGCAGGACACTTGTGCTGCTAGCTTCAAGAACAAGATTCAAAGGTTGGTAATTCTTGTTTTAAACTTTAGAAATTATTGTTGGCCTTTAATTTTAGTTTATTATCTTCATAGAAGAAAACATAGATCTTTCTAGGGTTGCATATGAACCATAAGAGATTATTTGTTCATTGTTTGCTTGGAAACCCTTCAGTGGTATCAGAGCTTGGCTTGTTTTCTTGTGAATTGATATAAACTGCTTGTTTGATTAAAGGGTTTTCGAAAATAAACCCTTTGGAGACCTAATTTTCGTCCATGGTGGCTAGGGTTTCAAAACCCTAACCACCCTTGCCTTATCTGCGAATTGCATGCTGCCTAGAATACTTGGTTGTTATTTTTGGTAACTAGATCTTCTGAATAACTTGAACCTTTATTCCTTGCATGATAATTTCGAGATTTTGGCTAGGGTTTCCTAACCCTAGCCGCCAACCCCTTGGTCCCCTCCTTATTTGATTGATTTACTTGCCTTAAGGTGTGTTGTTATTTTTGGTAATTGGATTAAATGAATAACTGGAACTTCTTTGTTTAGCTTGTATTTTTCGAAAATTACGGGGCCTTAGATAGTAAAATTAATTTGATTAATTTCATAAAATCTATCTTAGATTTAATTAGTTTAATTAATTGTTAATTAAAAGATCAATTAAATCAGCTTAAAGATTTAATTTAAATTTTCAAAAATTCCTCAAAATTTGTGAAAATTATATTAAAATTAAATCTAAAATATTTTAATAAGATTAAAATATATCTTATATATTTATGATTAAAAGTTAATAATGTATATATAAGAAAATTGGTTAGTCTTACCGCAAGTAGGCCTCATTCACAAAACTGTCCTAGAAAGAGGGTATAAGGCGACTGCCTATAAAATGGCTGTCTAATGGGTATCCACTCTTACCCACCGCTCTCCTGGTCAGTCGAGTGTCGTTAGCCGAACGGGTTTGATAGGAACGCTAAGCCTCTTAAAAGTATAATGCTATAATTGAAAGTACTAGAACCTTGAACAAAACCCAATCTAGTTACTATAGGATAAAAATGTGAATTTGTGCTAATCCATGGAATTGCACATTGCACTTTGTGGAACGTTGGTGGAGCGTGTGTGGTTTACCGGCACCCCAACTGGGGTCCGCAAAGACTTGCAATGGGTTTCTCGATTTTGTCATTATTAACGGAGCGTGTGTGGTTAACCGGCACGTTAATTAGAGATGGCAATCGACTTCGAGAGTACCAAGCTAATATGCATGGTTAATTTACACCCGGTTTGTGATCCTCGGCATCCCAGTCACAAACAGTGGGGCACATCCGAGACTAAACGTGCCATTGAACAGTTCAATGTGTCTCAACAGATCTAGGAATTTCATAAGATGAAATTGATAAGTGCATTATCTACCTTAATGACCATTGTGTTGTGATTATGGCATCCCTCTTCACACCACAGTTGGGGTATTTTGGATCCTAGCCTTAATAAATAATATATTGGGTAATTATTTAAAAGGATAAATTAAACTAATAAATCCTGTTTATTGTAAATGTCTGAATCAAGTGTCTATTCTCCTCCCTCTCCTCTTTCACCCATTTCTGAGAGCATCAGAAAGTACCTGCTAAATATGGAAAGGCTAACTGGCCTCAACTGTAAGCAATGGCTTCGCAATTGGAGACTGGCTCTCAGCATTGTTGGCAAGCTACATCTCACCGAGTATCCGATCCCGGTTCCACCGAAACAAGTCATCATAAAGAGCCTTTATGATAAGCATGACTTATTAGTTGATGAATCCGAAAAGATTCGTGACCTCATGCTATTGACCATTGACCCTGAGTTCCGCAAGGATTTTGAATCCTTGGGGCCATATGAGTTAATGCAATTGGTTGAGGAAATGTTCCGAAAACCGGTCGAAGAGGAACGAGCTAGGATCTTCAAAAGACTTGCAGAGTGTAAGTTAAAAGAAGGAAGTAGCATCGATTCGCATGTTCTTCAGATTGAAGCGTACATAGGCGAATTGTACAAACTTGGTTATTCCATGAGTCAGGAGTCGAGTGTTAACACTCTACTCACTTCACTGACCAGTAAGTACGATATGTTCATTCAGACGTATAGAAAGGAAGACCAGAAAAAGACCTTAACGGAAATGCGTTCACTGTTGACTTTATACGAGTCACTCTTGGACAGGCATAGCTCCAATGGTTCAGCTACTTCTGGATTAAGTTCAGTGGAAAGACGCAGCAAGAAACGATCCAGATCGTCTGTATATGTCTTAAGCTGGGAATCCACAAAATCGGATACAGTCGCGGAAAGATTGGATGACGATCCAAGCTCAAAATCTTTTGAAAGCTCAGGTATATCTAAAAACCTCAAAACTCATGTTCCATAATTCCTTGATGCATAATGTGATAGTCACATTTTGGTTTGTATGCAGGGAATCAGTAGAGTACGGGACATTGGCGCATAGGAGCACATTTGGATTGGATTTCCTGCTCATGCAGTTATGAAGTTTAGTTAGATATTGAAATATTGTTATTAGCTTTTAGATGCGTATGACATTGTCTATCATATAGTACATTGTTCAAGGAATTTTTATTTTAATAAAATTGTCGTTTAATTTCTTTTAACACATGTTGTTTGAAATTATCCTTGAAATGTTATATGAATGTGTTGAATGCATGATTAGTAATACCTTGAATGTTGAATGCATCCAAAATGCTTGGATTTTAGAAATTGTGTCCTTTTATGATTGTTAAAGATAAATGTCATAAGAGTCAATTCAACCAAAGGTCCAGTTGGACAGGACTTTGGAATCATCTGACTTAGAGTCACTTGATGAGTTGAGTTCTTAATGTGTTAAGAAATGAATCAACCAAAGATCCAGTTGGACAGGACTTTGGAATCATTTGGCTTAGAGTCAGATGATGATTAAGTTCTTTATAAAGCACATGTGGCAAGAAATGAATCACCCAAAGATCCAAAGGATAGGATTTTGGAATCAGCTGACTTAGAGTCAACTGAAGATTGCAAGTCTTGAACATAATTAACAAAGTCATAAGTTTAGATATAGATGTAAAAGAGATTGAGATTAGAAGCAACGAACACATCAGTTGCTATGTATTGCTCGAATCTCCAAATAAAACACAATTGTTTGTACTTCGCGATATTTGTCATTCAGAATGACGAATATGGCTGCGCTTATCAGAATAAGCGATTGAATTGAAACCTTGAACAGTTCAAGGACTTCAAAGGAAGTACAAGACCCACAGAACCTGAGTGACAACATAAACTGGGAAAATGTTTCACAGTCATTCTCTTCCAAGAACATTAATAGTTATAATGTGTCTTAGGGAATATGATGGAGCATTGGTCGAAACAGTTCGATCCTCAATGTATGAGATACATTGTCAATTAGTTTCCGATACATTGAATACTATACCAGTCAGACCAGATAAACCATATTCCAACTACATCCTTCGACTAAGTAGGTTTTGTAGACACTGTCTGAAATGTAAAGCTGGGATTGTCCCACTTGTACATTAAAAGTCCAGGGTCTTGTAGTGTTCATCTGAACCTCATGACCAGCCTGAACCTAATCAAAATTGTCGTTTCACTGGCTATCCCGCTGTCCCAAAAAAAAAAAGAAAGAGCTCTTTTAGAAAGAACTCATGTTCTAAGGAAACAGTGGGAGTTGGGACAGTCCTGAATGAGTTCAGGATTAGCCAAGTGAAATAACCTTTAGTCATCACTAGGCTTAGAGCAGAAATAAGATTTCTGTTTTAATACTGACATAATCTTCTCTTGACCAGTAGTACTGATCACCGTCATAAATAGTTATGATCGGGGTGACATACCGAATAGTGGTAAAACACTATAGTTGGTACGGATTTACAGTCCGACTACTTGGAAGCATTGGTGAGCCCGGTTGCTGCCAATTAAGAGAACCTTAGGACGAGATACAGTCTATGTGGCATTTTTGATTGATTTTACACTTGGTCTAAAAACCAGTGGGAGTAATTGAATCATCAAACGAAAGCAGCATGGACAGAAACGTACCTTCAAAACATCTGGTTGAATGAGACGATACTCAGAGTCCAACAAGTTTCTTGGATCGATCAGAAGTGTCATGAACATGTCTTGATGACTTAATGCTTAGAGCATAGTGAGTCAGATTCAGGATATGACCTGGCTGGGAATACTTAATGGATTTTGTACATACATGAGAAATCATTGGGAAATGATTGGAGTGAATGTTGATAACAATTTGAAAAGAGTTTTCAAATAAGGACTTAATGGTTAAAGAATTTCGTTAGCATTCCGATGGAGCGCGTGTGGCTCACCGGCACATCGTAACACCTCGAAATAGTCTTAGGGTGCAGTCATGTGGACTAAAGATCTCAAGAACCATGGAAAGTCACAGTACATAGAATGAAGTTGTTAGTGAGAATGACAGTATGACCAAAATTGAAATATCATCGGAAGGATATCCGATGGGATAAAGTGTATAAATGTATAACATTTGAATACATAGAAAGAGTTAAAGGTCAAGTAGACATAGATACATAACACGAATTAAATTGTTTAAAAGGAATCTAGAAACCGATAATAGTTTTATGTAAAATCCGACTTGGTGATTACCTCGTGGAGACTTGGTAATTAGGCAAGAGTAGCCGCCGGTCAGATTTTATGTTTCAATTTTGCATGTTTCACTTCCCGAATAACTTGATTATTCAAAAGTCCACAGTCGCTCATACTTTTCGGGAGTAAGTATGAACAAAGACTGTCGTGAATTAGTTTGTAGATTGTCTAAGGAGTTAGACATTGCAGTAAGACAGCTACAACGTTCATGAGTACTTAGAAATAGAGATTTGAGTATTGGATAAACCCGTGCTCAACAGATTGCTTCATGGATTACATCACGAGCAATATTGAGACGATAATATCGTATGATCTTGAAGGGGAGACATATGAGTTGAAATTTACGAGTCGATTGTGCATTAATAATGCGAAAACGCATCGGTAACTCGATGTTACAAAACGCATTGTTGTGTACGATTTGATAAGTAAAAGACACAATCATATGAGTCGAAGCTTATTCGTTCCTTGACCCTGATGGGAAACAGATATCTGTAGGCCACTCGATGATTTTGAAGTTGAATAAAGTACTGGCCAGCCTGGACTAAATTGATGTGTTCAATTAGAAGTCCGAAAGTCATAAGCAGAATCGGAAATCGGGAAACAGAGTATCGGACAAAGATTGATCTCAATCCATGTCTCGTGTCTGAAAATATCTTGTTAGACGAAGGATCATATGATCACTTATCTATGGACAGAACTGATTGGGTTAGAGTTCAGCAGCAGTTTCTTGGAAGCTGCAGGTTGTTTATTAATCAGAAGATAAATAAAAGTCATAGACTTGTCCAAGTGGGAGACTGTTTGATTAGTTGTCTAAGCCATGACTTTATATTTATATTTATCTTGTTAATTGAAGCAAAGTCCATTTGGATTGCCCTCATAGCTGAAGGTTAGGATAGAGTTCAGTAGAGTAAAAGGTTGATTTATTAATTGTTTAATAAATCAATAGAATTAATTAAATGGTTTATTAATATATTTAAGTGTTAATATATTAATTAGAAACTATAATAATTAATTAAGATTTAATCTAGAATTAATTGGATTTAATCCAGTGATTAAATTAATTAATTAAATGTGCAGGGATTGGTTCTGTAATTATTCAATAGTTGAATATTGACTGGCCAGTGTACAGGGGTGGAAGGTGGCGAGTTTATGGTGTGGGCAACATAAATCTCGAAACCCTAATTAGGGTTTAGAGAAAGCCTTGCCCAATTGGTAAAAGGCTTACCAAAGATGGGCTCTAGGGTTTCAAGCTGTACCACCTGAGATCTATAAATAGGGATCCCCTGGGAACCCTAATCCTGCGCCAACTCTCACTGAGATTACTCTGTTGGACTGTCTTCTCCATTGCTTTGGGTGTGACTTGCATTTGAGGCAGGATACTTGTGCTGCTACCTTCAAGAACAAGATTCAAAGGTTGGTAATTCTTGTTTTAAACTTTGGAAATTATTGTTGGCCTTTAGTTTTAGTTTATTATCTTCATAGAAGAAAACATAGATCTTTCTAGGGTTACATGTGAACCATAAGAGATTATTTGTTCATTGTTTGCTAGAAAACCCTTCACGATTAACCCTAATTTGCAACTATAAATAAAGGCATCTAGGACGAATTTCAGAAGCGAAGAATCGACCAAAGGATGTAACCTAGTCTTCTTTGACTCCATATTTCAGATTTCAGTAGCTTCACTTGGTATTATTATGTTTTCTTGTTTATTTCAATATTTCTTAGTTTTAGTGTTAGCTTGATTTCAGCGATTCTAAAGTGTAGAATCTATTGGGACAAGTTAAGTTTGGATTATTTTTGGAGTTTGAACCTTGTAATTTCTAGAATTGACTTTACTTAATGATAATCATTCGGTTTCAGTTATTTTACATGTTTTTCGGTATTGTTTATGTTTGGATGTTTATTTAAATGGTTTAGATTGTTTGTTGCTTCTGATTTTTTTGGAATTCACTTCTGGAATCAGTAAGTAAGTTTAGTTTTGAATAGTTTAGTTTAGTTTATGATTATTTCAGTTTTAGGTATTCGATTTCATTAGCTTTCGGGAAATGAAGGAAACACCACCGACTATAGCGTGACACTGTAATTCGTCATTCTGACACTATATCTTGACCACCAAACTCCCACGGATCGACCCTTACTGCTACTATACTAGTTTGCGTGTGAGGTTTTATTTTTCTATTTTTGACTGCATAACGACCTAGGCTTGTCATTACCTGCTTTAAAATGGGAACAATTCCGAGAAAAGTTCTGTGACGAGTGTTGTTCAAAAGGCACGATCCTTCAGTTGGAGCTCGATTTCTTAAACCTTACGCATGGTTCAAATTCGGTCCAACAATACACAAAAGGAGTTTGCCAAACATGCTCGATTTGCTCACCACCACGTGGATACCAAAGAAAGGAAGGTTGAAAAGTATTTGTGGGGACTACATGCGGAAATTCGGGAGTTTGTAAATACTTCCAAGATATCTACATTCCAAGAGGCGGTCGAAGCCGCTAACGATCGAGAAAATGAGTTAAAGTGACAAGAAAAAGAATGTGAAGAAAAACGGGTGCAAGCAAGTGGGAAGCAAAAGGGTGAATCGGGTTCGGAGATGTTATCAAAGAAAGGAAACAGCTCGGGGTCACATGAAAAAGGAGGGTTGAAAAAGGATGATCCAATATGGTGAAATCGGTGTAACCGGAAACTTGGTGGTAGTTGCAGTGATCGTTCTCCCGCAGCTTGATGCTTCAAATGCGGAAAAACTAATCTCTTGTCCCGAGGTTATCCGGAGAAAGAATTCTTATGTTTTGGTTGCGTTGAAGCAGGGCATATACGTGTAAACTTCCCGAAGGTACGATTAGAGGAGGTGAAGACCTGTGGAGGTAGTGGTCGGGGGCGACCGAAGGAAGATAAGAAAGGTGTTACCGACACGGTGAAGACACGTGCATTCCAGTTGACCGCCGAGGAGGCCCTTGTGCACACCGATATTGTTACAGGTACTTTTACCCGCTTTAACATGGGAACAATTCCGAGAAAAGTTCTGTGACGAGTATTGTTCAAAAAGCAACATCCGTCAGTTGGAGCTCGATTTCTTGAACCTTACTCAAGGTTCAAATTCTGTCCAACAATACACAAAGGAGTTTGCCAAACATGCTCGATTTGCTCACCACCAAGTAGATACCAAATAAAGGAAGGTTGAAAAGTATTTGTGGGGACTACGTATGGAAATTCGGGAGTTTGTGAATACTTCGAAGATATCTACATTCTGAGAGGCGGTCGAAGCCGCTAAGGATCAAGAAAATGAGTTCAAGAGGCAAGAAAAAGAACGTGAATAAAAACGGGTGCAAACAAGTGGGAAACGAAAGGGTGAATCTGTTGGATTAGGTGTCTAAGCCATGACTTATAATTGTATTTATCTTATGAATAAAAGCAAAGTCCATTTGGGTTGCCCTCATAGATGGAGGATAGATATATAGTTCAGTAGAGAGAATAGTTGATTTATTATTTGTATAATAAATCAATAGAATATATATATATATATGGTTTATTAATATATTTAAGTGTTAATATATTAATTAGAAACCATAATAATTAATTAAGATTTAATCTAGAATTAATTGGATTTAATTTAGAGATTAAATTAATTAATTAAAAGGTGCAGGGACTGGTTTAGCATTTATTCAATAGTTGAATAACTGGCCAGGTAAAACCAGGGACCAAAATGGCGCCACCCTGGAGGCTCCTCCAGGGTTTGGCGAAACCCTAATTAGGGTTTTGCTAAGCGTGGTCCAAGTGGTCAAAAGCCTTGTCCAGTTGGAGGCTCCTTAGGGTTTCAGGTGTAACCCTAGGAGGCTATAAAAGGAACCCCCTGGCACCTCATTATTTATGCCATCTCTCTCTATGTTACTCTGCTGGACTGATTCTTCCATCACTTGGGTGTGACTTGCATTTGAGGCAGGATTCTTTTGCTGCTGCTTGAAGGATCAAAAGATCAAAGGTTGGTTTTCCTAATTCATCTTTAGAATTGAACTGTATCCCTTAGGTTTTTAGTTCTAATCTCCATAGAAGAAAACATAGATCAATATTAGGGTTGCATGTGAACAATAGGAATTTTTGTGTTCATTGCTTGCATAGAAACCCTTCAGTGGTATCAGAGCTAGCTTGTTTTCTTATGAATTGATTTGGACTTCATGCTTATTTTTGCCTTGAGTGTTTTGCGATGAACACCTCATGGAGAGAGGCCAAAATCGATGCCAAGGCTAGGGTTTCCTAACCTTAGCCGCCACCCCCTTTGGTCCCCCTTGATTGCTTGATTTACTTGCCATAATTATGTGTTGTTATTTTTGGTAACAAGATCAATTAAAATAACTTGAACCCTTCTTGCTTGGCTTGTAATTTTCGAGAATCATAGGACCAATACAGATAAATTAATTTGGTAATCTGTAACCTAGATTTAATTATTTTAATTAATTGATTAATTAAAAGACCAATTAAATCAGTTTAAAGAATTAATTAAAATTTTCAAAAGTTAGTAATAATTTGCGAAAAATTAAGAAAAAATTAATTCTAAAATATTTTAATAAGATTAAAATATATCTTATATGTGTTTATGATTAAAAGTTAATTTAATATATATAAGAAAATTGGTTAGTCTACCGCTAGTAAGCTTCATTCACAAAACTGTCCTATAAAGAGGGTATAAGGCGAATGACTATAAAATGTTAGTCTAATGGGTATCTACTCTTACCCACCGCTCTCGTGGTCAGTCGAGTGTCGTTAGCCGAACGGGTATGATAGAACCGCTAAGCCTCTTAAAAGTATAATGCTATAATTGAAAGTACTAGAACCCTAAAACAAATCCCAATCTAGTTACTTTAAGTTAAAAATGTGAATTGGTGCTAATCCATGAAATTGCACATTGCACCGTGTGGAACGTTAGTGGAGCGTGTGTGGTTTACCGGCACGCCAACTGGGGTCCGCAATGAGTTGCGATGGGTTTCTTGATTTTGTCATTATTAAGGGAACGTGTGTGGATTACCGGCACGTTAATTAGAGATGACAATTGACTTCAAGAGTACCAAGCAATTTGCATGGTTATTAACACCCGGTTTGTGATCCTCGGTATCCCAATCACAAACCGCGGGGCATTCCCGAGATTAAAACATGCTATCGAATAGTTCGGTAAATCTCAAAGAAACTAGGAATTCCATTATAATATGATTATGTTTCCGCGGTGGAATTGGCTGAATCGTCAGTCGCCTACCTTATAAAATTTACAATATTGATTACGGCATCCCTTTTCGGTATTGTAGATTGTTATTGTAGGATCCTAGCCTTATATTTATTCTTGGGTGAATATAAGGATTATTATTATTATTCTATCTAATTAAAACTACCTTCTTCTTGTTCAGATGTCTTCTGACTAATCCGTTCCCCACTTAAATCCCGTTAATGTCACCTCGATTCTGTCATTATGCTCAAAAGTGACGTTGGATGGCACTAACTATAATGACTGGATCCGCAACATCAAAATGGCTCTAAGGTTTGAACATAAAGAGTATGTTCTGGAAACCGAGCTCGTTGATGTGGACACTGAAACCGCTACTCCCGAGGAAATCGCTGCGTACACTAAAAACTCTGATGATGCAACCAAAGTGGCTTGCCTCATGATCGCTACTATGAACCCTGAACTGCAGCGTATCTATGCGGACTATTGGCCTTACGAGATGCACAAAGAGCTCACGAAAAGGTTCCTCAAGCAAGAGCGCATCGAAAGGCCTGAAGTTGTAAAAGCTTTCACTAACAGCAAGCCCAAGGAGGGCGAGTCCATCTGTGCACATGTGCCGAGGATGCATGGTTATGTGGAAAGGCTTAGAAAGCTGGAGATGCCTGTCCATGAGGATTTAGCAATTGACATAGTGCTAAACCCCTTGCCCAGTTCTTATGACCAGTTCACACTGGCGTATCATTTGAACAACAACCAGGCAAATCTAGCTGAGTTACACCGCATGCTTCGTACGGCTGAGGACGGGATGAAGGGAAAGGCTGTGCTCCCTATCAACCTGCCTGTCCTGGCTATTGGCTCCGGAAAGGGAAAGAAACGGAAAGGCCCTCCTAAGCAGAACTGGAGGGAAAAGACTCATGTCGGGTCATCTAGCGGTGCCCCGAAAGGTAAGTCTTCCGGAATTCCACATGTTCGGAACCCCAAAAAGGCCGACTGCTTTTATTGCAAGCAGAAGGGTCATTGGAAGAGGAGCTGACCAACGTATCTGCAAGACGTCAAGGACGGTAAAGTGAAACCGTCACAGGCAGGTACGTATTCTATATCTAATAACTCATCTTTTTCCCGTTCATGGGTCCTTGATACAGGATGTGGTTTTCATATATGTTCTGATTTGTAGGGCCTAGAGGAAAGTAGGGAGCTAGAGCATGGCAGACTGAACCTGGTCATGGGAAATAGGCGAACGTCACCTGTTACCAAGATCAATGTTTATGGACTGATGCTGAGCAGTGGAGTTAGATTAGAATTACATAATTGTTGCTATGCGCCTGATATGGCAAAGAACATAATTTCATTTCATGCATTGTTTAAATAAGGCTTTTATTACGAATTTAATAAATTGAATGGTTCAATTTCAGTTTTCAAAAATAATGTTTTCATATTTAATGCTATGCCTTGTGATGGAGTGTATGAATCTATTATGTGTGTTGATAATTATGGTAAAAATATATTAGCTATTGATGCTTCAAGCGGTATAGAAAAGGCATGTCTGTGGCATTGTCGCCTTGGCCATATAAACAAGAAACGCATCGCCCAACTCCAAAAGGATGAAGTGTTGGAATCATTCAACCTCGGGTCGGATGATGTATGCGAATCTTGCTTACTTGGCAAGATGACAAAATCACCATTCAAAGGTTCCTTTGAAAGAGGTGAAGGTCTGTTGGATATCATACACACAGATGTATGTGGTCCCTTCAGAACAACCACTAAAGATGGCACGCGGTTCTATGTGACCTTTACCGACGATTTTAGTAGATATGGGTATGTCTACTTAATCAAGAATAAGTCGGACACCTTTGAAAAGTTCAAAGAGTTTAAGAATGAAGCGGAAAATCAATTGGGCAGAAAGATAAAGAATCTTAGATCCGACAGAGGCGGTGAGTATCTTAGTATCGAGTTTCTCGATTACCTCAAGGAATGTGGAATTGTTTCACAGTTGTCGCCTCCAAGAACACCTCAGCTGAATGGTGTTGCAGAGAGACGAAACCGAACCTTGTTGGACATGGTTCGTTCCATGATGAGTCAAGCCTCACTTCCAATCCATTTCTGGGGGTATGCCTTAGAGACTACCTCCCATATCCTAAATCTTGTCCCAACCAAGAAGGTTGCGAAAACACCGCACGAGATGTGGACGGGGAAAGTTCCCTCGTTGGTACACATCAAAGTCTGGGGTTGTGAAGCATTCGTAAGACGAGATACTTCAGATAAGCTCGCAGAAAGAAGCGAGAGGTGTTACTTCATCGGATACCCGAAACAGTCTTTTGGATACTTGTTCTACAGACCGAGCGAGGACGTGGTCTTTGTAGCAAGACGGGGGTTCTTTCGAGAGAGAGAACTCATATCCAAAGAGGACAGTGGGAGTACGATCGATCTCGAAGAAATTCAGGAGACGCCCGATGAAACAACCTTGGAAGAAACTAGCAACCAACATGAGGAAGAAGTTCTTGTTGGACCCACCGACATTTCGTTTCCCCTTAGGCATTCAGGGAGAGTTAGCATGCCGCCTGAGTTCTATGGTTTCCATATTACTTCGGACGGAGACACGTTAGTCAGTGATCGTACATTGACTAATTTGGATGAGCCAGCTAACTACCGTGAAGCAGTGGCAGGCCCCGAGTCTGCAAAATGGAAAGAGGCAATGGACAGCGAGATAAAGTCCATGTATGACAATCAAGTTTGGAACTTGGTTGACAATGTACCGGGTCGAAAGACAGTCGGATGCAAGTGGATCTTCAAAAAGAAGACCGACATGAATGGAAAAGTGCATACTTATAAAGCTCGGCTGGTTGTGAAGGGATTCACTCAAACCCCGGGGGTTGACTATGATGAAACCTTCTCACCAGTAGCCAAGATTAAGTCAATCTGGATAATGCTTGCCATAGCTGCGTTTCATGATTATGAAATCTGGAAGATGGATGTCAAAACCGCTTTCCTTAACGGGAAACTGACTGAAGATGTTTACATGAGTCAGCCAGAAGGTTTTGTAGACACAAAGCACCCTGATAAAGTATGTAAGCTTGAAAGATCAATCTACGGGTTGAAGCAAGCATCTCGCAGTTGGAATCTTTGCATCCATGAGAAAGTCAAAGAGTTTGGCTTCTCTAGGAGTGAAGATGAGTCCTGTGTATATGTCAAGGCTAGTGGGAGTATAGTCACTTTCCTGGTGCTGTATGTTGATGACATACTGCTCATGGGAAACGACATTCCGACCTTGCAGAATGTTAAGGCTTGGCTCGGGAAGTGTTTCGCCATGAAAGACCTAGGGGAAGCTGCTTATATTCTCGGGATAAGAATACTTAGAGATAGAAAGAGAAAATTGATAGGTCTGAGCCAGTGTACATATTTGGAAAAGGTGTTAAAGAGGTTTAACATGGAAATTTCCAAAAGGGGAGAGTTACCAATCGTAAGTGGTGTTAAATTGAGTAAGACTCAAAGTCCGAGTACCGATGAGGAAATAGCTGAAATGAGTCGGGTACCTTATGCTTTGGCAGTAGGATCGATCATGTATGCTATGACATGTACTCGTCCCGACGTATCCTATGCACTGAGCATGGTTAGTCGGTTCCAGGGTAATCCGGGAAAAGCACATTGGATTGCAGTCAAGAACATACTCAAGTATCTGCAAAGGACAAAGAATATGGTATTGGTCCTTGGTGGCAGTGATGAGTTAAAAGTGAGTGGATATACACATGCCAGTTTCCAGACAGATAGGGACAGTGGACGGTCCCAGTCGGGCTGGGTATTTCTTTTGAACAGTGGAGCGGTCACTTGGAAAAGTTCCAAGCAGGAAACGGTGGCTGATTCAATGTGCGAATCAGAGTACATCGCAGCGAGTGAAGCGTCTAAGGAGGCAGCTTGGCTGAAAAATTTCATCGGGGACCTTGGAGTGGTCCCGAGCATTCAGGAGCCGGTGGAACTTTTCTGCGATAATGAAGGAGCGGTCGCCTTGGCAAAGGAGCCGCGAGACCATGGAAAGTCCAGGCATATCGAAAGAAAGTACCACTACATTCGACATCAAGTAGAAGAAGGGCACTTACTGGTTAAGCAGGTATCATCAGAAGACAATCCTGCAGATCCTTTGACTACGGCTCTGAATATGATCAAGCACAATCAGAATGCTCAGAGCATTGGATTGAATGATGATATTAGTTTTAGTAATTAGATTGATTAGAAACTTGTAACAGTGTAAATGTAATTGACTCGGTGATTTTATAATTGAGATTTATAAATGAGTATTGTTACTGTCTTTGTCAATTGTTTATTTATGTGTTTCTATATTTGCATGTTTAACTTCCTTAATAATTAGATTATTTAAAACTCCACAGTCGATCATACTGTTAGGAAGTAAGTATGAACAAAGACTGTCATGAATCGGTTGCAGACTGTCTAATGAGTTAGACATTGCAGTAAGACTGCTGCAACGTTCATGAGTACTTAGAAAATAGAGATTTGAGTATTGGATAAACCCGCGCTTAACAGATTGCTTCATGGATTATATCACGAGCAATGTTAAGACGATAATACCCGGTGATCTTTAAGTGGAGAGATATGATCTGTTATTTGCGATACAAGTGCTTATTAACAATACGAAATCACGCCAGTAACTCGGTGCTATAAAACGCATTGTTGTATGTATTTGGACCCGTAAAAGTTATGGACATATGAGTCGAAACTTATCCGTCCCATGACCCGATGGGAAACAGATATCTGTAGGCCTCTCGATGATTTTGAAGTTGACTGAAAGTGTTGGCCAACCAGGACTAAATTGATGTGTTCAATTAGTAGTCTCTAAAGTCATATGCAAATCAGAAATCGAGAAACAGAGTGTCAGACCAAGATTGATGTTAGACCATGTCTTGAGTCTGAAAATATCCTGTTGGACTGAGGATCATCAGATCACTTATCTTTGGACAGAAGTGACTAGGTCAGAGTTCAGGTAATTAAAGTCATAGACTTATCCAATTGGGATACTGTTGGATTAGGTGTCTAAGCCATGACTTATAATTGTATTTATCTTATGAATAAAAGAAAAGTCCATTTGGGTTGCCCTCATAGATGGAGGATAGATATATAGTTCAGTAGAGAGAATAGTTGATTTATTAATTGTATAATAAATCAATAGAATATATATATATATATATATATATATATATATATATATATATATATATATATATATATATATATATATATATATATATATATATATATATATATATATATATATATGGTTTATTAATATATTTAAGTATTAATATATTAATTAGAAACCATAATAATTAATTAAGATTTAATCTAGAATTAATTGGATTTAATTTAGAGATTAAATTAATTAATTAAAAGCTGCAGGGACTGGTTTGGCATTTATTCAATAGTTGAATAACTGGCCAGGTAAAACCAGGGAACAAAATGGCACCACCCTGGAGGCTCCTCCAAGGTTTGGCGAACCCTAATTAGGGTTTTGCTAAGCCTGGTCCAAGTGGTCAAAAGCCTTGTCCAGTTGGAGGCTCCTTAGAGTTTCAGGTGTAACCCTAGGAGGATATAAAAGGAACCCCATGGCACCTCATTATTGTTGGAATACGATAACATAAAACAAACGCAGCGGAAACTTAAAACAAAATCTTATTCAACCAGGATTACAGAATCATGCACACTTTTGTAACTGTAAAATCAAGAGGGTTCAAGACATACCTTTTAAATCTCAGATCTGATTTTGTTAGGATGACGAGAGCCCAAAGTAGAACTCCTCTAATGTAATCGCACCCAAGACAACGATCCAGCACCCGTTGATGTAGTATATACCTTTGCTTGAAGTTTTAGCACGTAATACTTAGGGTTTTGAAAGAAATCGGCCGTATACCGAGAGGTGGGAGAAGAGTGACGAAAATTAGGGTTTTGGCAGCCCTTACAACTCAGATCTAGGGTTGTATTTATAGCGCTCCTCATCCTTATCCCCTCCATTGTGGATATTTCACTTTAGTCCTTTATCCTTATTAAGTTTCTAATTAATATACCTTTACTTTGGTATATTCATAAACTTAACCCCTCAAGTTTATTTCGATCTCTTTTAGCTAAATCGTCTCTTGCGTGTAACCCAAAAGGACCCTACTATTTATAATAATATTACCAACTTGTTATAACGATGGGCATATAACCAACAGTCTCCCACTTGCACTTGTTATAACAACTGTATGGTCTAATATTCCTTAACCTAGTAAGGTGTATGTCATCCTAGACAAATGCCGTGTTCATCTAATGAAACAGCCCTTAGGCATGCTCAAATATTCCTTTGTTCTACAAGATATCCATATGAACGTCTGACATGGAATTCTGTCAGTCTCAAACATTCAAGATTATGTTTCCCGATAGAGATTTGTGATGGCCACAACAAACTGCACTTATTGATTCTATATCAATTCAGTTCGAGTACGGCCGTACATTTGCTGTCAACACCAAATCATCGAGGGGCCCATGAATATCGCTTCTCCTGTTAGGGCAGAAGGAACAAATAAACTTTGATTACATGGATCTCGCCCACTCATCATGTCATATCTGGACATTCCCTGTATGGCTGTCAGTTACGGACAACGTTGGAGAAAACCAAGACATAACTGACTGCAGGACTAAGAATCAATGCATCTCCGCTTGAAGAATATAAGATATTACCATCTTAGAATTACTCGTGACACATTCCATGAAGTAATCTCTAAGTACAGGTTACTCCAATACTTAATCCCTATTAAGTACACATGAGAATTAGCGCATCTCTATGCTATGTCCATCTCTATGGACAATTTACTAATTCCTCATGTCAGCCTTGAATCAATACTTACTCCTAAAAGTATGACCGACTGTGGACGTTTTGAATAATAAAATAATTATTCAGGAAGTCAATAAAACATGCAAAATTGGAACACAATGATAAACTAATGAAATGACTGCCTTCATGCATATATTAAGTTCTCCACATAATAATCTTCAAAAAAAATAGAGTTTCACATTGCTTGAGTTCCAAACACAAATCAAACTAAATTAAATACACTTAAACCAACTCATTTGCAAATCTAATGCCCATCGACCTAGTATGAGAATCATGCTTGGCCTGAGATAATGGTTTAGTCAATGGATCAGCAAGATTATCTTCTGATGTAACTCTAGTAATCGTGATGTCTCCTTCTTCAACGAGCCTCCGGATATAATGGTACTTCTGGTGTATATGCCTTGTGCACTTGTGAGCCCTGGGTTCTTTCGGCAAGGCGACTGCACCCTCATTGTCACAGAAGATCTCAACTGGACCATCAATGCTAGGAACAACACCGAGATCCCTGATGAACTTCTTCATCCACATGGCTTCCTTTGCAGCTTCATTAACTGCAATATACTCAGCCTCCATTGTCGAATCAGCTACTGTTTCTTGCTTGGTACTCTTCCAAGTTACTGCCCCACCATTCAGTAAGAACACGAATCCTGACTGCGAACAGGAGTCGTCTCTATCGGTTTGGAAGCTAGCATCACTATAACCACTTACAATGAGTTCTTCCATGCCGCCATAGACCAAGAACACTTCCTTCGTCCTTCGAAGATACTTAAGAATGTTCTTGACTGCGGTCCAATGATTTTCACCAGGATTGGCCTGATAACGACTCGTCATACTCAAGGCACAAGAGACGTCAGGCCTTGTACATAACATGGCATACATGATCGATCCCATTGCTGAAGCATATGGGATTCGACTCATTCTTTCTCGTTCATCACTAGAACTAGGACATTGGTCTCTACTCAATGTCATACCACGTTGCATAGGCACGAATCCTTTCTTGGAATCTTGCATCTTGAATATTTTCAAGATTTTGTCTATGTTGTACTCTCGCTTAAACCAATGAGTCGCCTAGATCTATCTCTATAGATCTTTATACCAAGTATGTATGCCGCTTCTCCCAAGTCTTTCATAGCGAAACAATCCCCAAGCCAAGTTTTAACACTTTGCAACATTGGGACATTGTTTCCTATGAGTAGTATGTCATCAACATACAACACAAGGAAGAAAACAGCACTCCCACTAGCTCTGACATATACACAAGTTTACACACTCTATTGGGATATTTGGACTGTACAAAACCCTCTGGTTGTGTCATATACACATCTTCTGAAAGTTTTCCGTTAAGGAAAGCGGTTTTTAAATCCATTTGCCATATTTTGTAGTCATAAAAGGTTGCGATCGCAAACAATATCCTGATAGATTTAATCATTGCCACTGGTGAAAAAGTTTCCTCATAATCAATCCCTTGGGTTTGAGTATAACCCTTTGCCACCATTCTGGCTTTATATGTGTGTACTTTTCCATCCATGTCTATCTTCTTCTTGAAGACCCATTTACACCCAACTGTTTTAAGGCCAGGTGTTTGATCAACCAAGTTCCAAACTTGGTTATAATACATGGATTTCATCTTGCTCTCTATAGCCTCCTTCCATTTGGTAGCATCTGGGCCTGCCATTGCTTCCTGATAGCTGGTAGGTTCATCGTCACCTACAATTGACTCATCACCTTCAGTAATATGTAAACCATAAAATTCAGGTGCATGACGTACTCTATCAGATCTCCGGACAGGAGGTGGAGGTATGTCAAATTCCCTAGCTATACTTGGCTGAGGCTCAACAGGTTTTTCAACCTCTGATTGAGAGCTAGTGCCAACATCAGGTCCTTTATTGGTTGGTTCTTGAATCTCCTCAAGATCAATTTGGCTCCGACTGGCCTCTTGGCATATCAGCTCCCTCTCTCGGAAGACTGCCCTTCGTGCAACAATTACCTTGTTTTCAGAAGGTTTGTAAAACAAATACCCAAAAGAACTAGCAGGATAACCAATAAAGTAACACCTCTCTGATCTGGGTTCTAGTTTTTCGATGGCTTCACGACGGACGTAAGCCTCACAACCCCAGACTTTCAAATGAGCTAATGAGGGTTTAGTCCCATTCCATATTTCAGAGGGTGTCTTGCTGACCTTCATAGTTGGTACAAGGTTCAGGACTTTTACTGCAGTCTCCAAGGCATAGCCCCAGAAACTAATTGGAAGCGTAGCACGACTCATCATGGACCGAACCATATCAAGTAATGTTCGTTTCCTCCTCTCAGCTACACCATTATGTTGTGGTGTTCCGGGAGGAGTCAGCTGTAAAACAATTCCACAGTTCCCCAGATGATCGTAGAATTCTTGACTAAGATATTCTCCACCCCTGTTGGATCGGAGGATATTAATCCTTTTTCCCCGTTGATTCTTTACTTCGTTCTGAAACCTTTTGAACACTTCGAAGGTTTCAGACTTATGTTTAATCAAATAAACATACCCATATCTGCTGAAGTCATCAGTAAATGTGACGAAGTACCTTTCTCCATGTCTTGTGGCTGATCTGAACGGTCCATACACATCAGTGTGTATGAGGTCCAACAGATCCTTTCCTCTTTCAAAGTTCCCTGTGAATGGCGCTTTTGTCATCTTGCCTAATAAACAACACTCACATACATCATCAGACTTGAGGTCGAATGATTCCAAAATCCCATCCTCTTGGAGTTTGGCGATGCGTTTCTTGTTTATATGGCCAAGTCGACAATGCCATAGACATGATTTATCCAATACACTTTTGGATGTATCTGAATCAACATTTAAGATTAAGCTATTATTTCTTCTAATGCTCACGATAGTTTCATAAATACCATTTGTAGGACATGCTTTAAAGTAAAGACAATCATTTTTGAAGACTAAAACATTTCCATTATCAAAACCAAAATCAAAATCGTCTCGATACAAAGCACTAAAAGAAATAATGTTTCTAGCCAATTCTGGCGAATAGCAACAATCTAATAAATTAATAGAAAATCTAGTAGAAAGCACGAGCTCGTAATCCCCAATCCTCTTGACAGCAGCCGTATGTCTATTGCCCATGATCAGGTTAAGCTCCCCATGCCTTAACTTCTTACTTCTTCTTAGTCCCTGCACATCAGAGCAAATGTGAGTACCACATCCTGTGTCTAGGACCCATGAATTAGTAGTAGAAGTATTATGGAGTTCTATCATGTATATACCTGAGGTACCAGACACTTTGGGCTTGATCTTCTTGATCTCCTCTAGGTATTTAGGGCAGGTTCGCTTCCAGTGTCCCTTTTCTCTGCAGTGGAAACAAATGGCCTCATCAGGGTTTGGTGTCGGCACTATCATAGAACCAGCCTTGCCTTTGTTGCTAGGGTTAGAGTTGGGGTTACCAATTTCACCCTTCCCTTTGCCTTTAGGCTTCTTGGCTTTCCTTTTCTTGATTTCCCCTTCCCTGATTGCCAATATCGGAGCCGTGGAGCTGGAGTTCATAGATTTAGACATATTTGCCTCGGCAGTTTTTAGCATGTTGTGTAACTCCATTATGGTCTTTTCCAATCCATCCATATTAAAATTCAGTGTGAACTGACTGAATGTACTGCTCAGCGAGTGAAGGATGATATCCGTAACCAATTGCTGAGCGATCGGAAATCCAAGTCGCTCCAATATGTCAACGTACGCTTTCATCTTAAGCACGTGTGCACTGACAGCGGTTTCCTCCTGCTGCTTGCAATCTAGTAGGGAGATCATAGTTTCATACCGTTCCTGTCTAGCCTGCTCTTGGAACATTTCCTTGAGCTAGTCGGCCATGTCGAACGCCCCAGCGGTCTCGAAACTTTTTTGGAGTTCCGGAACCATGGTCGCCAACATGAGACAAGCAACCTCATCCGACTGATCTTTATGCTTTTGCCAAGCATCCCTAACAGCTCTAGTTGCATCATCAGCTGGAGCCTCAGGAAGAGCTGTGTCCAGGACCCATTCTTTCTTATCATACCGGAGGGCGATCCGAAGGGAACGCATCCAGTCCAAGTAGTTGGATCCGGTTAGCTTATCCTTAGAGAGGAGTTGCATTAGTGAGATATTTGTAGCCGAATTCGAATTTGCATTTGTGTTTGGAGCCATCTATATGAAAAGTAGATTTAATTAGTTTGATTAATCCTTAAAAAAAATTAATTACCCAAAACAATAATTTTACTTAAGGCTAGAATCCATATTTCACTTCTGGTGGTGAAGAGGTATGCCGTAGTCACCCCCAAAAGTTATTTAGGTAGGCAATACTTTTTGCCAACTTCAATCTCTATGAAGCTTCTAGATCTTTCGGGATTCATTGAATCTAATCAATGGCATGTTTAGTCCCATCATGCTCATCCTCTCTCCCGTGACGGGTATGCCGCGCATCACGGGTTTGGATGGTAAATCGACCACGAAGGACCCACGTGACACCCGGCCCATGATTCATGAGTTATCGCGAGTATCACATCATTTTGGCTGAATCCAATCCGACGCGTTGGCTATAGCACTTCCCACGCCGGAAGGGCCTGGTTAAATGTGTGGTTCTTTGTGGGTAGCATGAGATTTACATTTTCATAAAACGGGATTTTGTTTCGTTTTTGTTAAAACATTTTAACCTTTTAATTTGCATAAGGGTCAATTTAAAATTTTAAAACCGGTTTGAAATTGCCAATTTGATTTTTGAAAAATTCTATTAACTTTTAACAAATTTTTCTTACTTGTGTATTTTCAGTAATACTTTTATCTTGAAACACTGTCCTATCAAACCCTTTCGGTAACTCCACTCAATAAAATGCGAGAGGCGGTGAGGGTGGTAAGCAGTGAATACTGTTTAAAAACCGACCTCATTAGGAATCAAAAAGACCTCCTTAAACCTTCTACACATTTAGAGTAGGTGAGCCTAGTTACGGTCTGACCAATGTTTTTATTTTAAGTTATACATATAGATACAATTCTAATATATATCATTTAAAATTTTAAGTATTCTTTGAAAATTATGTTTAACTATTAATTCTATTAAACACGCAAGGATGCAGTGTTAATAATTAATTTAAACAATCATCCATTAAATTTTGAAGCATTTTAAACTTTGTGTTTAGCTATTAATCCTATTGAGCATGCAAGCATTCTATGTCAATCATTAATCTAAACAGTCATACAATACTAAAATCATCATTTTATAACAAGAAATCTGATTTTAGAAAATAAAACGTCACGACCGTCGCGACACGAATCACAAGAAAACGCGACGCGGTAATCAAAAGAAACCGATCATAACATGAACGACGCGGCGCGGAACACTAGGAAACGCGACGCGGCAAAACCCTAATGATCGTAACTTTAGAAAAACCCGCGACGCGATATTTCAAGTACCACGGCGCGGACGTCGATCAGATTCGATAAATCAGAAAAAAAACGATTTTTAACAATTTCAATCGAATCAAAATAGTACAAAATCATGATAAAGCTGCTCTGATACCACTGTTGGAATACGATAACATAAAACAAACGCAGCGGAAACTTAAAACAAAATCGTATTCAACCAGGATCATAGAATCATGCACACTTTTGTAACTGTAAAATCAAGAGGGTTCAAGACATACCTTTTAAATCTCAGATCTGATTTTGTTAGGATGACGAGAGCCCAAAGTAGAACTCCTCTAATGTAATCACATCCAAGACAACGATCCAACACCCGTTGATGTAGTATATACCTTTGCTTGAAGTTTTAGCACGTAATACTTAGGGTTTTGAAAGAAATCGGCCGTATACCGAGAGGTGGGAGAAGAGTGACGAAAATTAGGGTTTTGGCAGCCCTTACAACTCAGATCTAGGGTTGTATTTATAGTGCTCCTCATCCTAATCCCCTCCTTTCTGGATATTTCACTTTAGTCCTTTATCCTTATTAAGTTTCTAATTAATATACCTTTACTGTGGTATATTAATAAACTTAACCCCTCAAGTTTATTTTCGATCTCTGTCACACCCCCAAACCGTATTGGCGGAAACGTTCGAGGGTGGATGACTTCATGAACAATATCATAACAAAGTTGAATAATAGTGATTCCAACCAAACAACCATCATTAAGTAATTGCAAATGTTACATAGTTTAACTGTTGCATGTTTCAAATACAATTATAATGATATCAAAAATAGGCAAACATGACGTCGTAACGTCCCTTCTTGTAGCGCTTGATTTACCTTATCAGTTTCCTGAGAATACAAGTAGTTCAAAAAGTGTCAACAATTAAGTTGGTGAGTTCATAAGATTTTGCGTAAGAAATGTCCTTTGTTTGTAAGCAATAGTGTTGAAAACCAAGAAAATCCAATATTTTCTCATAAAATGTCCAAGTCTTTAAATCCCAAAGACTAAAATGTAATATGTAAATTGTAGTGTGAAATTCCTTAGAAATGTATTTTTCCACGTAAACAATTTATAAAAATAATAAGTTGATTATTTTCCCATGTGAGATACCCTATAACCATACTGTGACTAGTTGGCCTGCTGCGACGTTCTTCAGGCATCGGAATGTTAGACATTTGGACACCTCAGACCTGCCGGTCTAGCTGTAGCTAGCAGCTCAGGTGTGGGGTTGTCAAGCCCCGTATAGATCTATACTCAAATATCGCGCTCTCTTACCGAGACTCTGGTTATAAAATTCAGGACTTATAGTAGGTACTTATAAAAGTACTGTGAAGATTCATCTCACAAAAATGTATGTATTCCAATCAACTTGTTTACATAAAATTTGTATATAGAAACTCTTGTAATTATCCATTATCATTTTTCTCATGATAATATAGTAGTGTTTAATAATTATATAATTTTATATAATTATTTTTGTCATGTTCAAACGTCATAATAACATTGTGTTCATAAACTATTTCAATAATAGTCTATTTTTAGTGTTCCGTCATAATAACCTTATTTTTACGAACAATAACGAAATAACTTATTCAAATGATTATAAATATCATCTATTAAGATATTTCTCACAAAAATGGTGAAATAACTTGGTTATAACCATTTTTGCTAGAAAATATTACTCTTGTTTATAAAAACATAGTTTTTACTAGTTTTCGTTTTTATAACGTTTTTATCCAAGATCTAGTATTTTTGTACACTTTGTTTGTAGTTTTTGCAACTTTTACACAACTTAATATGTCATAGTATTTATAATACATGGATCTATCCATATTTCATGTCAAGATCATGTTTACACATTTTCTAGTTTTTATTTTTGTCCAAGAACTAACATTTTTACACACTTTATTTAAAGTTTGGAGACTTTTACACTAACATTATATATCATTATGATCGTCATACATAGCAACATCCATAAATCATATCAAGAGTATTTTTATACAACAACTAGTTTTATAAATTTGTGTAAATCATTTTTATAGCATTTTAACTCATATGAATTTGAATAAAACAACATTTATAGCAATTAAACTTGTATTCTCCCCCAAAAAGGTTAGAAAATATGAAAATGTGGGGAATGAACTCACCCTTGTAGCGTGTTTGGCTTAGAAACTAGGATGTTCCTGGAAGATTGATGGTAGGAGTGAAGATCCAAGTCTTGGAGCTCGGAGGACCTTTGGACAAAACCATTACCCAATGGTTTTTCATAGATGTTAGTATGTGTAAATGGTGTAAAACTTATGTTAAGTAGTTTAGAATCAAAGGATGAATGAAGCTTACCACTTAGACTTGTAAAAGGAACTTGGAATTGAAGCTTGAGGAAGATGATGATGGTGGCGGTTTTGGAAGAGAAGAAGAGAGGGAGAGAGTGAGCCGAGAGCAAGAGAGGGAGAGAAGAAGAGAGTGAGTTGGTGACTTGGTTCCAATGAGATGATAATTTGATTATAGTTTAGTTTATTAGATTTGTTGGTTGATTTTCTTTTGATTAAATAATTCTCTAGCCTTACTACCCTAGATATGTGAATAGTGACATCAAGATTGTGTTGGGGCTCCTTGATTCAGCCGATGGGGTGTAGGGGGGTGGGGTGAGGTGGTTTTTATAAAATAGCAATATACTTATATAAAATGTGTGATTTTTATAAAATCGTAAGCCGTTTTAGTGGAATTTTGTGAGTTTTTGACGAAATAAAGTTTTAAATAATTATTTTGTATAAAAACATTGCCAAGCATTTATTTTGATTGAATTATAACTCGTTGGGTGTCGGAATACGCGTTTAAGCGCAGTATTCTTCCGATTTCGCGATTTTTGGCATTTTACCGGAAATTGAATTTTTGCTTTGAAATTAAATACTAGATATTATTTCATATTTGATGTTTAAGGCACCACATTTCGTATTTTGAGTCCAAACCCTGTATACATTTATCCGTTCACAGCGGTTTGACCGTTGTAATTTTCACATACGAACTCCGTTTTCGACGTTCTATATATCCGCAGGTTCGTATTTATGAGTAGATCGTTTTATGAATATTATTATTCTCAAAATAATAATTGTACGATTATCGAATTTTTACGTTACAGTAGCTTGCTGTCCGTATTTTTGACTTTTAATCGATAATTTTCTTGACTTAGCATACGTAGTATTATAATATTTAATAATTCATCGCAAAAGTTATGGAAAATAACTTTTCAACATATAGATTAACGTATGCTTCGTTTGACTACAATTGACTTTTGTTGACCCATAATTTACAATTGTCACATCATCTACCCGTTAGAGAGAATTTCGTCCCGAAATTTAGCTCTTGAGTGGATCCTCAAGGGTTTGGGAAGAGATGTGGATACTTCTGCTTCATCTGGTCTTCACACTCCCAAGTAAATTCAGGTCCACGCTTGGCACTCCAACGGACCTTAACTATCGGTATGCGGCTCTGTTTCGTTCTCTTGATCTCTCTGTCCATGATCTCTACGGGTTCTTCCACGAAATGAAGGCCCTCGTTCACCTCGATCTCGTCGAGCGGAATGACAAGAGTCTCATCGGACAGGCATTTCTTTAAGTTGGATACGTGAAAGGTGGGATGGACATTGCTGAGCTCATGCGGTAGTTGAAGTTTGTAGGCCACTGGGCCGATTCTATCAAGGATCTTGAAGGGCCCAATGTATCTGGGGTTCAGCTTCCCACGCTTTCCAAAGAGTATCATCCCTTTCCATGGTGAGACCTTCAACAACACTCGATCGCCAACCTGAAATTCCAAAGGTTTGCGTCGTTTGTCGGCGTAACTCTTTTGTCGGTCACGAGATGCTTTCAATCGTTCACGGATCTGAACGATCTTCTCCGTTCTCTCTCGTATGATCTTGTAACACCCGTTTCCTCAATTTTAGGATATACCAATTTCTTAATTCAACATTCTATCATTAAAGGTATGATCCCAAAAAGAGTAACAAGTATACACAAGATTGTCATCAAAAGCTTAGTTCAAGTCCTAAATTATTACATCAACTATTTACAACTGTTTAACAAAATCGGGTTTACTTCATGTTTCAAAGCAACAAAAATAAGTTTAAGTCAAAGTCTAAGTCCAAGTGTAGCTATCCATCCATGCTCCTCTTCCCGCAGTCACCACTACCAGAACCTAAAACAAATCACAATAACAAACAATTTATGAGCTTTGAAAGCTCAGTGAGTAATTTAAGGTTAGTCGAATTGCATCATTCATCATCTCAATTGATTTTATCTCAATGGACTGTCTCAGTCCATAGTGTGTCTCACACACCATTTCTCTTTCTTCCATATACTCAAAATTTAGTTATATTCAACCAAATTAGATATAGCTTACTTCTTCTTTGAAAATAACATCATTATAAAACATAATCATCTAATAATTAACTACTCACCTGAAGTTGAGTCGATATGTGGAACTCCCGAACCTCGTATGTGTTCCTGTCTAGCCTTAGCTGTAACACAATGACTCAAACTCAATACTCAATTTCAAGAAAATCTCAATCATACTCAATATTCATATCAATCAAGGAATTGGAATCATAAGAGAGGGTTACAATCTAAAGATAGCAATACTATCCTAATTGTAACTTCCAATTTCACAAATTTAACTCATATAACCCTAGGATCATAATACAAGCACTTTGTAAGCTTGAGTTTCGAATTAGAAATCTATTACACACACTAATCCAAGTAACTCACTCTAATTCATGCTAGATGCATGTGGTTCATCAAAACCACAAGGAACCATCTCAATTCCAAAGATTCAACCGTCAAAACAAGATAAAAATCAAAGAGGTTTACCTTTCAAACTCAAGGAACTAATCTCTAGCTTCAAATCGTGAAAGATGGGCCTTAATCTCGACTTAGATGGGTAGAAATCGAATTCTAGGGTTTGGGAGGGTTTTTAGTCGAATTGGGAATGACCCAAATGAAAGAAAACTCGACTTTAAAATAACCCTGGGTGCGCGACACGATCCGTGTAGACTCACACGACCCGTGTGAGGCCTACAGCAAACTAACTTGAAATTTTGCAGACTCACACGACCCGTGTTGATTCACACGACCCGTGTGAGACCCAACCTTGCCTCGGTAATTTTTGAACAAGAGCTACACGACCTGTGTGAAGTTACACGACCCGTTCAGGTCTGAAAAGGTTACTGCTTTGCTTCTCAAGCCTTTCTACACGACCCGTGTGACCTTACACGACCCGTGTAGCTCTAATTTGACATTTTACAAATCCAAACTTTACTCAATTGGGTTTCTAACCATCTTAACTCATATAACAACCTATTTAATCTTAATTACACTAAGATTAACACAAATGTTATATAAATTAATAATACGGTATTACAAATTCTTACCCCCTTCAAAAGATTCCGTCATCGGAATCTCTTGAAATAAGTAAGGATATTTCGACCGCATCTCTTCTTCAGCTTCCCAAGTAACATCTGCTCCTTTATGATGTCGCCATTGCACTTTTACTAATCCCACTTCTTTATTTCGCAATTTCTTAACTTTCTTTTCTAGAATTTGCTCTGGCATCTCTTGATACCTTAATTTCTCATCTATTTGAACTTCAGCTAAGGGTACCCAAGTGGATTTATCATACAATGCTTTTCTAAGGTGTGACACATGAAAAACATTTTGAATACCCTGTAACTCCTCTGGAAGCTTTAGCTTATACGCAACCGCTCCAATTTTCTCCAAAACTTGAAAGGGTCCAATAAAGCGTGGGCTCAATTTACCTCTCTTGCCAAATCGAATTATTCTTTTCCATGGGGACACTTTCAACATTACCATGTCCCCAACATTGAACTCTAACAGCTTTCTTCTTCTATATGCATATTGCTTTTGGCGGTTTTGGGCTACCCGCATATGCTCACGAATGCTTTGTATCTTCTCTTCAGTTTCAGCTACAATTTCCGGTCCCGCCAATGGTTTCTCTCCCATCTCTGTCCAGCAAGTTGGTGTTCGACACGGTGTACCATATAAAGCTTCAAAAGGTGCCATCTGTATACTGGAGTGATAAGTGTTGTTATAGGCAAACTCCACCAAAGGTAGATGATCTTCCCAACTGCCTCCAAAATCAATGATGCAGGCTCGCAGCATATGTTCAAGTGTTTGTATCGTTCTTTCCGACTATCCATCCGTCTGGGGATGATATGCAGTACTCAATAAAGCTTTTGTACCAAAATGCTTTTGGAAACTCTGCCAGAAATGTGAATTGAACCGATTATCTCTATCAGAAATTATTGAAGTTGGCACTCCATGTCGTTTCACAATTTCTTTCGTATATATCTCAGCTAGCTTTGAAACTTTATAATCTTCTCGGATTGGAATAAAATGAGCCGACTTTGTTAACCTGTCAACAATCACCCATATTGAATCATATCCTCGAGGAGTCCGAGGCAACTTTGTAATGAAATCCATGGTGATCTCATCCCATTTCTTCTTTGGTACTGTCAATGTCTGCACTGCTCCATAAGGCTTCTGATGATTAGCCTTTACCTGAAGACATGTCAAACAGTTCTCTACAAATCGTCCCACATCTCGCTTCATACCTGGCCACCAGTAGTACGGTTTTAAGGTATAATACATTCGTGTACTACCAGGATGAACCGAATACCTAGTACAGTGAGCATCCTCTAACAATAACTGTCTCGCCTCGCCATGTCTCGGAACCCAAACTCGCCCTTGGAAAGTTTTGATTCCTTGTGCATTTTCCACAAGTTTCTCTACATAACCAATCATCCTTTCTTTCTTCAAGTCATTGGCTTCGACTTGGCATCTATGTATCAACTCTGGTAATCGACTCACAATCCCCATTCGAGCCGATACGACTCGAATAGGCGGCTCCTTACGGCTTAGTGCATCCGCCACCACATTGGCTTTACCAGGATGGTAAAGTATTTCACAATCATAATCTTTAAGTAGATCCATCCACCGTACTTGCCTCATGTTTAACTCTTTCTGATCAAACAGGTATTTCAGACTTTTATGATCTGTATAGATCTGAAATCGCACTCCATAAAGATAATGTCGCCAGATCTTTAATGCAAAAATTATTGCCGCCAACTCTAAATCATGTACTGGGTAAGCTTTTTCATGTGGTTTCAGTTGTCGAGAGGCATACGCTATCACTCGTCCTTTTTGCATCAACACGCATCCAAGTCCACTTAAGGAGGAATCGCTGTAAAGAACAAAGTCTTCTACTCCTTGTGGTAAAGCCAATACTGGAGCCTTGCATAAGCCATCTCGTAGTTGTTCAAAGGCTGATTGGTGTGCCTCAGTCCAACTAAATTTCTCCGTCTTCTTGGTTAATTTGGTTAAAGGTATAGCTATACGAGAAAAGTTTTCTACAAATCGTCGATAATAACCTGCTAACCCCAAGAAACTACGAACCTCCATTGGACTCTTTGGCGGCTCCCAACTCATTACGACTTCGATCTTTGCTGGATCTACCTTTATACCGTCTTCATTTATCACATGGCCAAGAAATTGGATCTCCCGCAACCAAAATTCACATTTTGAAAATTTTGCATATAATTTCTCATCTCGAAGAAGATCTAGTATTTGTTGTAAATGAAATCTGTGCTCATCTCGACTCTTTGAATAAATCAGGATGTCGTCGATAAACATAATTACGAATTTATCAAGAAAGGGACGACAAACCCGATTCATCAAATCCATAAAAACGGCTGGAGAATTAGTCAAACCGAACGGGATGACTAAGAACTCGTAATGGCCATACCTCGTACGAAAAGCTATCTTCGGAATATCAGCTTCTTGTACTCTCAATTGATGATAGCCTGATCTCAAATCAATCTTTGAAAAATACGTGGCCCCATGCAGTTGATCAAATAAGTCATCGATCCTCGGCAACGGGTAACGATTCTTTATAGTGATCTTGTTGAGCTCCCGATAATCTATACACATTCTCATAGATCCATCTTTCTTTTTCACAAAGAGTATAGGCGCACCCCACGGAGACGAACTCAGACGTATAATCCAAGTTCCAATAACTCTTGTAACTGTCTCTTTAATTCTTCCATCTCAGATGGTGCTAATCGATAAGGTGGTCGAGCTACCAGCTTCGCTCCCGGTATGACATCGATCACAAATTCAACTTGTCTACTTGGTGGTACGCCTGGAAGATTTTTGGGAAATACATCGGGATAATCACAAACTACTTCTACTTCTTCTATTTTGGAATGTTTTGACTCAGCACTAATCACATGTGCCATAATCAATTCACCTCCTCTTTCTATATATCTCCTAGCCGTGGCAAGTGACACTATCGGTACTTTTCGGGAACGTCGTTCACCTCGTATCAAAATTCGGGAACCACTCGGTGTTTTTATGGAAAGTGTTATCTCATGACAATCCATTTGACCTCTATTATCATCCATCCAATCCATCCCGACTATCACATCAAACTCATGATTAATGATCGGCTTCAGATCTATAGGGTACGCAATCCCATAGATTTCAAGCCGACACTGTTTATAATGACTCTTTACAAAAACACATCTCCCATCTGCTACATCTACTATTATTTTCTCATATAAATCAGCTAATGGAATATCTAGTTTAGAAGCAAAAGACTCTGATATAAAAGACACAGATGCACCCGAATCAAAAAGTACTCTTGCTTGAAAAGAGTTCAAGCTAAAGATACCTGTGATAACATCGGTCCGATCTCTAGCCTCATCGACAGTTAATTGAAAAGCTCGCGTTTTCACATGTCCACCACCCCTATCTCTTCGATCATCTCGATCTCGACCTCTTACTGACCAGTCTTTTGAAAATCTCTTTGTGGCTCAGATTTCATCTTTGGGCAATTTGGACGAATATGCCCGCTCTCCCCACAATTGAAACAAACAGGGCGACTCTCGGTACACTGGCGAGCCATATGTCCCCTCTTTCCACACTGGAAACAAACTGATAGAGGGTTTTGGGGATCACATTCTCCCTTGTGTTTTTGCCTACACTTCTTACACCATTTTTCTTCATTCTTCTTGGTTTCACCACGAACTTGAGAACCCGTGGTAATGAATCTCTGAGAAGTATCTATAGCTTTACCCTCCCACTTTCTCTTTAATCCTTCAACTTCTCTTTCGGTTCTTCTCTCTTCCTCCTGTCTTTGCAATTCCCTTTCTCTCGATCTTGCTGCCTCAGCAACTTGTTGAAAGGTAGTATATCTGGAACTCGGCAAAAACTCTTGGATCTGGGTTTTTAAACCCCACAAGTAACGATCCATCTTACGCTCCTCTATATCAACTTGATGTTGTGCAAATCTTGCCTTCTCATTAAAATCTAGTGTGTATTGTTGTACTGTTCTCGACCCTTGTTGTAACTTCAAAAACTCTTCCTCTATTCCCTTCATAGCATTATTGGAACAATAGTATTCAGTGAACTTCAACTTGAATTGTTCCCAGTTCAGTGTATACGCCAAACTCTCCCCTATCTCCATACACATATTCTCCCACCAGAACTGTGCATCTTCTTTTAGCAAGTTTGTTGCAAACTCCACTTTATCTGCCTCATCGCATTTACTCGTACGGAACATCTTTTCAACATGTGTTAACCAATTCTTGGCTGCTATGGGATCATCTTTCCCATAGAAATCGTATGGCTTGCATTTCTGAAAAACATCATAAGTACACTTCCTTATCTTCTTAGGTATTCTCGCTCTGCCCGCCTCAGTATAGACCTCTTCATGATCCTCCCTATGCTCAGGTTGAACCGGTGGTTGTCCCGAAGGACCTCCAGTTGCAGTCTCCGTCTGAGGCCTCAAATAATTGGGTAGTAATTCTTTAAGTGCTTTGGCTACTTCAGCCACAATCATAGCTTGCATATTACTCTGCGTCTCGGGAGGTTGCTCTCCCTCGGGTTGATGCTCTTTACCTGAATCTCGTGATCCCAATTGATCTCTTGATGGATCACCTTGCTCTTTTTATTTTCCAGTGATCATCTTAACTGAAAAAGAAATTTAACTCATTTAGTAATCACCACCATAATACTCAATATGATGTGTAATCAACTCAATTGCATATCACTATAATACTCAATATAGTGTATAATCAACTCAATTGTATATCACTATAATACTCAATATAGTGTATAATCAACTCAATTGTATATCACTATAATACTCAATATAGTGTATAATCAACTCAACTGTATATCACTATAATACTCAATATAATGTATAATCAACTCAATTGTAATACACCACGGAGGATAGCTACTCGGGACTCTTTGGGACTTCTCTATCTCATTGGTTTAAGTCTAAACCCATCTTCAAGGTTTAATTCCCTTAAAGGCTCTGATACCAACTTGTAACACCCGGTTCCTCAATTTTAGGATATACCAATTTCTTAATTCAACATTCTATCATTAAAGGTATGATCCCAAAAAGAGTAACAAGTATACACAAGTTTGTCATCAAAAGCTTAGTTCAAGTCCTAAATTATTACATCAACTATTTACAACTGTTTAACAAAACCGGGTTTACTTCATGTTTCAAAGCAACAAAAATAAGTTTAAGTCAAAGTCTAAGTCCAAGTGTAGCTATCCATCCATGCTCCTCTTCCCGCGGTCACCACTACCAGAACCTAACACAAATCACAATAACAAACAATTTATGAGCTTTGAAAGCTCAGTGAGTAATTTAAGGTTAGTTGAATTGCATCATTCATCATCTCAATTGATTTTATCTCAATGGACTGTCTCAGTCCATAGTGTGTCTCGCACACCATTTCTCTTTCTTCCATATACTCAAAATTTAGTTATATTCAACCAAATTAGATATAGCTTACTTCTTCTTTGAAAATAACATCATTATAAAACATAATCATCTAATAATTAACTACTCACCTGAAGTTGAGTCGATATGTGGAACTCCCGAACCTCGTGTGTGTTCCTGTCTAGCCTTAGCTGTAACACAATGACTCAAACTCAATACTCAATTTCAAGAAAATCTCAATCATACTCAATATTCAAATCAATCAAGGAATTGGAATCATAAGAGAGGGTTACAATCTAAAGATAGCAATATTATCCTAATTGTAACTTCCAATTTCACAAATTTAACTCATATAACCCTAGGATCATAATACAAGCACTTTGTAAGCTTGGGTTTCGAATTAGAAATCTATTACACACACTAATCCAAGTAACTCACTCTAATTCATGCTAGATGCATGTGGTTCATCAAAACCACAAGGAACCATCTCAATTCCAAAGATTCAACCGTCAAAACAAGATAAAAATCAAAGAGGTTTACCTTTCAAACTCAAGGAACTAATCTCTAGCTTCAAATCATGAAAGATGGGCCTTAATCTCGACTTAGATGGGTAGAAATCGAATTCTAGGGTTTGGGAGGGTTTTTAGTCGAATTGGGAATGACCCAAATGAAAGGAAACTCGACTTTAAAATAGCCCTAGGTGCGCGACACGACCCGTGTAGGCTCACACGACCCGTGTGAGGCCTACAGCAAACTAACTTGAAATTTTGCAGACTCACACGACCCGTGTTGATTCACACGACCCGTGTGAGACCCAACCTTGCCTCGGTAATTTTTGAACAAGAGCTACACGACCCGTGTGAAGTTACACGACCCGTACAGGTCTGAAAAGGTTATTGCTTTGCTTCTCAAGCCTTTCTACACGACCCGTGTGACCTTACACGACCCGTGTAGCTCTGATTTTACATTTTACAAATCCAAACTTTACTCAATTGGGTTTCTAACCATCTTAACTCATATAACAACCTATTTAATCTTAATTACACTAAGATTAACACAAATGTTATATAAATTAATAATACGGTATTACAGATCTCCGGACCGGTGAGAGTGCTATTAGGTACTTGACCTCTGGCCAGTTGAGTATCACCTACTTCAGCCCAGCACAGAGGGGACCTGCACTTACGTCCATATAAAGCTTCGAATGGGGAAACTTTGATGCAGGTGTGGTAGCTGTTGTTGTATGAAAACTCAATAAGTGGTAAGTGGGTGTCCCACGCCTTACCAAAGTCTATCACACAAGCTCTCAACATGTCTTCCAGCGTTTGAATGGTTCTTTCACTTTGCCCGTCTGTCTGTGGATGGTACGTTGTACTCATGTCAAGTCTGGTTCCCAAGGCTTTTTGCAATGATTGCCAAAATCGTGAAGTGAATCGACTATCCCTATCTGAGATAATCGAAATTGGCGCACCATGCAATCGTATTATTTCTTTGATGTACGTCCTTGTAAGTTTTTACATCTTGTCAGTCTCTTTGATTGGCAGGAAGTGAGCGGATTTGGGTAATCTATCGACGATTACCCATATGATGTCTAACCCACCAGTTGTCTTTGGTAATTTGGTTATGAAGTCCATAGTTATCCGTTCCCACTTCCACTCGGGTATTTCTGGTTGTTGTAGTAAACCCAAGGGCTTTTGGTATTCTACTTTAACCTTAGCGCAAGTCAGGCACTTGCCCACGTAAGTAGCAATTTCTGCCTTCATGTTTAGCCACCAATACAGTTTCTTGAGGTCTAGGTACATCTTGTCGGACCCAGGGTGAACGGAGTATCTGGTCTTGTGAGCCTCATTCATGATAATGTCTCTGTATATGCCAAATCTCGGGGTCTAAATTCGGTTCATGAGGTAACAAGCTCCGTCATCCTTAACTTCGAGGTTTTTATCCATCCCTCGCAAGGCTTCATTTGCAACATTCTCAGGTTTTAAGGTTTCTAGCTGCGCCTCCTTGATCTGAGTGGACAAATGGGAACGGATCGTTATCGACAGAGACTTTACTCGGCGACCCGAGTACTCTTTCCGACTAAGGGCGTCTGCCACTACGTTGGCCTTTCCTGGGTGATAACAAATTTCGCATTCGTAATCACTTAGCAGCTCTACCCATCGTCGTGTCTCATATTGAGTTCTTGTTGGTTGAGGATATGCTGGAGACTCTTATGGTCGGTGAATACCGTACACTTAGTGCCGTACAGGTAGTGTCTCCAGATCTTCAATACGAACACTACTGCCCCCAACTTGAGATCATGTGTAGTGTAGTTGACCTCGTGAGTTTTAAGTTGTCTTGAAGCGTAGGCAATGACTTTTCCTCTCTACATGAGTACACAGCCAAGACCCTGGTTCGATGCATCGCAATAGACCACAAAGTCTTCTGTTCCTTCTGGAAGGGACAGAATAGGAGTGCTGCACAAAGCTTTCTTTAAGGTTTGGAACGTGGCGTCTTGTTTATCTTCCCACTTGAATGTTACACCCTTCTGTGTCAGGGCAGTAAGTGGCTTCGTAATTTTGGAGAAATTCTGTATGAATCTTCGGTAATAGCCAGCAAGGCCCAAAAACTGACGGATTTCTGTCGGAGTTCTTGGTGCTTCCCAGTTTTCGATGGCTTTGATTTTGGAGGGATCCACATGTATCCCTTCTTTGCTGACTATGTAGCCTAGAAAGTCCACCTCTCGAATCCAAAATTCGCATTTCGAAAATTTCGCATACAGCTTCTCTGCTCTTAATGTCTCCAAAACTTGTCGTAACTGTTGACTATGTTCCTCCTCACTTGGTGAATAGATAAGCATGTCGTCGATGAACACTATCACGAATTTATCTAGGTAAGGTCGGTATACACGGTTCATCAGATCCATGAACACTGCGGGCGCATTGGTCAATCCGAAGGGCATCACAACGAATTCATAATGGCCGTAGCGAGTTCTGAATGCTGTTTTAGGAACATCTTCTTCTTGAACCCTGAGTTGGTGATATCCCGACCTTAGAACGATTTTTGAGAAATAACTCGATCCTTGGAGTTGATCGAACAAGTCGTCAATTCGGGGTAGCGGGTATCGGTTCTTGATGGTGAGCTTGTTCAACTCCCGATAGTCAATGCACATACGGAATGATCCATCCTTCTTCTTCACGAACAAGACCGGCGCTCCCCAAGGTGAGAAGCTCGGCCTGATGAACCCTTTACTTAGCAGTTCATTTAGTTGGCTAGATAATTCTTGCATTTTTGCCGGGGCTAATCGGTATGGCGCTTTTGCTACTGGGGTGGCTCCTGGGATCAAATCAATTTTGAACTCGACTTGTCGTGCGGGTGGTACTCCTGGAAGGTCTTCTGGGAATACGTCGGGAAAGTCGCAGACTTCGGGGATCTCTTTGATGCTCTTCACTTCTTTCTTCTCGTCAACAACGTGAGCTAGGAAGGCATGGTATCTTTTCTGTAGGTATTTTCGGGCTTTGATGCAAGACACGATTCGGAGGCTGGTACTGGGTTTATCACCGTAGATAACAAGGGTCTTGTCATCCGACAGATGAAGTCGGATCACTAGTTCGTAACACATGATGTAGGCATGATCAGGGATTAACCAATCCATACAAACAATCACGTCAAAGCTTCCTATTTTAACAGGCATTAAGTCGATTTGAAAGGAGTGATCGTCCAGAGTAAGTGTACACCCTATGTATTTGTCGTTTGTGCTTTCTGTTTTGCCATTTGCCATTTCTACCGTAAATGTTTCATTGAGTGGTTGTGGTTTTTGTTTTAGTAAGTATTTAAACTCGTGGCTTACGAAACTCCTCTCCGCACCGCTATCGAATAGTATACAAGCATATGAATTATTGACGAGGAACGTACCGGTAACCACGGTAGGATCCTCTACCGCTTCCACGCGTCCCATAGCTAGGAGTCTTCCGTTCCTCCCAACGTTCTTTGTCTTTGGGCAATCACGCTTAAAATGCCCCGTCTCACCACAACCATAGCAAGCTTGACTCACCCCAGCATTAGAGGCTTGGGTGGTTTGTGGAACTGGCGCCTTGCAGAAACGGGCGGTATGCCCCTTTTTGTTACAGTTCGAGCAGTGCATTTCTCTACAAGCTCCGGTATGGTGGAAATTACACTTGTTGCACTTGGGTAGTGTCCCATTATACTGCTTGGTTGTCGTTGGGGTAGTCGGGACAGTGGCTGCACGGACTGCCATAATTTGTTGTCTCTTGGCACTTTCTTGGTTAGGCTGATTTCTCCCCCTGTTCCAGGGTTTTCTTTTGTGGTCCTTCTCTCTTGGTTGATCAGTTTTAGGGGTCATGGTGCCCTAGCGAATCCCATGGTCGACTAATCGTTGGGCCAGTCGTTTGGCACTGTCGAAAGTGGCGGGGCTTGCCGCTTCTACATTCCCCTGGATCAAGAAGATAGCCCCTAGATATAACGTTCCACTTTCACAGATTTTGGTGTGACCATAGCAAGGCAAAGGGTTGCCAAATCGTTGAATCGGTTCGTGTAGGCGGTCAGATCTGAACCTTTCATGGTAAGGTTCCACAGCTCTTGTTCTAGTTTTTAGATCTCCCCTCTAGGACAGTACTCTTTCATCAGCATGGTCTTCAGTTCCTCCCAACTCATCGAGTTGGCCACAGGAAGTGTCAGAGCCTTAACATGGCCCTTCCACCAGGACATGGCCGTCTCAGCAAAAGTACAAGCGGCGAATTTGACTTTAAATTCCTCGGGGCATGCGAAGATATCAAAGATTGATTCTGTTTTCTTAATCCATCTCGTGAGATCAAGGACACCACCAGTACTATGGAAAGTCACTGGTTTGCAATTTGCGAAGTCCTTGTATGTACATACTCGCGATTGGTTTGATGTTTCTCCATTTGTGGAGTCGTTGGTGCCATTTCTGCTTTCGTTCCCATTCGTCCCATTCGAGTTTATCTGAGCGATAGCAGCTGCTACCGCAGTAGTAACAGTGGCTTGGAAGGTAGCTGAGTCCAGCATGGGTGGCTCGGGAGTTGCCATCGGTACGCGCCTAGCGTTTCTTCGACGGGGTGGCATATTTCTGGCACAAGGATTCAAGATTTGACGTCGGTTAGTTTCTGTAAAGATTATTATAAGTAATGTTGTCATTAGGATACGGCGATTATATCTTAAGTTTATCTCTGTCTTTTTCTCTTCGTAAGTTGTAACCATAATCCAGTATTAAATGCATACATATCCAACATTTGTACAACACTTTTATAAACAAAACATGTCATCATAATAATAATACTTGGTAGCGTTACATGATTTTGAAGATGGAAAATTTGACCTTCGCAGAGGTCTACAATGCAAAAACAAACGGGCGGCGTAACGACCCACAAAGAGTGTAATCACTTAATTGTAGGGTCGCGCCTACATATAAAGAGAGTAGCGTATAGCACTTACTCGTAAAATCCTAGTCTATAACAAAATCTGAGCAGTAAAAGTACCACTCATGGTGATCTGGATCCCCGAGCTCTGCGTAGTGCATCCACCTGTGCCCTCAGATCGGCAGCCTCTCGCTCGGCCTCCTCGGCCCTCCGCTCTATGTCTCGTATCCTTTCCTCGGACTCAGATATCCGTACAAAGGCCTCGCGAAACATCCCCATAGCTGTCCGTCCGTCCTCCTTGAGCGAATCGACTCGCCTAGACGTATGGTCATGGGCCTCGTTTAAGCGTCGAAGGCGTGCTACAGTGACCTCGGCATTAGCTCCCACGTCCATGACCTGACTGGAGGTTGCCCTAATCCGCTCCTCCTGACTGCTGATGCGTCCGATCATGACTGGTAAGGCTCGGTCTACATAGCCCCCTTCGCTGAGATCGAAGTAGTCGTGGGGCATGTCATACGGGGGTCGCAAGCCCTGCTCGCGGCTCCAGTTGCGTAGGCGCTCTGCCCACTCTGGCATCGGGTCCTGAAGGGGTTCTTCTATTAGTAAGGGACGGTGGATGGGAAGTACCCTCTTTCGAGGAGTACGCATCCATAACGGACCACCAGGGTGGCGATATACCTGGAATGTCGGCGGTGGCGGTGGCGGTGGTGCGTGTATGTCGCGGACTGGGTAGCATGGGTTGATGACCTCAGGCTCATCATCAGAATCTTCATATTCCCATTGGTCTTCTTCTTCCAAAACTTCCTCTGGTTCCTCCTCCGGAACTTCTTCTGGTTCCTCCTCCGGCTCCTCGTTGAGCCATCCTCCATTTCCCTCCTCGGGGAAGTAAGGGTCTCCTGGCAAATGAAATCCTGCCATGATGTGTGTACGAGGATTGGGGCGTAAGAAGTATATAAAAGGGATTCTTAAATACACATATATATATAATTAAGTAATGTACACAAAATACTCATATAGTATTTTTAACTTCATGTATAGTTTTATAGCGTCATAAAATACTCCTATAGTATTTTATATCTTATGTTTAGTTATTTGGTCATTGGTAAGTGTTCGGACTTGTTGTTTACCACGACTATTCCTAAGTATACGTTAATCATATCTTGGACCAATACAGTTGATCAGGCTCTATTTATCCAAGATATAATTACCAAAACACTTAGGCCTATCCGTAGTGTTCAACTCATCTTAACACTTTTGTATGTTTTCGTTATGATATCACTCTAGTAGGTATGTATGTACTTGTACTTTTATAACAATTATCATTGTAATTTTAAAAGTATACTTGTACGAAAAATGTTTTTGAGAGTTTTAGTCCTATTGTATTTATAGTTGTATATCTTTGAATGGATTGATATACTTAGTTCACTATAAACATTGCTCTGATACCAATCTGTCACACCCCTAAACCGTATTGGCGGAAACGTTCGAGGGTGGATGACTTCATGAACAATATCATAACAAAGTTGAATAATAGTGATTCCAAGCAAACAACCATCATTAAGTAATTGCAAATGTTACATAGTTTAACTGTTGCATGTTTCAAATACAATTATAATGATATCAAAAATAGGCAAAAACGACGTCGTAACGTCCCTTCTTGTAGCGCTTGATTTACCTTATCAGTTTCCTGAGAATACAAGTAGTTGAAAAAGTGTCAACAATTAAGTTGGTGAGTTCATAAGATTTTGCGTAAGAAATGTCCTTTGTTTGTAAGCAATAATGTTGAAAACCAAGAAAATCCAATATTTTCTCATAAAATGTCCAAGTCTTTAAATACCAAAGACTAAAATGTAATATGTAAACTGTAGTGTGAAATTCCTTAGAAATGTATTTTTCCATGTAAACAATTTATAAAAATAATAAGTTGATTATTTTCCCATGTGAGATACCCTATAACCATACTGTGACTAGTTGGCCTGCTGCGACGTTCTTCAGGCATCGGAATGTTAGACATTTGGACACCTCAGACCTGCCGGTCTAGCTGTAGCTAGCAGCTCAGGTGCGGGGTTGTCAAGCCCCGTATAGATCTATACTCAAATATCGCGCTCTCTTACCGAGACTCTGGTTATAAAATTCAGGACTTATAGTAGGTACTTATAAAAGTACTGTGAAGATTCATCTCACAAAAATGTATGTATTCCAATCAACTTGTTTACGTAAAATTTGTATATAGAAACTCTTGTAATTATCCATTATCATTTTTCCCATGATAATATAGTAGTGTTTAATAATTATATAATTTTATATAATTATTTTTGTCATGTTCAAACGTCATAATAACCTTGTGTTCATAAACTATTTCAATAATAGTCTATTTTTAGTGTTCCGTCATAGTAACCATATTTTTACGAACAATAACGAAATAACTTATTCAAATGATTATAAATATCATCTTTTAAGATATTTCTCACAAAAATGGTGAAATAACTTGGTTATAACCATTTTTACTAGAAAATGTTACTTTTGTTTATAAAAACGTAGTTTTTACTAGTTTTCGTTTTGATAACGTTTTTATCCAAGATCTAGTATTTTTGTACACTTTGTTTGTAGTTTTTCCAACTTTTACACAACTTAATATGTCATAGTATTTATAATACATGGATCTATCCATATTTCATGTCAAGATCATCTTTACACATTTTCTAGTTTTTATTTTTGTCCAAGAACTAACATTTTTACACACTTTATTTATAGTTTGGAGACTTTTACACTAACATTATATATCATTATGATCATCATACATAGCAACATCCATAAATCATATCAAGAGTATTTTTACACAACAACTAGTTTTATAAATTTGTGTAAATCATTTTTATAGCATTTTAACTCATATGAATTTGAATAAAACAACATTTATAGCAATTAAACTTGTATTCACCCCCAAAAAGGTTAGAAAATATGAAAATGTGGGGTATGAACTCACCCTTGTAGCGTGTTTGGTTTAGAAACTAGGATGTTCTTGGAAGATTGATGGTAGGAGTGAAGATCCAAGTCTGGGAGCTCGGAGGACCTTTGGACAAAACCATTACCCAATGGTTTTTCATAGATGTTAGTGTGTGTAAATGGTGTAAAACTTATGTTAAGTAGTTTAGAATCAAAGGATGAATGAAGCTTACCACTTAGACTTGTAAAAGGAACTTGGAATTGAAGCTTGAGGAAGATGATGATGGTGACGGTTTTGGAAGAGAAGAAGAGGGGGAGAGAGTGAGCCGAGAGCAAGAGAGGGAGAGAAGAAGAGAGTGAGTTGGTGACTTGGTTCCAATGAGATGATAATTTGATTATAGTTTAGTTTATTAGATTTGTTGGTTGATTTTCTTTTGATTAAATAATTCTCTAGCCTTACTACCCTAGATATGTGAATAGTGACATCAAGATTGTGTTGGGGCTCCTTGATTCAGCCGATGGGTGGGGGGGGGGGGGGTAGGGGGGTGAGGTGGTTTTTATAAAATAGCAATATACCTATATAAAATGTGTGATTTTTATAAAATCGTAAGCCGTTTTAGTGGAATTTTGTGAGTTTTTGACGAAATAAAGTTCTAAATAATTATTTTGTATAAAAACATTGCCAAGCATTTATTTTGGTTGAATTATAACTCGTTGGGTGTCGGAATACGCGTTTAAACGCAGTATTCTTCCGATTTCGCGATTTTTGGCATTTTACCATAAATTGAATTTTTGCTTTGAAATTAAATACTAGATATTATTACGTTCCATATTATATGAATTGTTATTTTATATTTGATGTTTAAGGCACCACATTTCGTATTTTGAGTCCAAACCCTGTGTACATTTATCCGTTCTCAGCGGTTTGACCGTTGTAACTTTCACATACGAACTCCGTTTTCGACGTTCTATATATCCGCAAGTTCGTATTTATGAGTAGATCGTTTTATGAATATTATTATTCTCAAAATAATAATTGTACGATTATCGAATTTTTACGTTACAGTAGCTTGCTGTCCGTATTTTTGACTTTTAATCGATAATTGTCTTGACTTAGCATACGTAGTATTATAATATTTAATAATTCATCGCAAAAGTTATGGAAAATAACTTTTCAACATATAGATTAACGTATGCTTCGTTTGACTACAGTTGACTTTTGTTGACCCAAAATTTACAATTGTTACAATCTCTTTTAGCTAAATCGTCTCTTGCGTGTAACCCAAAAGGGCCCTACTATTTATAATAATATTACCAACTTGTTATAACGATGGACATATAACCAACAATTATTTACGCCATCGCTCTCTCTGTGTTACTCTGCTGGACTGATTCTTCCATCACTTGGGTGGGACTTGCATTTGAGGCAGGATTCTTTTACTGCTATTTGAAGGATCATAAGATCAAAGGTTGGTTTTCCTAATTCATCTTTAGAATTGAACTGTATCCCTTAGGTTTTTAGTTCTAATCTTCATAGAAGAAAACATAGATCAATATTATGGTTGCATGTGAACCATAGGAATTTTTGTGTTCATTGTTTGCATGGAACCCCTTCAGAATCGGGTTTAGAGATGTTATCAAAGAAAGGAAAAAGCTCGAGGTCACACGAAAAAGGAGGATCGAAAAAGGATGATGCAAAATGGTCCAACCGGTGTTACCGGAAACATGGTGGTAGTTGCACTGATAGTTCTCCCGCACCTCTTTTCTTCAAATGCGGGAAAACTAATCTTTTTTCCCGAGATTGTCCGGAGAAAGAGTTCTTATGTTTTGGTTGTGGTGAAGCGGGGCATATACGTGCAAACTTCCTGAAGGAACGATCAGAGGTGGTGAAGACCGGTGGAGGTAGTGGTCGGGGCGACCGAAGGAAGATAAGAAAGGTATTACCGGCATGGTGAAGACACATACATTTCAGTTGACCTCCAACGAGGCCCTAATGCAGACCGATGTTGTTACAGGTACTTTTACGCTGAACGGTTTTTTAGTACATGTGTTATTTCATCCTGACTCAAATTTATCGTTTCTGTCAACTTTATTTTTACCAAAGTTGGCAAAACCCTTGAGTCCGTTATCAAGGACTGTACGGGTGAAAGTGGCTGACGACCGATATGTTTCTGTTAAAGAACATTTGTTGGATTATCAGCGTCAAATTTGTGGGACCATTTTCCCCATAAATGTTAAGCCAATCCCCAACACGGATTTTCAAGTTATCGTGGGTATGGATTGGTTATATGTCAATCATGCCCAAGTTGATTGTTATAAAAAATTAGTCAATGTCAGGAGTCCCGATGGTTCTCGAATGGTGATTTATGGAGAGAAGCATTGGGAGTACTCCGATTATTTCCATAGCAAGGGATAGGAGAGAGGTGTAGAAAGGAGGGGAATTAATTATAGCTATATGTGTTTTGCCAAATCTGGCAAAAGAGATATCACCGCAGTAGAAGTAATGCGCGAATTTCTAGAGGTGTTTCCCGAGAACACCTGGGATTAACACCCGATCATCAAGTTGAATTCATCATTGACCTTATTCCAGGAGCAGCATCGATTGCTCGTACTCCTTATCGCACCGCTCAGAACGAAATGGAGGAATTACGGAGATAGTTGCAAGAATTACTTGATCGGGGTTTCATACGACCAAGTACTTCTCCGTGATGCACGCCGATTCTGTTCGTAAAGAAGAAGGACGGGTCAATGTGAATGTGCATTGATAACCGTGAGCTAAACAAAATTACGGTGAAAAACCGGTACCCGTTACTGAGGATCGGCGACCTTTTTGATCAATTACAAGGTGCGTCATTTTTCTCGAAAATTGATTATCATTAGCTTAAAGTTCGAGAATCAGATGTACCAAAGACGGCCTTCCGAACGAGGTAGGGGCATTACGAATTTCTGGTAATGTCGTTCGGTTTCACGAATGCTCCAGCGGTCTTCATAGATATTATGAACCGCTTCTGTATGCCGTTCTTAGATAAGTTTCTCATTGTCTTTATTGATGACATCTTAATCTACTAAAAAGCAGGGAGGAACATATGACACATTTGAGACTTATGCTTGATCTTCTTTGTCACGAGAAGTTATATGCTAAGTTCTCAAAATGTGATTTTTGGATACAGGAAGTTCAATTTATGGGGCACGTTATAAATGAACAAGGGGTGAAAGTCGACCCTGCAAAAGTCGATGCCGTGATGAAGTGGGAAGCCCCGAAAAGCCCCACGGATATCCGAAGTTTCCTTGAATTAGCAGGATATTATCGAAGATTCATAGAAAACTTTTCGTCTGTTGCGGCCCCACTTACGAAACTTATGACGAAAGGCGAGAGATTTCTATGGCCTGAAGCACAAGAAAGTTCATTTCAGAAGTTGAAACAAGCTCCTATTTTGGCGTTACTGCAAGGAAATGAACATGTTATGTGTACAATGATGCATCGAAAGTGTGTTTAGGGTGTGTTCTAATGCAAAGAGGTCGTGTAATTGCGTATGTGTCTCGACAGTTGAAGGATGCAGAGAAGCGGAGTGAAGTTTCAAATTTATACTGATCATAAGAGTTTAAAATACTTGTTTATTCAGCTATGGGATTGAGGAATTCATGATGAAGCTCACCTTACAAGTTCATGAATAACATTCAACATCTATCACCATATAGGGGGATATTGCCGGTGTAAATGTTGAATATGTTGAAGAACGGAAGAAGCAAGGAACTTTATCGAGACCAAAAGTGACAACACCACAAAAGCACTCGAACCAAAAGATAGAACTATATCGGTATTATCTTTATACGAAACAATATCAAGAAGCATGCTTGGCCACGTGAACATTATAAATATATTTCATGCGATCTTAGTAAAGGCCGAATCAGATAGAAATCTCAAGAAGTTAATATGCATGTATGTTATATCTACGTAAAGCAAAAATGAAAGCATGCATTAATAGCCGAATATTATAGGAAAGAAAGATGGAAGTTTGCGTTCAAGTGGAAAACATATAAATACATGCATGAGTCTTATGTTCACACGTGATGTCAAGATAAGAATTATGGTCGAGTAAATATAAAGGAAAGAAAGAAGGGACGTGAGATCAAAAGAAATGAAATATATTATCATGTTCACATGAGGTCCAATAAAGATCAAGAGAAGTTGAGTTCGTATTCAAAAGAAGCAAAAGAAAGAAATATATATATATTACGCTTGTGTGGTCGGTCAAGTTGGTGAGGCAAGATATGATGTGCGGTCGAGTAATAGAAAAACCACTAGGAGTGTGTGGTCGAGTGTTTACATTGGTGAGGCAAGAAATGATAAGCGGTCGAGTAATAGAAAAACCACTAGGAGTGTGTGGTCGAGTGTTTACATTCAAATTAAGTTATCTGCGGTCGAGTCTATATCTATATAACTCTTATATCTACTCTTATAATAGATGTCATCCAAATGAATATGGTTCAAGATAGGTCTCATCCTTGCACCATATTCATTTGAAACCTCCACCTCATCATCTTTCAACTAATTATTAAAAATCACTCAAGAGTTTTTTAACTTATATATTATAATTACTAAATATTTAAACTAATAATGATATAATTTATGAGTATCAAATGAATTGTAGTTGAATAGTCTTTTTTACTATAAAAGAGGACAATCATTTGAGTAACACAAAATACAAATCACATACAAAGTGAGAAAAATCATATAGAAAGAAGAATGCCAAGGTTTAAAGATATTTGTGTTGGCTTGGTTTTTTTTGTTTTTTTTTTATATATTTCGAGTCATATTACGATGATCATACAACAATTATCGACGAAGAAAATGTGTTTGTGTGAAACACATTTCGCAATGAAGTTATTATATTTTCCTATGTTTTATGCTTATTTTGTAACTCAAACTTAAGCTTATGTAATTACTTGATGATTTGGATTCTTATTTGAGATTTTTGGTAGTCTTATTTCATCAATTAGAATAGTATACATCTTTATGTAATACAAGCTTTGATATTTTATTCATGTTTTTTGATATATTTCGACTCATGTTACGATGATCATATAACCATTATCGACGAAGAAAATGTGTGTGTATGAAACACATTTCACAATGAAGTTATTATATGTTACTATGTTTTATGTTTATTTTGTAACTCAAACTTAAACTTATGTAATTACTTGATGATTTGGATTCTTATTTGAGATTTTTTGTATTCTTATTTCATCAATTAGAATAGTATACATATTCATGTAATACAAGCTTTGATATTTTATTATCATGTGTTATGTTTGTGATTTACAAAATAAAATCTTATTTATATATTTGGTTGTTTAGTATTTGAAAGAACTTTATACATAGTTAGTTAAATAGATATTATATTTTAGAATTTATATTTAAAAGGACATTCAGGAAAATTATCAAAAAAACACATGAATACTTTAAGAGATTATTGAAAAAAATAAAGCAAGTAGATCAATAAATAATTGTTATTGCATTTCTAATAAAATTATAATTAAAAATTTACTTTGATCAAAATGAATGATATTACAAAATACTTAGTAAATCATACATATAATCAATACTTAAATTTGATTAAATTGAAATTTTTTTACAAAATACTTAGTTCATTGTATATTATAATTATCTTCTAAGAAATGATGTTTGCTAATATATAAGTACATTTACAATTACCTACACATTATAATTATTAATAAAGGTATTTTACTTCAATCACATTTATTTTAAACTCTTATGACTTTTCATGTTCTTTTTAATAATAATGTTAAATTTAGTTTATAATCAACATATTACGATAAATTGTATATTATAATGTTATTATCACTTGAATCATGGTGAATCATTTTAAATAAATATTAGTTTTTAATTGTTTAAAATAGATGATGAAACATGGTTTTAATTTTATTGTATATGTAATTTTTAGAATTCAATGTACGTAAAAACATGCTTTTAGTATGTTTATTAAATCAATACAAACATTATCATTAGTTTCTAATCGTAAATATTGAGACAAAGTTAGATATTATAATAATATTATCAAATTAATTAAGGTAGTTTATTTTAGTTAAACATTAATATTTAGTTGTTTAAGTGTTGAAAGTAAAAATATGTTAGTTCATCACCAATAAGTCTAAAAAATTCCACAGCATAGATTCCAGCTATACTATGATTTTTTTGTAACCATTATCTTGAAATTTCTTATTGTTTATTTATAATGATATTATTTAACTAATTATTTCTTTAATTTTTATTTTTTAGAAAGAATGTCTTGATATTAGATAATTCATTAGTAATACATCAACTTTTTGTTTCTTATATACAATTGTTAGTGCATTGTAGATAACAATGACTTATACTTTTTAACAAAACATATGTATTATTATTCTAACTACATAATTTTGTTATCGCACAACGACCAGAGATTCACCTTGTATATATATATATATATATATATATATATATATATATATATATATATATATATATATATATATATATATATATATATATATATATATATATATATATATATATATATATATATATATATATATACTCGGCCAACCAATAAGAGAATTGAGTGTGAGAGACCGAAACTTGACTACCAAGATTGTGATACCGAAAACGTGGAACCGAGATTCAGGAGTACCAAGAATTGGATGAACTGAACATTAGAAGCAACCGAAATTCATAGGTACCGAAAATCATATGCACGTCGTAGTCAAGCCCAATACCTGTAAGACTTATTTTCTTTTTGAGAAGCTTATTAAGGTAAGTAGAGTTATTACTTTATAGTTGGTGTGTTTTTAGCTATGAGTTGCGTAGAGTTGTATGGCAAACATTTATGAATGCCTTTGAGTTTTGAGTTGTTTAATGAGTAAGAAGAGGTTGAAGCCTTTCTTATGTACTAATCTTGGTGTGATTAAGATTAGTTAGGTTCTTGTATGAGTTTGGGTGGTTAAAAAACCCATTTGGCAAAAGTTTGGACTTGAAAAATGCCAAAACAGAGCTACATGGGTCGTGTATGATCACACGGGTCGTGCAGAATTCCTTTAGAAACTAAACAGCAACCTTTTCAGACCAACACGAGTCGTGTACCTCTACACGGGTCGTGTAGAGTTTGTTCAGAAAGCATGCAGTGGGTCAACATAGACCTACACGTGTCGTGTAGGTCTACACAGGTCGTGTAGGCTAGACATCACTATATAATGTGCAGAAAATGCTCATTTCGGGGAAAAACACCCCCAATTTGATTTCAGAGCATAAAGAGGCGATTTTCTGTCAAATTGAGCCTGGAGATTCATAGAGAAACATAAGGAGGCTCGAATCTAACCCCGTAAATACGTTCTTGATTCCTAATTCGATTTCAGAGAAACATCGAGTTGAGTTAGATGTTATTGAGATGATTATGGATGTTTGAGAATTGATTTAGACTGTGGTGTTACAACCAAGTCTAGTGGACAAAAGCTCGATACACGTAATTTGGAGATTTAACACACTATGCCGATATCAGGTGAGTACTCTTTAGTACTTATATAGAGTTATAATTAATATATGTGTGTGTGCTATGCTGTGGTTATTGTTGTAATCACGGGTGGAATGAATTGCTACTTGTAAATAACAATAGTTGAGTTAAATATACATGTTGATTGTATAAACAGCGTAGATGCTAGAGTGATTGCTTTACAGAGTTCTTGAGTTAGATTGTACAACCATGGGAGTTGTTGAGATAGAGTATGATTGGTTGTAAAAAGAAGTCCATGTGACTGTTCTTGAGTGAGTTATGAGTAAAAGGAGTTCACGCAAGTGTTCATGTATGAGTTATGAGTAGTCCCACTTGTGGTACTTATTGATGAATTGAAGTTGCTAATAATTAGTTGGTATTGTAAGCTAATGAAATTGCAGGTTTCAGATATAAAGAGGAGATGTTACTTGCTAATGAGAATAGCAAGAGTGAATAATGAGAATAAGTATCAAGATAAATATGTGGAGTATGTTGGAGATTACTCACTTAAAAGTAAAAGGAGTTCACGCAAGTGTTCATGTATGTGTTATGTTGTTTTGCAGGTATCTGTAGCAGTGATAGGGGAAGGCATGTGATAAAGAGAGATGGACAACTTAGAGCCTGTTCTTTAGTTAAATTAAATTTATTTGTAATGTCTGGTCAAATTGTAAGGACCTTTTGTGTAATTAAATATATTGATAACATCTTCTTTATGTGGTTTGAGTACAAGTATGCCCATTTTGATGTATTATTGTTTGAAAATTTTTGGGTATACTTTGTATGAGAAACCAGGTGTTACAATACCGAAAATCATATATGTATGATTTTCGGTTAAAATGAGTCGAAAACTATGATCAAGCCAGAACTTACAAGTCTGAAGACAAAATTCATAAAGTATTGTTGCCTTGAACCGAAAATCGTGATGCATGATCAGAAAAATTTTGAATAGCTGAACCGGGATTACTGTATCACCAAATCTCGGATTTGCACACCAACGAAACTTGAAGAGCATCAGAAATTCAAGACTTAGTCTAAGTAGGTTAGCTATAGGCTTGTCATAGTTTATTATTATTTGTTGTAATTGAGATTTGGAAGAGATCTTCTCCTCCTATAAATAGGAGCCTTGGGTTTTGAGAATTTAAAGAGATTCTGGAGAGATTGTGAGAAAACTATCACCCAATGTAGTCTACATCAATTGGATGAGTGGCTGGCCACCTCAAAAAAATCAAGAACATCATATCTCCTCTTCTTTTAACCACTCTAGATCTCCATGTAGTTCATATTAGACTAGAGAGTGTGATTGAGCTTAACATCAAATCTGTAACACCTTTCTTTTATCAATGAAAAATACGAATTACATTATATCGTTTCATTATTGTCTTTTAATTTCCGCACTTGTTTTTACAATTTATTTAATATTCCGCAACTTTATATTTCAAGTCATTTATATTTCCGCACGTTCCTTTACATTTTAGCACTTCATTTTTATATATCTTCGTTTATTGTTGAGCGAAAGATCTTGGACCTGAAAACCTTCGAGTTTTCGTATATATTTTCAACAATTGGTATAGTAGCTAGCCATATGGTTTTTATGAACTTTGAAAACCCGCTATCGGTCCTTTGGATGCTATTGTACTCAATTTCGTTTCTCCAAAAACAAAAACAAAATCGTAAAGGACGAAAATGACTGAAATGTGCAAGCACAAGTAAAACAAAACATTTTCTGTAGTTTAAACATTAATATGTTTTTAGACGAAAATCGTTTTTGTTGGAGATTGAAAACAAAATTTACTATCGTGATTCAAATTTTGGCTATCTTTGTTCAGAAACGGTTTTTTTTTTAAAAAATTTCTATCAAAAATATTAAATCTTTGCTGAAAATGTTGATTTTAATTTACATTCCCATTAAAATTTTTAAATATTTCTCAATTTGTAGGGGGGATGCAAATTAAATACTTTTCTAAAGAAAAAGTCAGCTCACACATCTCTTTCATGTCTCCCTTTCACCAACCATCAAACATCAGGAGCATCATCTTTCACTCTCTCCCACACCCATTAATTTATCAGTACTTTTTGTCGAGTGAAATCGCCCATCTTTCCATCAGTGGCATCACTCACTTGTTTCATAAGTGACATCACCATTTTTCCATAGAAGATTGTACTTATGTATCAAACTTTGGTGCTTCATAACACCAAAGTCTAAACACACATCAACCTTCTATCATTTTGAAGACTTAGATGTATAGTAACACCTAAGTTGAGAAATTCCACATTTTACCCAAAGAAGTCCGTTGTTGTTCTCCACCAGAAATTTCCATCAGAAAATAATATCAGAAAATTTCATCAGAAAATTTCATTAGAAAATCTCATCAAAATTTTCCATTAGAAATTTCTATCCGAAATTTTCAAAAATTTTCATTAGAAATTTCTATCTGAAAATTACAATAAAAAATATAAAAAAATAGGAAGGAGAGATGACCATCGATAAACCCAAAATCAAAAGAAATAGAGACTAGTTTAACTGGTAATGACTTATCAGAAGATTGTGAAGAAGAGAAGTTGAAATTGAGGTAACACCTTAGTTGGGTGAAAGTAAGAGCTTTCAGCAAGCCAAGACTCAACAAGATAACTGCTGACAAAGATAGGGGTGTAAACGAGACGAGCCAACTCGTGAGTTACTCGAGATCGACTCGGAAAATACTCGAGATCGACTCGAGTTTAAGCGAGCCGAGCTCGAGCTCGAGCTACTCGAGTACCTTGTCGAGCCGAGCTCGAGTAGTAAAATACAAGGCTCGTAAAGCTCGCGAGCTTATTCGAGTGTTTAAGAAATTACATTTTTACCCTTTGTATATATATATATATATTGAAATACTCGGCTAACCCTAGTCGAGCCGAGCCGAGCCGAGCAACGAGCTTATTCGACTATTTAGGAAATTACATTTTTTATTTTTTAAACTTTAGTCGAGCCGAGCCGAGCCGAGCTCGAGTGTGTCGAGTATTTCACGAGCCCGAGTCCGAGCTTGAAATCAAGGCTCGAGTCGAGTTCGAGTCGAGCTTCGAGCTCGAGTATTTTAGTCGAGCCGAGCCACGAGCTTGGCAATACTCGGCTCGACTCGGCTCGTTTACACCCCTAGAGAATTGAGTGTGAGACTCTGACACTTGACTACCCAGATGGTAATACCGAAAATGTGGAACCGAGATTCAAGTGTACCAAGAATTGGATGAACCGAACATTGGAAGCAACCAAAATTCATACGAACCGAAAATCATATGCATGTTGTAGTCAAGCCCAATATCGAAAATCATATATGTATGATTTTCGGTTAGCCGAAGATGAGATCAGCCGAAAATTATGATCAATCTGTAAGTTACATGTGTGAAGCCGAAATTCATAATGTCTTGTTGCCTTGAACCGAAAATCATGAAGATTGCTGTATCACAAAATCTCGGATTTGCATAGCAACAAAACTTGAAGAGCATCAGAAGTTAAAGGCTATGTCTAAGTAGGCTACTTGTAGGTTTGCAATGGTTTATTATTATTTGTTGTACTTGAGATCTGGAAGAGATCCTCTCCTCCTATAAATAGGAGTCGTGGGTCATGAGAATTTAGAGAGATTGTGAGAAAACTATCACTCCAATGTAGTCTAAAGGAATTGGAGGAGTGGCTTGAGAATTCTCTCCAGCCACCTCAAGAACATCAAGAACATCATATCTCTTCTTCCTTTAACCACTGTAGATCTCCATGCAGTTCATATTAGACTAGAAAGTGTGTTTGAGCTTAACATCACATATGTAACACCTTTCTTTTATCAATGAAAAATACGAATTATATTATATCGTTTAATTATTGTCTTTTAATTTCCGCACTTGTTTTTTACAGTTTATTTAATATTCTGCAACTTATATTTCAATTCATTTATATTTCTACATCGTTCCTTTACATTTTAGCACTTCATTTTTATATATCTTCGTTTATTATTGAGCGAAAGATCTTGGACCCGAAAACTTTCGAGTTTTCGTATATATTTCCAACAGGTGGTTCACATAGAAAGTATGAGAATCCAAGACCACTTGCAATAGATTTTGGTGATGGAATCATCCAAAAAAGTGTACCGCTGGAAAAAACAAACGAGAATCAACAAATAATCCCTACCAAAATGAAGTGTTAGCAAAAAAGAACAATTAACATAGGTATACAGTTTTGCTCCCCATATGTTACTAGAATATGTGAAATAAACGATAAAGTATCTAGTGATAACCAAATGTTGTCTCAAACCATATTGGGGACAACTTTGAACAACCAGTAAGTGATCTTAACAAAATAATTTTATATTCATTAATACAATTATAAATGCAATTAAAATATTTTTTTATTGTATTTTTTCAGTGTAATTATTTGGGTAGATGAAGAAAGGTATACTTTTTTAATTTGGAATATGCAAGAACCCTAGTGTCAGGAAGGAATATACATCCCAATGTTATTACCACTTAGAGTTTCTTATTAAACAAATCCGAAAGTAAGAAGCCAAAGTCATCGCCATCCCAGATTTTCTTCCCAACCAACATGCTGGTTGGTAATAAGATTAAGTGTAGTTATATAATTATTAATTACATTGATTTAGAATTTACCAATATTTGATTTTGTCAATGGTTGAATGAGTTCATACAAGAAGATGACGACGCCTAGTAATATCAAGTAGTTTAGTCGTCGTTGAGACTTATTCTGAGTGAATTATATATCGTAACCTGTTATATTACTCACTTTTCGTGTCTAGTGCTTGTGTATGAATAAGGATAAAAACAGGGGTTAAATGCGTACAAAATGAAGAAGTTTTGAAGGAAGTCCATTCTCAGGCGAAAAGACACGCGCGGCGCGGACTAAAAGCACGCACGTCGTGGAAAGTCAATGAACGGATGATGAGTTTGAATTTCAAAAAGTGATTATCGAGGTTAAAGATAAGGTCGCGCCGTGGTTTTCACCCTTGTGCGACGCGACTAGTTAGATTTCGCAACTATAAATAGAGGTATCCTGTTCGTGTTTCGGGAGCGAAGACCTGAACCAAGAGTGGAATCTAGGCTCCGTCGACTCGTGTTTTTGGATTTCAGTGATTAGAAGTTGGTATTTTCGTAGTTTAATTTATTTTTCGCATTTTTCGGTATTGTTTATCGCTCGTTTCCAGCGGTTCTAGATTGTAGAACTCACTAGAACGAGTCGGATCTCGATATTTCCCTAAGTCAGAACCATTCGACTTTCGGTTTGGTTTTAGTTTAATGCAATCATTCGGTTTTAGTTATTTTCCGTTTTCGATTTCGGATTATGTTTAATTGTTTGTTTGGTTATTTGTTGGTATTGAGCACTTCTGATTTTCTGAATATACTTCAGAATCAGATTGTGTAGTTGGTTTGGATCGAGATTTGGAATTGTTTAGTTCGTTAATGTTAGTTCATGTTTTTGGTGTTGGTGGTTTTATTGGATTTTGTGAAGTGTATGGAACGCCACCAGTTATAGAGTGACACTATAGTTTGGTTAATTCTTGACACATACTTCAACCACGGACTCCACGGATCGACCCTTACTTCCACTTAGCTAGTGGCTCGTAAGGTAATAAATCTTGTAATTTTGACCGTATCAACGACTGCGACGTGTCAAATTTTGGCGCTGTTGCCGGTGAGTTGTGCGCTTGAAGTACTTTGTCAGTTGGTATTTTTCTTTTCATGTTTAATTTTAGTCTTTTGATTTTTTGTATGTGTACGTCCTCGTAATGGGCGACTACATGTACCCGAGCCAAAATACGTGTTATAACAGCCCGGTCTATTACAAAAATAGATGTAGAAAACATGGTAGGAATTATGGTGGTCCGATCTATAACCATTACGAGAACGGTTCCAATGGTGAATCATTCAATAACAATGGGTATGAAAATCCGAACCAGTACGGACAAAATCGGTACACCAATACTAACACATGTGGGGAGTATGAAAATTCGGCCAACAACCATTACGAGAATGATTGCAACAATGGATCATTCAATGACAATGGATGGCGGACCGAGGAGCCAACTCAACCTGAAAATTACGCAATGATGGTTAGCGTCTATCAAATGTTGAAGGATCAGGCCAATGTCATTGCGATCACGCAAAAACCATTATATCAGTTGAGTGAAAATATGGGATCTCCATCACACTCGACAGAAACTGAGGTGAGTAATTTTTGTACCAATAATGTTGTGAGTGAACTTGCATCACCTGAACATGTGATGGAAGGTCATATACCTTGGGAAAATCAAGAGACCACTGAAATGGTCGAAATGGTTGCTGAGGAGGAGGTGGTAGATGACAATACTACCTCTGACTAAACAACCTTTGATGTTTTTGAGAATGTTGATAATGTTGATTTGGTGATGAGTGAACCTATACCATCACCAAATAATTTGTTTGAAAAGGATATTGCGGAGGGGGCTGTAAGTGACAATACTGACCCCTACCCAACAACTCCTGAAATTGTGGAAATCGTTGATATTCTTGAAATTCAAGATCTGGTGATGAGTGAATGAATATCATGACCAGACGACTCAATCGAGATGCTTATTGAGGAAAGGGGTGTAGATGACAATACCACCCCCGACCCAACAGTTTTTGAAAATTTTGAACATTTTGAGAGTAAAAATCTATGAGTGAATCCATACCATCTCCAGACAATGCCAGTCGCTCACTCTTGGCGCCGACCCACTTGTTGGATGATGACCAAGAAGATGATAATGACGCTGTGCTTTTTGACAACGAGAAACATAATTTTCTCGCCACTCATGATCCATTAATGACTGGAAAATTAGATGTAATCAATACCATCGATGAGGATATTCAGAAGCATACTAATATTATGCCCTCCGATCCCATTGGATTGGAAAATTTTTATTGGTACTGCAGTCCAAAATCGCAAACTGCGGATAACACGCGAGACGCAAGTGAAATAAGATTTGCAAAGCAATCACTGGGAGCGGCACTCTGCATGCTCAAAGTCAAGCCGGTGGTCTTGAAGAGATACAGAATGAAAGACCGAGCTTGGAGGTTTAAAGCCACTTCTAAGCATTCGCGCGAAATAATCAGAAAACGGCAACCGGGTAGCAGCAGAAGAACCGGCAAGCCATTTGATCCAGGAAAGCAAGAGGATTACGGGGACAGTGAAAGAACGGTGGGAATTGGAAATCAGCGGACTCAAATGGCGTACGACCCACCGTGGCCGCAGTAAGACGGTCTGGCTGAAGACGTTAAACTTAGCGCTTGGTGGGAGGCAACCCATCGTAGATAGGTTAGGTCTTGTTTTCAAAGTAATTAGGACAAATTTATCATCATCATCACAAAAAATGTAGCACGAAGCAAGTGTGGGGTCAATCAAAAGGAATTCGCAACATTGAAGGTCTCAACGCGGTCAAAGAAAAACTGCGCCGCGCGTAAACTCTTATCCGCGCTACGGAATTCAATCGGTCAGAAACCGCCATATCAGGTACGCATTCCTCTCGTCGCACCATTTCCACCCACGCCTCGGTAAAATAGAACTCCGATCAAACCCGTTGATTTGTTGCTTTTCTCTTGTGTTTATTGCATCTACGATCAGGTATGTCACTGAGAACTCATCTTTGTTAGTTTACACTTGGTTGTGAAATAGAAATAGAGTTAAAAAAAAGTCAAAAATAGAAAATTTAGAAAAATCGGCAATGTCAACCCATAGGGTGAGTTTTTCGCAAAATTCTCACCCTAGGGAGGCTATTCGGTGGTAAAGGGTGCCTTTGTAAATGCTTTGGATTGAATCAAACAGGTGGAATTATGGAATTTTTCGCAACAGTCAACAGCCGCGACGTGGTAATTTTATACACCGCGCCGCGCTGTTTGAAGCGACGCATGGTCAACCGCGGCGCGGTCATAGGACTAATTGTGCAAAAATTTTCGGTTTTGATTGTTGCACAGATGGCTCAACAGCAGGTCGATTACATGTTGGGTCACGAGTTCCTGTAGTTCCCAGATATATTAGAGGAGACCCACCACTACCAGAGACGACTTCGGGAGATCAGCACGCGTCCGGTTCTTCCAGCGATCCATTTTGACCGGGCCATGCTGACCGAGATGGGATTATGGGACCAGCTGTTGCCCTTCCTCCACCGCACTTGGATTCATTAGGAGGGGGCATTCACATTCACTTGTGGGGGTTGGGAGCGACTCATGCCCACAGGGGACGATATTGCATACAAGGAGCTCATGCTCGAGTTCTTTTCTACTTGTGTGTACGCCCCAGCTTCACACGAGCCTAGAGCCCACCTGATCCGATTCAGATTGGGAGGACAGAGCTGGGAGTGTACACTTCGGGAGTTTGCCAGGTGCATAGGGATATATACTGAGGCGGAGATCGGCAGCGTTCATTTCTCACCTTTCCTGGCTGCTTGTATCACCGACCACCCATAGAGAGACGCAGACGAGGTCGTTTGGGCAGCGATGTCCAACGACCATTTTGACGCTGGCGGGGCCAAGTAGAGCCAGTTTCACTCTCCGCTACACCGACTGACGTATCAGATCATATCTACCTCTGTTACACACAGGAGGGGATGTGAGATGGTGTCCCAAGACGACATGTATTACATGTGGGCCCTCTTTGATCCTAGCAGGTTCCTCAAGCTGCCATTCACCTTGGCTGTATTTCTAACGACCAAAGCCGTGGGGGCGAGCGCCAAGAGCCTGATGGCTGGTGGGCATTATATCACACGATTGGCTCGATCCTACGACATCCTCACCGTCGATGTTCTTGCTCACCTGGCCCCGACTCTACCCACCCACGCTCAAGGATGTTATTTGGAGAACATGAAAGTTCTCCAGCTTTTGAGGCGAGGTCTGTACTAGGTGCGACCGACGATTGAGCCGATTGTACGCCCGGCTGGTCAGCAGGCACCGTCACCACCCCCACCCCAGGTCGAGGAGGAGGACGATGATGAGGAGGAGGAGCAGCCGTTGCTCCGACCCACCCAGAGGAGGAGGATAGAGACAGAGGCACCAGCTCAGCTACCATCGCAGTTACGCCCGGCACCACAGTCTGTAGACGTACAGGCTGCTTTACGGGACCTGGCCGTAAGCATGACATGACTGGAGGCCCAGCAGCGTTGGATGGCGAAGACTCAGCGGATGATCATGCAGTAGCTCGGTATTGATGACATACCACCCTTTCATCTTGGAGTTCGTGATGATAAGGCTGGTCCATCCGGGACGCAGCATGGTGACGATTGATTGTATTTTTCTTTTTATCAGCTTTTGAAAACACTGTACATAACCTACTACTATTTTTATTTGCTTTTTGCTTTTTAGGTTTAATGTTTGTTTTTGAGTGTTTTGTATGCAACTACCAACGAAATCCACCAAGGGGTTGTATCACACAAGTGTGGGGTCACCGTACCCCTACACTTGTCATTACAGGGGTGTTCACTGTTGCGCCACAACTCCGGACAGTCAAATCACGATGTGCAATTTTATACTGTTATATTGGTTCCAACAACAAGCAGTTCTACCGTTCCTAAAGGGGTAACTCTTTCTCCCTTGTTTTGAATTTATTTTTGTACAACAGGGACGTTGTACAGTTTTAAGTGTGGGGTGTGGGATGGTCAAAAGAGTATTTTTTTGAAATTTTTGCGAAAATAAGTAATTTTCAAAAAAATTAGCAATTTTTCAAATTTTTAAGAAGTTGTAACTTAGAAACGAATAGCTTTTGAGTGTTATAGCATCTAGTATTTTTCAAGAAATATTATTTAATTGTTATCATGCTATGGTTTAGTCAAATAAGTTGAGTTTTTAGAAGTTAGAAAAATTTTAGATCTAGAGTATTTTTAGGATTTGGATTCAGGAGGGAATGTATCAATCAGTGGCCTTTGTTATTCGAGCCGGTAAGTCTGAAACAGGTGGCCCTGAGAGGGCACTTATGCACGTTACTACCTAAGATCGTCTGGTCTGGGATAGTATTTCTGAAAGCTCGTTACACGGACAACATCGAAAGTCATGGATAGTTCCTTAACGGCCTTTAGAATCTGAATAACTAAGTTTGCACTTCTATGAAATGAAAATTTGTAATCAAGGGTTCTCTAGAAAGTCGTGAATTCCAAAAGGGTATTCTGGTCATTTTTCTCAAAATTATTTTCATCTAACTTCTGAAAGCAATAAACTTTGAAACTGAAGGCATTCAAAAAATGTTTGAGTCTTAGTTAGAATTTGTTAAAAACTCACTTGCTTGAGGACAAGCAAGACGCAAGTGTGTGGTGTTTGATGACGCCTACTAATATCAAGTATTTTAGTCGTCGTTGAGCCCTATTCTGAGTGAATTATATATCGTAAACTGTTATATTACTCACTGTTTTGGTCTAGTGCTTGTGTGTGAAAAAGGATAAAAACAAGGGTTAAATGCATACAAAATGAAAAAAATTTGGAAGGAAGTCCATTCTCAGGTGAAAAGACATGCGCGCCGCGGACTAAAAGCACGCGCATCGCAGAAAGTTAATGAACGGATGATGAGTTTGAATTTCAAAAAGCGATTATCGGGGTTACAGATATGGTCGCGCCACGGTTTTCACCTTTGCGCGGCGCGACTAGTTAGATTTCGCAACTATAAATACAGGTGTCCTGTTCGTGTTTCGGGAGCGAAAACCTGACCCAAGAGTGGAATCTAGGCTCCTTCGACTCGTGTTTTCGGATTTCAGTGATTAGAAGTTGGTATTTTGGTAGTTTAATTTATTTTTCGTATTTTTCGGTATTGTTTATCGCTCGTTTCCAACGATTTTGGATTGTAGAACTCACAGGAAGGTATCAAATCTGGATATTTCCCGAAGTCAGAACCATTCGACTTTCGGTTTGGTATTAGTTTAATGCAATCATTCGGTTTTAGTTATTTCACATTTTCGATTTCGGTTTTCTGTTTAATTGTTCGTTTGGTTATTTGTTGGTATTGAGCACTTCTAATTTTATGATATACTTCAGAATCAGATTGTGTAGTTGGTTTGGATCGAGATTTGGAATTGTTTATTTCGGTAATGTTAGTTCATGTTTTCGGTATTTGTGGTTTTATTGGATTTTGTGAAGTGTATGGAACGCCACCAGCTATATAGTGACAAAAAGTTTGGTTAATTCTTGACACATACTTCAACCACGGACTCCACGGATCGGCCCTTACTTCCACTTAGCTAGTGTGCTCGTAAGGTAATAAATCTAGTATTTTTTTTACCGTATCAACGACTACGACGTGTCAGAAGATCCAGTCCTTGTGAAAATATAAAAAAGAACCTTCAACTATGCAGATTTTTCTGGAAGTACAAAATCATACTTGAATGGACTTACTGAAGGGAATTATCTATCTCAAATTGATTTGGTATGAATTTGCTTTGATATTATTCAACTATATATTCAATTATAATGTGTATATATGTTATCATGAATTTTTTTTATAGTTTATGATACAGGGTTTTTATCCTATATATGATGGGGTTAGAAAATACGTAGTACTTTTTAATCTAAAAAGATGTTCTTTCTTGATCATGGACACAAAAAAAAGGTGGAACTATTGATGAAATTTCTGAAACTATCCCCTTTGTGTTGGTATGAATTACAACTTTATTAGAAATTGTTAGAATTGTGCATTACAAAGATTAAATAAATATTGATACAACTTCGTGCAACATTCTTTCTTCAGTGATTACCTAGCAGAAACTAAGCACAAGAAAGAACAAGTCATGAGGAAGAAAAAGCCGAACTTGTCTCCGTAAAGTGTCAAACGCCGGAATATATAACAAACTCAGGAGTTATGCTTATGAGATTCATGGAATCATACATGCGACAATCCCCAAAACGTTACACTTGTGGATTAGAGGACGAAGACAAGTAACAAATAACACTTCTTACTAGCTTAAGACTCAAGCTTCTTACTAAGCTATTTGTGTCTGTTTTTAATGAAAAAAGAAGTGATGTTTATTGTGAAATAGCTGCTTTTAAAAAGTTTAGTAGAGAAGGAAAAAAAAAGGGTAGAATAAAGGTTCAAGGACATGAGTTGAACGTTGAGATATTAGATAATCGGAACATTATAGTTAACCGTTTTTTGAAATTTAGATGTTTGAGGTTTTTTTTTGCTATGATATTTAATTCAAATGGTGGAGAGTTGGTAATACTTTTATAACTTTATCCTTTATTGGTAAAATGATGCAAATAATAACAAATCAAATGATACAGATAATAATAAATCAAAATATTTGGTAATACTTTTATAACTTGATCTTTTAGTAGTAAAATCATACACATAATTCAAATGGTTTTAGTAATTCATTACATAGTTGGAAAATTTATGACAACATGTCAACATAATAACAAATCAAAATAAGTAGCAAATTAATAGTTAGGATTGCATAATATCAAAAAAGTATAACATTAGTTTGGTGACAACATCAACTATGAATCCTTAAACCTAAACGATGACATTAATTTTTCAAATACACCTCGTAAATCTTGAGCTGATCTTCGATGTTGGTATGAATCTTCTCAATCTCTTGATTTATATTCTCATATGAATCTATTTCTTGGTTGAGATATACAACATGTGAAGAATAATATTCAGTTGGAAGCCAATCTTTAAGATCAACAACATTCTTCTCCATAATAGTTATATAATATTTCCTTGATTCAATATAACAGTCCAATATTACTCATTTCCAACTTAATGTTAAAAAGAGTATTTATTTTGTAATAATGATGCGTATTCATTATAATAAACGTTTATAGGTATGGGACAAACACAAGAAGGAACGACCTATATTTCCTGTCATGTACTCGTGGCCTCTAGCCTCTTGCTAGATGGTCTTTTATTTTTATAAATATTTGCCGGTTCCAAAAAAAAAAAAAAAAAAAAAAAGAACGACCTATATATAGTCGAAATGTGGAAGCTATAAAGTTCAATTTCTGAAAACCATTAAATGGAGTAATCATTAAATATTTGGATATAATTTCTACCAAGCATTTAATATTTGAAAATTCATGCCAATCATGACCCTGATATATTAGGATTACGACTAAAAATGTGAAAAGGCTAGTGCATTTAATGAATCCGAGTACACAATATCTTAATATCATCTAAAAACCATGATGATACGACTTACATCATGGTAAGAATACGAAAAGATGTTGGGAAACCCTAGGGTTGTCAATAAACAATATTAATTACTTCTAAACAACTCATTATTTAAAGGAAGATCATCTAAACCTTATTACGATACCCTAGTCGAAAATCAGTAAAAAAACTCTCTCTACAACAACAATGGGTTCTTCTTAAGCGGTTACAAACAACAAATCAACTGCTACCAAGGAAGAATTGAAACAAGACTTATGAAAACTACATACAAAGCTTACTTGGGCATAAAAGCATTTGGAAGATGTTGCTGCAGAAGTTGATGATCAAGAATCACTTCTTACAATTGGATAGCCTTCCCCGAACTGCAACAACTCTCATGGAGAAGGTAATGGTGACAAAGCTCACTACCAAGAATTATCAACTCTTTACCTCTCTAATCCCTCTGATTCGATTATTGGAGGAGAAGATCGCACAGAAAAGGTCAATCCTTTTGGATATTTGAATCAAGGTTTAGCGTTGGAGTGTTTGGCGTTAGGGATGTTTTTTTTGTTTTAAAATAGTATATTAGTAGAATATATCTAGGTTTGATTATATCTTTATTTGTTTTTTGGAATGTTTGGAATATAATATATTATAATTTTAGGATGATGATTCTACATATGTCTCTAGTTCTTCATTCTTGATATGGGTTTGATTGTTTGATGCATAAAGATAATACAATTACTTATGATATCAATTAATATTTCGGCATTGCATAATCACAAGATATTCAAAAAATCTTGTTATATCCAACGATTTAAACAGAAGATTAACCGGTTAAGTTTTTTTATGTTTGAAATCATTTGAATCTTATATAATATATGTTACAACATTTATTTGATGATGTCAAATATAGGCTACGCGTAAAATAAATTGATTTTGAATATGTTTGGTTGTCAATGCCATAGAATATAGAGTATATAAAATTAATAAATATATATAAAATGAAAAGTACTTAAAAAACATATTGAATAAAATAAATATATAATTTTATAATATTAAAAAGCATTATCTTAAACAAAATTTAACAATAATGTATCTATACTTCATAATTTGACTAATTTGCAATTTTCAATTAACAAACACTTATGCTCAACAACAATTATCCTTTGAACATATTTATTGCAATCCTATTCCATCATTTTCTTTTACAGTTGTGATTCATGAATTGCAAATTACATTCTAATAAGAGAGTTCAATTAATCAACTTTAGCTTGAAATGAATATAAAAATTCCATATTTCTAACACCAAAAAACATTTATTCATTTCAATTCTAAAATAAATCATAACTCTTATATCAAAGTCTTGTCAATCAGTTCAAAACATATATGAAAAAACTTATCTAAAATAATAATACTATAACATTCACCTATAAAACACACACACACACACACACACACATATATATATATATATATATATATATATATATATATATATATATATATATATATATATATATATTAATCCCGATTTTTCTTTTTTAAAGGAAAATTTCTACTATAATGAAATGCATACTGTTCACAACAACCACACTTCCTCTTCTCTTTTGAATTCGTGTTGACTATAATTTCTTTGGAGCTTTTCAGTCTCTTAAGAGTACCACATCATTTGTTACGGATACCACATGGATTCTTAACCTCTATAACTGAAACACCCTCGCTTAAAGCTTTTCATAAAACATCATTTTAACCCATGGATTATCATGACTATTCCAAAAAATCATCCTTTAGTAAAAACTTCAATGTCATCATCTTCAAATAAGTCATTTTCTTTCAAAATTATTTTAAAACACATGGGGTTCAATGAGTGATAATTTAGGTTTAAGTTGCGGAAAACATCGTTTGATCCTATTTTAGATAAAATATTTTAGTTTATAAAGTAGCGAGGTTGTAACAATTCAAATACCATTACACATCTTAAATGAAACCACACAAACCGTGGCCTTCTAAACGTCCAGCTCTTCTAAAGTCATCTAAACTCCTCAACCTGAGTACACATCAAAATAAGTTAGGCAATTGAAATGCCTAGTGAGCTTACCCGAGGTTGACCCATTTAAACTGGGCAGTGAACTACCACACTCGGGACAAACCTCCAAAAATAGTTTTGACATACACTTCAAAAGTTGTTTAAAACGTCATAAAGATTTAATAAAAAATGGATAGTTATGAAATGCAATATAATGCATGATGCCACTATCCCAACCCACGTCCATCTCATAAAGGTCCAACTCACCACAATGGCACCTACCTAAGTTTACATATGACAAGCACAAAGCATATCACTCGATCCTCGTATAGGCTAAACTAGGACTAGTGGCAATCACACTAGCCCCATGAGGGTTAGCAACTCCCTCATACAGTTCCCTATAGTCGGAAACGGCTTTCCCTAAATCCGGGACAAACATCTCATTTTGGGCATTTTGCCCATGATTTCCCTAAATCCGGGACAATCATAATTTCCCTAAATCCGGGACAATCATGATTAAGGGTAAGGAAAGAGGGTTTAAGGATCACTACAAAAGAATTTCTCCAACAGCTCCAAGTCGTCACCTACCATTCACTTCACTAACACCATGCTCATCATGCTCCTTGCTTGTCCAAGGTTGACACCACCATTCCATAAGTCTTCTAACACCCCTTTCATCCTTTAATTGACTCCTCAAGGTCAAACCACTTTGCAAATCTCACAAATTCTTGACCTTTATCCAATATAAGTAGTTCTTTTCTCATCTTCTATCATCTTCAGTAGTTGCCATCCATACGAAGTTGTTCCTCATGTTGCCATGCACTCCCGATCATTCATAATTGCACTTAGTATCCACATAAGAATCCTCATGCATGAATCCCATTTTCCCAAAATATTCATCATGCCGGCCCGAAATCACTAATTAAATGGTTAAAATCTTAATCATAAGCAAGCATTTACCACTAAGTCCTAAAGGCCAACTAGTTAAGAGGTTAAACATCCTTAAAAGCATCACAGTTTAAGTCTAAGCACTACTCCTAGTATCTAGTTCACTTAAACTCATGCTCGGATACCAAATTGAAACACCCTCGCTTAAGGCTTTTCATAAAACATCATTTTAACCTATGGATTATCATCATTATTAAAAAAAATCATCTTTTAGTAAAAACTTCTATTTCATCATCTTCAAATAAGTCATTTTCTTTCAAATTTATTTTAAAACACATGGGGTTTAATGAGTGATAATTTAGGTTTAAGTTGCGGAAAACATCGTTTGATCCCATTTTAGATAAAACATTTAGTTTATAAAGTAGCGAGGTTGTAACAATTCAAATACCATTTCACAGCTTAAATGAAACCACACAAACCGTGGCCTTCTAAACGTCCAACACTTCTAAAGTCATCTAAACTCCTCAACCTGAGTACACATCAAAATAAGTTAGGCAATTGAAATGCCTAATGAGCTTACCCGAGGTTGACCCATTCAAACTGGGCAGTGAACTACCACACTCGGGACAACCTCCAAAAATAGTTTTGACATACACTTTAAAAGTTGTTTAAAACATCATAAAGATTTACTAAAAAATGGATAGTTATGAAATGCAATGTAATGCATGATGCAACTATCCCAACCCACGTCCATCTCATAAAGGTCCAACTCACCACAATGGCACCTACCTAAGTTTACATATGACAAGCACAAAGCATATCACTCGATCCTCGTATAGGCTAAACTAGGACTAGTGGCCATCACACTAGCCCCATGAGGGTTAGCAACTCCCTGATACGGTTCCCTATTGTCGGGAACGGTTTTCCTTAAATCCGGGACAAACATCTCATTTTGGGCATTTTGCCCACGATTTCCCTAAATCCGGGACAATCATAATTTCCCTAAATTCGGGACAATCATCTCATCTTCGTCATAAGGTTCACTCGGTCAATCCCATCCTATATGCAATGCAATGCACAAATAGGATGCTCAAAACATCTTTCAAAACATCATCATAATCTTTATTTGAAAACATCTTTAGAAACTCATTTTCATGTAATGCACAAGTAGCAATCATATAACACATTATACATAATATCATGCATGAAAAGTATTTGATAGCACACACAAAAGATAGTGGGAAGGATGTGTACTCCCGGTAAACTCACCCAAGGTCAACAGATGAGTCAACACTAACTCCACACAAGGTTGATGCATTTGGAGGCGCTCCTAGACATCATCACATGCATCAAATCATCTTAGTTGAGTGCTGGTTCAAGTCCTTAGTCTCACTTCCAAATCATAACAATATACCTCCTTCCTACAAGACAAGAATGGAAGGTATCATACTCGATTCATCTAAAAGTCGCACTAGAATTACTTCTTTAAACTAAGAAGGAACAATCATCAATAATCTAAAATGAGGTCCTTGACTCTCTAATATATGGAAAAATCTTAATTAAAACATCCCCAAAGTTTGGCATTAAAACAAGGGCCCAAGGCCCAAACCGTAAAGTTCAGAACCCAAAAAGTACCCAAAATCCGGATAGAGACTTACACAGGTCGTTTAAATGGTTACACGACCTTTGTTTGACAGCATGGGTCGTGCTTTCAGTTACACGGGTCGTGTTACATTTTGCAGCAGCTCCGTTTTTGGTCATTTTCACTCATTTTGGACCCAATTCAAGTTCTAAAACCTCCCAACACTTATGGATATCAAAAGGACATTATTCCTTCCGAAAATATTCATCATGCCGGCCCGAAATCACTAATTAAATGGTTAAAATCTTAATCATAAGCAAGCATTTACCACTAAGTCCTAAAGGCCAACTACTTAAGAGGTTAAACATCCTTAAAAGTATCACAGTTTAAGTCTAAGCATTACTCCTAGTACCTAGTTCACTTAAACTCATGCTCTGATACCAAATTGAAACACCCTCGCTTAAGGCTTTTCATAAAACATCATTTTAACCTATGGATTATCATCATTATTCCAAAAATCATCCTTTAGTAAAAAATTATATTTCATCATCTTCAAATAAGTCATTTTCTTTCAAAATTATTTTAAAACACATGGGGTTCAATGAGTGATAATTTAGGTTTAAGTTGCGGAAAACATCGTTTGGTCCCATTTTAGATAAAACATTTAGTTTATAAAGTAGCAAGGTTGTAACAATTCAAATACCATTACACAGCTTAAATGAAACCACACAAACCGTGGCCTTCTAAACGTCCAACTCTTCTAAAGTTATCTAAACTCCTCAACCTGAGTACACATCAAAATTAGGTGCCTAGTGAGCTTACCCGAGGTTGACCCATTCAAACTGGGCAGTGAACTACCATACTCGGGACAAACCTCCAAAAATAGTTTTGACATACTCTTCAAAAGTTGTTTAAAACATCATAAAGATTTACTAAAAAATGGATAGTTATGAAATGCAATGTAATGCATGATGCAACTATCCCAACCCACGTCAATCTCATAAAGGTCCAACTCACCACAATGGCACCAACCTAAGTTCACAAATGACAAGCACAAAGCATATCACTCGATCCCCGTATAGGCTAAACTAGGACTAGTGGCCATCACACTAGCCCCATGAGGGTTAGAAACTCCCTCATGCGGTTCCCTATTATCGGGAACGGTTTTCCCTAAATCCGGGACAAACATCTCATTTTGGGCATTTTTCCCATGATTTCCCTAAATCCGGGATAATCTTGATTTCCCTAAATCCGAGACAATCATCTCATCTTTGTCATAAGGTTCACTCAGTCAATCCCATCCTATATGCAATGCAATGCAAAAATAGGATGCTCAAAACATCTTTCAAAGTATCATCATAATCTTTATTTGAAAACATCTTTAGAAACTCATTTTCATGCAATGCACAAGTAGCAATCATATAACACATTGCACATAATATCATGCATGAAAAGTACTTGATAACACACACAAAAGATAGTGGGAAGGATGTGTACTCCCGGTAAACTCACCCAAGGTCAACTGACGAGTCAACACTAACTCCACACAAGGTTGATGCATTTGGAGGCGCTCCTAGACATCATCCCATCCATCAAATCATCTTAGTTGAGTGCTAGCTCAAGTCCTTAGTCTCACTTCCAAATCATAACAATATACCTCCTTCCTACAAGACAAGAATGGAAGGTATCATACTCGATTCATCTAAAAGTCGCACTAGAATTACTTCTTTGAACTAAGAAGGAACAATCATCAATCATCTAAAATGAGGTCCTTGACTCTCTAATATATGGAAAAATCTTAGTTAAAACATCCCCAAAGTTTGGCATTAAAACAAGGGCCCAATGCCCAAACCATAAAGCTCAGAACCCACAAAGTACCCAAAATCCGGACAGAGACTTACACGGGTCGTTTAAATGGTTACACGACCTCTGTTTGACAACATGGGTCGTGCTTTCAGTAACACGGGTCGTGTTACGTTTTGCAGCAGCTCCGTTTTTGGTCATTTTCACTCACTTTGGACCCAATTCAAGTTCTAAAACCTCCCAACACTTATGGATATCAAAAGGAAATTATTCCTTCCCAAAATACACATCATTAGACCCAATTAAACTATCCAAAATCATTTCAAATGAATCAATTACATGCTATGATCACAACTTCACTCTATAAGCTTAAACCATGGAATACCCAATTCCATTCCTACAATTGGTTATTACAAATGTAGATTTCTTCTTCTATTCCATGGAATCATTAGGAAATGATCATCACTCCACTTATACTTCCAATGTTATGTAAAAAATTCATTCATCCATTAAACAAGAGATCCAATCGTCATCTATATGAATAAAACCCATTTCAACACACAATTCTCATTTTTTAGTGATTCAAGGTTTAAGACTACAAATCAAAGGTTGGAATCCTTAGGGAATCATTACAAATGAATCCCCTAATCCAAAACCCCCATAATCATCCACGAATTTCTAGATTCTTCAACAAATCATCAAATCCCCAATTTCGAGGGTTCATAACACCTAATTCAATCAAATCTAAGGATCTAAATCATCCATGGATTGGATGTTGATCCAAACAACTTAGAAACATCAAATAAACATTGGGGAATCATAGGAAGAACCTCATCCCATCATAAAAATCAGATTGGGTCCAATCCCCAAACCCAAACTCGAAATTTAGAGCTAGAAAGGTGGGTTTATACCTTAGGTTTCTAGGATTCTTCTAGTATAATCATAATCCTTCAAGACCAACACAATTCTCCATGGAAGCCATGAAAATCGCCATCTTCTTCCTCTCCCTCTCTCTAAAAACGTGATGTTTCGCTGAAATGGGGAGAACCCCCATCTAAAACTCTACATCTTTCAGGATTTGCAACATTAGTCCCCATAGATTGATCTTTCTTCACTCAACACCCTAAAAGTCCATTATTCTTATAAGAAGTCTCTAAATTCACACTTATGCCCCAAATATAATTATTTAATTCACTTGAGTCATTCTCTAGGTCACCACTAACCCTTAGTTTCCCAATTTGGCACAAATGGTCCCTTACACTAAAATTCTTCACAATTTAGGTCCTTAATCAAATTCAAGGAATTATTAGACCTAATTTAAACTCCACCTTAATTCTTTTAATATATCTTCTAATTTTCTAAATCCAAGACTAGTCAAATTTACTTAGGGTAAGTTTGGCCAAATTGACACTTTTAATCCTTATGACAAAATTTCTCACATTTGGTTACAAACTGATTTTAAAACTATATTTGGCTCATTTATTCACAATATAACACATAAAAAAATATTAAATTTAGTTATTCATTTTTTTCTTTATTTATAAAATAAATTTTATTTGTCGGTTTAAGCCTAAAACTCCTAGGCCCAAAACGCGGATGTTACAATAACAGTTGGTGTACTTATACCATGTAAGGTATCAAATTGATCACTCCTTTGATATTCTTGATTCTCATTAACGTCACCAATAAACATTTCGTCTAACTCTTTCACAGATAACATATATTCCTCCAACTTTGACTTATCATTGTTTAGATGGTTTATAGTCTTTTCAACATATGAATATGCATCAATATCAAGAGTATCAATTCTGTCATCCATTTTAGAGTACCGAAAAAGTTTTCCCCAACATATCAATTGGAATAATACCTTTCTTCCATCGTCTAATAACATAATTTGGAGGAATTTCATTAATTTTGAAGAATATAAACACACAAAATATGTGTCTGCAAAGTATTCCATTTTGTTCAAACAACATGCATTCACATTTGAATTCTTGGTCATCTTTAGAATACACCAAGCTGCTTGAAAATAAACAAACAACTAAATAATACAAACACATTTAAGGATTTCAACATACTAACAATTAAAACATTAAAATAACACATTATATTACCTTGAATTCTTTATCAATCAAAGATCTCTTCACTATTGTTGTTTCTTTTTGAAAGGAAGTCGATCCTTTTCTTCCATGACAATGAATGTGTCCGTTCCATTAAAACTAACTTTTCATATTTGAAAACATAATACAACAGAGTATTTTATTTCCTTTTGGACTTCAATGAATATTCTATGCGTGTACACTTTAGATGTATGTACCTCAATATTCAATAAAGATGGAGTTTTTGGATACGTATCTTCATCTTTAAAATCCAATACACTCTTCTTGTGTCTTTTTTTCCCATAGAAGACTCAAAAGATACCATAAAGTTTACCAATGATGTACCATAAAGTTTTTGAATGTTCTTCTTGGTATATAAAGGATGAGTATGCTTCTCCTCAACTTCATATGTAATAAACTCCATTGATCCAGGAATAATTGAACATTTAATACATACTTCATACTTTGAACGAATCATATCCGACCTTTTTCGATCGACTATTAGAATCCAACGTGTCAACTTCGGTTTTGTTTGGAACACCTTCATATGATCATGTTAAAGCAACATTTGGCCAAATTTGATCAGGAACCTTTGGAATCCAGTATAGTCTACCACAAGGAAAATAGTACTCATTACTGGAAAAACACTCATGAACATTCGAGCCACCTTAAATATATAAATAAAATATCAAAATATTATACTTTATATTTACACATAAAATATATGATATATTGAAATTACCACACTCGTTTCGGTTATTATGATCAACTATAAGGGCATGTTTGGTACAGAGAAATGAAATCAGAGAAATAGAATTGATTCCATTTCTCTTGTTTGTTTAATCCTGAGAATAAAGAATAGAGAAATAATTTGATTCCTTTTCCCTACTTTTAATTCTCTACTTTTAGTAGAGAAATTGTGAGAAATCTGATTCTCTTTCCTTAGCCTACCATCCACCATCACCGCCGCCAACACCCACCACCTCTATCGTCACCGCCTCCACTGCCACCACCACCACCTCCATCACCACCACCTCCACTGCTACCACCACCCATCACCACCACCACCACTACTCACCGCAGCCTCCACCACTTACACCGTTTCCCACCACTACCACCACCCACGGCTGTAACCCACTACCACCATCACCAACCACCACCAACTCTACCACCACCATCTCCACCGCCACCACCACCATCACCTATTACCATCACCTCCACCGCCACCACCACCATTCACTGCCATCACCACCACCACCATTGTTATCCACTACCTCTATCGCCACCACCTCTACCGCTAGCACAACCACTATTGCCCACCTCCTCCACCTCAACCTTTACCCTCACTACCACTCACCCCACCACCACCACCATCATTATCCACCACCCACCACTATCATCCACCACCACCACCACCACAATCACTCACCACCACTACCTCCACTGCCACCACTACCACTTATACCATTACCCACCACCGTCACCCACCACTAACATCACCCACCACCGCCTCCACCACCATTACCACTTGTACCGCCATCGGTACCACCTACACTACTACCATTTACCACAGTCACCGTCCACCACCGCCACCACCCATGACCACCGCCGCCACCCATCATCTACCACTACCCATCGTCACCGCCATCACCCACCATTATCGCTACTGCCAGAATCACGACAAGAACATTGATTCTCAAACATATTTCTCAGGTGAATTCTCTGTGATACCAAACAGTGAAATCAATTCGATTTTTCCAGTTTAATTCTCTTTCTCTCCATTTCCATTCTCTGCTTCAATTCCATTTCTCCGTACCAAACGTACCCTAAAGACTTCTTCGTATTGGGTATTAGGAGCGGAATATGGGAATGAATTGCACATATTAGGATCTTTATCCAAACCATCTATATCGATGATGCCAACTTGAGTATTAGATATGTTAGCTTGACAATTATTCAAACGAGCCTTATTGTGAATAACATCATCTAAAAAGCAAAAAACAAACAAACAAACAAACAAACAACATATCAAACTTAAAAAACATTCATTAAATAAATAAGAAACGATACTTCAAAACACATAAAACCAATTATTCATCTCATCATATCGATAACATCATAAAATACTTCACTAAACAAAATATAATCACCAATAAGAAATTATTCAAATAACTCGTAACTGATTATAGTATTGTTCATGTCTTGAATAATCTTCTTCTTCTTAGGACAATTCCTTAAACCATGATCACCTAATTCGCCACATACCGCACAGTTCCTTGGAGGATGAACATTATTTCTCGATTCTTTAACAATGATATCTTGATCTTCATTAGCAGAATTCTCGTTAACTTGAGACATCTCACCAGACAAAGAAACTGTGAATATTGAAAAACAATCTTGACGATTAGAAATGTAGAAAATTCTAGACGAAAATATTGATTGAATAAGTCTTACTTATTGATATCAGTTTCCTTTTATTACGGGATTTAATCAACATAACTTAATGAAGAAACCCATGAAATTACCTATTTAACCCTATACTATTATTCGGATCACAAAACCGACGGTATGCTATATAGAAATCGTGTGGATATATATAGTTATCACGCTCTCACAATTTACATGGTTCTCACATGATCATATATATATATATATATATATATATATATATATATATATATATATATATATATATATATATATATATAGAGGTAGGATATAATGAGGAGGGATAAAAGGTTGAGAAAATGAGAGAGAATCTGGACCATTTAATTTACAAGATCTATGGTTTACATTATTATGGTAAATTAATTTTTTAAAATACTAAATTAATTGTATACTATAACAAAACCCGGTTGAGGGTTTATCAGTAATTTGCAATCTCCTATATCCCTTGAAATCAGTTATCGGTCCCGTGTTTAATGCTTAACAAAGATACACAATTCCTTCTTCAAATATTTACATCATCAAGTCTCCATAGCTATATCGGTCTGATATATACACGATATTAAACGATTTCTACCCTTTATCGACCTTCAAGAACCCTAGATTGGTCCATTCTTTGTGCAAGTATCAACCCCATATTACTCTGTATTTTACGATGGAGAAGAAAGAAGCAATTGCAGGCCCGGTTTTCAAGCAATCATCTCCAGGTTAGGTGTTATTAGTAATTACAGTACACATTCATCTCCTTGATAAGTAGCATTATAGACTGGTTAACCCTATCGGAATGAACATGTTATTAATTTTTTTTTCTACATTTTTTCTGATTTCTTTTCATTTGGGTTGTACATTTAAATAAAAATACAACATTTACCATTCCCTTTCTTAGTTTGATCGGTTTTTTGTAGTAAAAATGTGTTCATTTTATAATGAACACAAGGTGTTCGATGAAAGTCCTGAATGAATGTTTGACAATTTTTCGTTATATTTAAACCGAGTCAGTATCCATTCGATGAAAGTCCTGAATGAATGAACGGCGGGGATGAACTCAACCGGAAGCGAAGTAGTGAAGTAGAAGAGTGAGAGGCCAAGGCATTATCCATTCGATGTTTCTAAAGGGCCGGTGGCGAGATTACCGGCTACTAAAATTGATACCCAAGCGGTGGTTTTTTATCTCTGGTATTATCTTCAGGGAAGAAGGCGAGAGGCAGACCTGGTTTGACTATTCCAGATTATTCCAGATTAAACCAGGTTTGACTATTCCAGATTTGACTATTCCAATTGATTAAGAGGGAAAAGAGTTAAACCAGGTTTGTTTCAGAAAATACTTAAGAGGGAAAAGAGTTAAACCCGATTTGTTTCAGAAAATACTTTAGACCATATTCATTAAGAGGGAAAAGAGTTAAACCAGGTTTGTTTCAGAAAATACTTTAGACCATATTCATTAGTAGTGTCTTTTGTGTTTCTACATTATGGTCTGCTTTAGTCTTTGTTCCTGAAGTATGATCTCTATTTATATTCATACGTTTGCACAGTGATCTCAGTTTCAACCATCTGAATGGTGATACCAGACCTAAGTGGACTAAATCTGGAAAAAATGTAAGAAAGATATTTGTTTACTTTTTTGCCCATGATTTGCTTCAACGAAATATCTAAATTATTAGTTTTCTTGATTATCGCCCATCATCAATATTTGCAGCAGTAATCTAATCTGAAGTATTCGTTGATGATTAACACAGTTAATCATGAATGATTATATTGTAACTGATCGTTGATGATTAACACATGTTAATCATTGGTGATTAACACATGTTAATCGTTGGTGATTGATACATGTTATTCATGAATGGTATAGAGAAATGACTAACACATGTTAATCATGAATGAATATATCACAATTGATCATTGATAATTAACATATTTGTTTGTGTTTGTTATTATCTAATCTTATATTATTAAAACTAACATAATGTTTTCTAATGTTTTTTAGAAGCGATGGCTAATCACAAATTATTTGGCGATCTGATTTGAAGTGAAGAGACAGGACTACGATTGATTCAAGAAAAGTGCCGACACTTGGATGAATTTTGTGACTTTTTATCCTTTGAATGATTTAATTTTTTATTGAATATAATCATGTATAATTTGTAATTGTCTGAAATAAGCTAAACATTTATGAATATAAATGTTGTATATTAATGTGTAATTTGATTTTTCTTAGTAGTTTTTCTATTTAAAATGTTTTAATCGATTATGAATATAACTGTATAAATGTATGAAACAAGTCTTGTTATATTCATTTATGAATATAACTATATAAATGTATGAATTAGTATTGACATATTCATTTATGAATATAATTTTGCTATCACTACAATATTCATGGATAATTAATAATTTGTTTTTTATTCATTAATGAATGCAATATAATAAATGAAAAAAAGACGATTCTTTTAAATTTAAAATAAAATTGATAAAAAATATTTTTTTAATCATTTATTAATTAAAAATGATTAATTCGTTTTTTAGGTAATTGCCAATCAAATCCCTAAATTTTAGGAAATTGTGATTTTATTCATTGATGATTTAATTTAATTAAATTATACAATTACTAATATACCCTTATATATTGATTGGTCCAGAATCATTCTCACATTCTCAACCTTTTTATTCATCTCATATTAACCTCTCCCTATATATATATATATATATATATATATATATATATATATATATATATATATATATATATATATATATATATATATATATATATATATATATATATATATATATATATATATATATATATATATATATATATATATATATATATATAAGTTCAAACGAGACCATGTAAATTTTCTGAGATAGGGAGACTCAATCCTAGCCACCCATTTTAAAGATTAAACAATAAAAAAATTAAACTAGGCTAAAATAATGAGAATTTTCAAAAAAAAAATTCTACTAATTTTCACTATTTATTATATCTAAAAAATTAAAATAAAAAAACTCGTAAAAAAACCTAGAAAAATCAAAAAACATTTCACTGGAATATTGAATATTCTAATAGAATATATACATAATAGTGTAATGTTCTACTAGAATATGAAAAAAAACGCTAGATTTTTTTCTTTTTTTTAATAAAAAAACAAAAATAATAAATAAACATATTTTTTTCAATTGTTTTCATTTATTTTGCATTTTATAATTTTATTTTGTTTTACACCTAGAATGAGTGGCTAGGAATGCGTCTCCCGATCTTACGAAATTTAATGATCTCATATGAACTTAACCATATATATATATATATATATATATATATATATATATATATATATATATATATATATATACATATACATATACATATACATATACATATATATATATATATATATATATATATATATATATATATATATATATATATATATATATATATATACATATATATATATATATATATATATACTAGCTGCGTACCCGCGCAATGCGGCGGCGGCAAATTGGTCGCTCCGTTGAATAGTTGTCGGACGACGATTATTTGTCTTTTGGCCAATTGCTGTTGGTTAATATTTCATGTATATCGACGTTTTTTACATATCCGTAATATTCTATGTATATCGATGTTTGTTTGTTAATATTCCACCCCATACAATCAACTTATCATCGTATAAATGAAATAAATGTGCCATTTTGACTTACTTTTTAGTCAAAGTACACATCAAATAATTATTCAGTTCAAATGATTTCTAAATAAAATAAAAACAGTAAAATGTTAAATAATAATAACTTATGATTGGATGTTATTGGGTTTGGATGGCGAACAGATACAAAAAATGGGCATCTTTGTTTTGCCATCAACACAATACTAATAACCTCACGAACCGAAAATGTAATACAATTAATTAAAAATAATAAAGAATTTATGTACACACTTGTGAGCTTCCTCATCCTTATGTAACATGTTGAACATTTTTTATTCGGTCTTTGAAATAATACAACATTTACATTGAGGATTTGGCTAGTCTTTCCACTGTCTCGACTCTTATTCTATTGTACTTTTCCCAAGAGCCTACACACAACCCTTTCTTTAAGTTCTTTCTACACAAATTTTATAACAAAATGAAAAAAATAATCAAATAAATAAAAGACTAAGTTGAAATTTAATACAAAGCATATGAAATTTAATACAGAGCATTTGAGAAGGAATCTGAATATTGGGAATCTGAAATTTAATGACATGATTGTTTATCAAAGTTTTGGACGAGTAACTACTTAGTCTTTAAAAGGGTAGATTGTCAATTGGCACCTTTCAAAGTTCATTGTTTAGTTCGGCTTTGAAATTTTGGTGTCTCTTCTTGGTAGCTTAATTATTTTTCCAATTGGATTGTCAATTGGCACCTTTCAAAGTTCAAAGTTGATTGTTTAGTTCGGATTTGAAATTTTGGTGTCTAATTTAATATGTTTTGAATTGTTGGTAACTGAAAACCTAAGATAACTTGTCCGACTAAATGATAGATAATGCAAAGATTTAATTATGATCTAATTTGGCTGTTTTTAAACTCTTTGACAGTAAAAATGATTACTTATACAAACGTTGATAACCAAATTTATAATTAGTACTTTGCTTCAATATTTGTAAATCATACAATTTTTTCTATGAAGAGAAAAAAAAAAACTATTGACAAAATCTTAAGGTGCTAAACTGTAACATTTAATATAACAAAAGACCATATTGCCAAAATTGGTGTGATTATTATTGGGACTCCCATGTTAACCGAGATGAAAGGGAATTTGGATTATTATTGGGACCATATTGCCAAATCTGCTTCCATTCATTCATTCAGTACTCTTACTCTACTTTTCCTTTTCTCTTTTCATCATTTGTGTCTGTCGATTGAATTTGGTTTTTAAGGAGGCGATGATGACTCTACTTTTCCTTTCCTTTTCCCCTCGCTTTGCCGTTCCCGTCCCCTCTTTCTACAAACCCTAACAATCTCTCTTTGCTGCTGTCACCCCCCTTCTCCGCCATGGCCACCAACCACCAACACACCATCTCGCTGTCACTCTACGCGGCACCATCTTGCTGTTACCCGACCATCCGAAAACCGTATAGATCGCAAACCTACATTGGAACCCTAGCGTTGCCACCACTACCTCCGCAAACGTACATTGTAACCATTGCGCCCTTCTGATCTACTCCTTAGTACCGGGAAACCTAATAGAGAAATCGGAAACGGGAACGGCAAAGCAACCTTGGCGTTTCGGTGCATCAGAGCACACCACAGCCCACGGCCTCAGGTGTCGAGCTACATCCTTCAAGTTGCTATTGACGTGGTATCGAGATTGCGATTCACACCACAGCCCACACCGGTGTCGAGTTATAGTCACCTCCGTCACACCAATTTGAAGATTTAGCAGTAGCAGGCTTTATCAGACCACCACTGGTCAACTCCTAAGTCCTTACCGGTACCGGTAGCCCTCTTTGGACCAGCCTCCATCGAGTTTTTGATCCATGAATAAAGCCAAAGACCCACAGGTAGCTGTTAACCTCGATTATGTGTGTTACTTTTAATCTCTAACCTCGATCATGTGTGTATTTGTCTATAATTTCATATATTTGTATGTATTTATATGTATCTGTGTGTTTTTATGTGTATATGATTATTTGCACATATTTGAGTGTATCTGTGGTAATTTATTAGCCTATATATGTGTGTATTTGTACATATTTTAGTGTAACCGTGTGTATTTATACGTATAGGTGTATGCATTTGTGCGAATTTGGTGTCTCCCTGGCAAAACACAAATGCTATGTCTAATATTTGTGATTTTCCAGATTCATGCTTATCTTTTTTGGCTCCAATTCCTATGAAATTAAGTGGCGTGGGTTCCTCATCTTGCTGTCAAATATTTGCAGGATCTTTCGGGCAGTTGTACTTGGGATTAAGGTGGACCAAAGTAGCCCGGGCAAAGCAGGGCAGTGGCAGCTTTTCCTTTTCAATTTTGTACTTTTATTATTTTTATTTTTAAAAAGCATATTTAGTGACGTATCTTTTTAGACAACCATCACGCCTTCAAATATGTTTCTCTATTTTTCTTGAGAAGCACAACCATGTGGAACCCTTTACATCGGCAGTACCTATATTCTTTACTCTTCTCTATTCTCTATAAGTATATCTCTCTCTCTCTCACCACAACCATATGGAGTTTCAGTTAATTTTAAATTGGTGACTCTTTATCTTCATCAGCGTTGTAGATTAAAGATTTGGTTGCTTTTAACAAGTTTGATGTCGTTCATCAGCACTATGTCATTGGTCGCAACCTGCTCTCTTCCGCCTCAACATACTTCTTTCTTGTTCCAAATCAAAATCCCACCTTTAGCTTCCACAATGGACCACTCCTACCACCACACGCCTACCGACCACCCAACTTCTAAATCACCGGCTTTTAGACCATTCGGCTTAGCAGGTTCCGATTTTATGTAGGATTCGGTTCCAAATCCAATATCAAGCGTCTGATTTTCAGATTTCCATTATCAGGTTTCATCCCAAGCCACTTCAATTAAATATGGTTATTTTGTTCTTTTTCCCCCTTTTTCATTTTCAAATCCAGTAACATTCATAAAAACAAAAAAATATATAGCATTACCAAAACGTCAACAAATAGATAAATTTACAATTAACACAACCATCAAGATCTATTTACCTAATGGATCTATCTTCAAAACAAAGAGATGGTTGTATACTTATTTGACTATTTCTACATAGTAGCAGGTTTCTCTTTAAAAAATTCAGCCACTACATCCTTTTTATATCATTTTTTTCGTTAAACGGGGGACAAAACAACTATGTTTCTCTACCTACAACACCCCATCATTTCTGGTTACCCTCTTTTTTGACCCATTTATATCGTGAATGTAAATTTGTTACATGTTCAAATTTGGGTATAAAGCTGAACAAACCTGTAACAAAAAGGCAAAAAGGCAGTAGTGTTTTTTCAAATCTATATAGTAAAAGAGACCAAGATATCAAAATCAAAATAGATGATAGAAATTGTGTGCTTTTGGAATATTACAGGTGTTTAGACTCAATTCATACAAAAAATTTCAAGCTCTACTGTTTAAAGCGAAGAACAATAAAGAGATGATGGTGCGACAGAGAAGACCGGTGGCTCTTGGTATACCAGAGAATGCAACATGGAGGAGAAATTTAAATGAAGAAGACTATTGGGTGTGGATACCTTTTATACTTTCAATCCTGCAATTTGATTGGCTGATTTTTGGTCAGCTGGATCGATCTTAAGTGAATGGTAGTTCTTAAGTGAATGGTGTAGATTCTTTTAAAAGATCTAAAGGTGTGGATTAAGTTTGAAATTTGAATTAGAATACACTTGTTACAGTTAGATTTTTTTATTATTATTTGCACATGGTAGCTTTAAGATTCCACATTGATAAACGTGCGCTGTGATCCCCTGAACGCAAGTTGGATCAATCTGTGCATTATGAAGTGGTACTATCTTAAAGATTAAGACAATTGTGCATAAATGGGTTGTAATTTATATATGGTTTATAGTATAGTATAGATATATATATATATATATATACATATATATCTATACTATACTATAAACCATATATAAATTACAAGTATCTTAATGCATGAAGTCTTAAATTTAAGACATTTTGTACAAGTACGCATGAAAAAACTACCGGATATTCAAATCTTTGGGCGGCATTTCTAATTGCTTTTTGAATTTGAATGAAACTATAGGCGCGGATTCACATACCAGCTGGATCACATCTGTCTTTTTAAATATAATCTCACCCGTCTATTTGTTTTATTTAACAAATCCAAGGGCTTTAAAAAAATAGAGAACACGGATTGCCAGGGTGTCTTATGTCTCTTGCTCCTTATAATACACCAGTTGCAACATAATTGTTCATCTCTTTGGATATCTTCGTTCGATTACACTTTTCCCCTTGCCAGGGTGTATTTTATCTCTCTCTTCTTATAACCCACAAGTAATCCATTTAAATCCCCCATAACTACGATTCGTCTTTTTTATCTCTCCGTTTTCTATTCCAAATTTTCCCCCCAAGAGACGGACATTGCATGCAGATCTGCTTGTGTGACTGCGTGTGGGTGTCTGTGTCTTTGTATATGGCTGTAGGTTTATGTGATTGTGTACTCGGAAGCTTGAATCGAACAAACGCTGCAGAGAACCCCTTCTCTGTATATGGCTGTAGGTTTATGTGATAGTCGGCTTCCACGCTATAGCCATCCTCGGCCACCACGAGTGCACCGCTGCAACAACCGCTATTCACCGCGTGTGTCGCCATCTCTACGATCCAGCAGTATCACCGTCCAGATCTGTTGCAGGTTTTTTTTCTTTATTTCTGAATCTTTGCTTCAGTCTTTACTTCAATCGATAAATATTTATGTGCAGAAAGCACCGGCCACCAACAGCTACCAGCCAGTCCCTCATGAATGCACCACCATTGCTACACCTCTACCACTACTCCGCCACTACCACCAGCATTCCGTTACTAACATCGAAGATACACCACCACAACTGAGATATAGCCGGCGCATCTCCCCATCGGTCTCTCTATGTGAAACGATATATTTAAAATCATCGTCGACGTCAACTTCTTCAGAACCACATCTGCCATCATGTGTGTATTTTTTTTTTTTTTTTCAAAATTGGTGTGTAGATAAGCTTTGAAAAATATTTTACTTACGTGCAGGACTTCGATGTTATAGATGTGTACTATACTTTCGGGTTTTGATTTCGATATTATAAAAAATATTTAATTTGTTTTATTTCAATAGACAAAAAGATTGATATAATAAAGAGATGGATACCGGGAGTGACAGCGGTAGACGGGTCTAGGGAGGATGATAGATAGATGGCGGAGCAGGGGAGCTGATTTGGGAGGCGTAAGTGATGGATTTGGTTCGACAGGTTTTCTCGATGTTTTACAATATAGTTCAAATGATTAAAATTTGTATGTAAAACTCCATTCAGATATCTATTTAATATCACATGACACGAAAGAGTGGGATAGTTTTTTTGGGAAAAAGCTGGCATCCTCTTTCAAAACCTGCATTCTCCTTAAATAAAACTTCAAATTTTGAAAAACTCATTATGTATTACGCATACGCTCCTCACTCTTTCTACCTCTGTCTCGAAGAATCATCAGGCTCCACCACCGCCGCTGGTTTAGTGAGACTACGAAAACAAGAAAAACAAGAAACGAGGGTTCTTCACAATTGTTGGTTTTGTCTGGTATACTTCCCTCTGAGTACTATGTATGGAAAATCTATTGATATATGGTTCAAACAGACATTGGTTTATTTATTTATGCATTTTGGTATTTCACGGGGTTGGGTTTTTATAATTGGTTTTGAAAATAAAATACCGTCTTTCGACTTGGAGCGATGTTAAAGAACGTTTTGACTTTTGAAGCTGTATATTCTCATTGAACTTGAAAAAAATACCATGTATGTAAAGTTTTTTGGTTTTAGACTTTTTTATCAGATCCAGATCTTTGAATAAAACAATATGGATTCAATTTCTGTCCAAACCCACAAAGCCTGCTCAAAACTTTATCCGGCAATGGGTTAAATTTCCAGAGTTTGGGTGTGTGTGCTTTATGTTTGAATTGCTGGGCTGCAGCGAGTGTGTATTTAAATTCAGTATCTGCGAGGAGGTGTAAGTGTGTTGTGTGTATCTATCTATCTTTGAGTTACAGATTTTCAGTTTATATGTGTGTATGGCAGTATGGGGTTTAATTTTCAATTTGAGCAGTGTGTATATGTGGTTGTGTTTACGCATGAAAAAGTATGCGGGCCAAGGTGTTGTGGGTAGAGGGGTGGTTTTAACAATTACTTTTTTTTTAACGGCGGAAATATCATAAAAAAACTAGCAAGGCGCTAGAAATAACATTTACTTATTACTTATAATTATAACTCATCTTTTTGAAATAAAGTTGGAAGGCTATTATTGAAAGAAAATGATAAATCTGCGAGGACTTTTGGGTGTTCTATAATGATTTTTAACAGATAAAAATGGGCATTTTAAACATAATTTTCCCTTTATAAATTTCTATTTAAGTAATGATCTCACGTTGAGAAACACAATCATGGAATTTTTACAGTTTTGGTCCGAAAAATTGTTTTACCTCTTGCCCCTTTGTTTACTTTGTCTTTTGTTCAGATTATAGCATTGTACTTCTATTTATCATTTCATTGCAAAATATCTCTATAGTTACAAACCGATTTCTAAAAGTTTTTTCCATTTTTGGACCCACACTCTCGGGTATTTACCGTCTCCTATATCGTTAGAAATGTAATCGATCGCCTGAAAAGAAATTAATCACTCTCATATTTGCCAACTCCCCCTCCCATCTGCAACCTAAAACGTAAAAACTAATTGCCGAAACAAAAATATTAGCCGCCGCCGCATTGCGCGGGTACGCAGCTAGTATATATATATATATATTGAATGAGAACCAATTTTTTCGTGAGAACCTAGGAACCTTTTGATTGAGATTTTTTTTTCAAAAAAAATGAGTTAATACACTAAGTCGCTTGTATTTAAGATCTTTTGTCAAAAAACAATTGAAAAAAAAAATATGTATACACGAATTGTGCACATATGCATATTTAATCTCAATCAAAAGGTTCCTAGGTTCTCACGAAAAAATTGGTTCTCATTCAATATATATATATATATATATATATATATATATATATATATATATATATATATATATATATATATATATATATACATATACATATACATATATATATATATATATATATATATATATATATATATATATATATATATATATATATATATATATATATATATATATATATATATATATATGTATACACGAATTGTGCACATATACATATTTAATCTCAATCAAAAGGTTCCTAGGTTCTCATGAAAAAATTGGTTCTCATTCAATATATATATATATATATATATATATATATATATATATATATATATATATATATATATATATATATATATATATATTGAAAGGCAACTTTTATAAAAAACAAGAGCAAAACCCAGCAAGGAGCTAGGACGCCCTAAACACCTGGAACAAACAACACGACTCAAAGACTCCTCAAAACTCCACCAAACACCAACAAATAAAGGCCCAAAACGTCTGGACCCGAACAAAACACCAAAAAACACTCTAACAACTCTTACTAACAAACCATAAAAAGAAAGACCCAAAAACGAACTCTAAAGAACCTAGGGGATTAACCCTTATCCTTTCCGCTTCTCCTTGAGAACCCACAGAAGTCTCCATTTTCCTCCATTTGTTGCAAAATCCCAAGGCTAATAAAAGAATTTTCTGAAATTTCCGAATAAGACGCGGCTTCCTTATTTCCAACAACTCCATTGTAACCATTCTTCCGACTTGATTGACTCCTTGTTATCCTTTGAAAATAATTTCCTTTAGTAGCATCCACTGTTTTCTTACTAAAAGTCTTGTTACCCGTTTTTTTCATGACATCACCACCACCTTCAAGTTTAGATTTTATCGGAGTATTTTTGTCAAGAAGCATTTTCAATCTATCAGTAACATCTTCAAGATTTGGGTTATCGACATTCTCCTTTGACTCTCTTGTTTCCTTAAGATCGCACGAATCTTCATCTGTAGAATTCCTTCTATCTTGTTCCACTAAAAGTAATTGTGGAAAAATAAGATCCGTATCTAGTAAATTAATTGAGTCTTCCAAAATAGCTTCACAATTTTTAGATTGAGCAGAAATATGGTTTGTCACTTGTTGGGTATCATTTAGGATTGGGCCGATTGAATTACTACTGGGCTTAGGAGAGATCGTTGGGCTTGGATAGGCCGTTCCGGTTGGGTTTGGGTAGTCCGGCTCCAGCATCAGACCAATGGAATCTTTCTCTTTTCTCATTTCGAATTGGATGTTGACATGCTCCACTTTGGAGACACATGTGCAGTCGACATTGTTATCACATGCACACTCCACATTGAAATCGGGGACCACCTTTGAAAAGCATGCGCATGATCTTGATTCTTTGACTGTACGTTTCCCTTCCTCCTTTTTGTTTGTAATTGTGATATCGGTTGCATCACTAGCATGGCATATCCCTTCAGCGCACATGGGTGAAGCTTTTAGTGCTTCTTGAATCTCGTCGGCCCCCATAGCATGCGTATCACCTGTTTCTCTAGCACGCGTGATTGAAGCCTCGAAAACAGTTTCTTGAACCACCGACTCTGAATCAACTTCGATCACCCCATCTTTTTTGTCACGGTCGATCACACCAACCGAGGCACTCATGCACGTTTCCTGAACACCTGAATCCCGTCGGAACTCCAGGTCATCATGTTCGTAGCTATTTTCCGACCAGTCACCTTCCGATGAATCAAACATGTCGTCTTCTTCTTCCGATGAATCATCTTCTGCACGTCCGTTTTCTAAATCCTCCGTAACTGGCGTGGAGAATTGATTAAACAATTTCCCTTCAATCTCTTTCACTCTGACTATAAAATTGAACCGACCTATGTTTAATTCCACCGTTTCAGAAATTAGTTCAAGAACTTCCGTTTTCACACATATGCAACCGTACGACTTATCCTGGCGATTTTCATGGCAAGGATCCGTAACAACAACCTCTCCCCATGTTCTTCCTATTTTGATAAAACTATTGGGGTTCCAAGCTTGGACCGGTATGCCATCGATTTTTAGCCATACATATCTGTCTTGAATAATGAAAGAGTCATCCCACTTTTTAATAACCTTAAAGCATTTACGAATTTCTTGGCTAGATAACAATTTTTGAGTTTCTTCTTCATTGGACGTGTCCAGAAGAACCCACGAACCTCCTAGATATTGGATAGTTCCTTCTCTGAATCCTTCACAGCAACATAAGTTTGCTATTCCGTCCAAGTTATTTAGACAATTAACTTCTCCAATTAATTTACCTTCCAAACGATTGATTGCCTCCGTAATTTCTACACCGTCGATATTCAATTTCTTTAAAAGTACTGGGCTCGGATTCTCTCTTACCTCCTTGGTTTCATCGATGGTCTCTTCCTTCTTCTCTAAATTCAGTTTTCCTTTTACCACGTCTGCAATGGAGATGTTGTTTTTTGTTACTCCCTTATCTCTATCAAATCTCTCTTTTGCCTGATGTAGCTTCGAAGATTCCTTCGTTACCCCCCTTGGATACTTAGCGACTTCCGCGTATAATCTTCTTCCTCCAATCCATCTTCTGTTAAGAATCTGTTCTTGCTGGACTACGTCTTGGATTCTGTTGAATCTAGCAAATCCGAACCTATTCTTGTATTTATCCAATCTCTTACTGATGAAAAGATCCACCAGTGTTCCCAACTTTCCCAGTTCTTCACGAATCTTCCACCAACTCAATTCAACCGGTAGATTTGAAATAAAAAACGTAGTAGCCTCCTTAAAGTGCCATCTATCTTCCACCTCCACACGTTGCAAAGCATCGTTTTCCACCCACCTGAACGTCGGTTGGCGATTCTCAGGGAGGTGCCTGAGGTCGCCTTCTCTCGGTGGCCGGAAATCGCCTCGTTCTTGCCGGAAATCGTCACTCATAGAGAGAGTTTCTTTTTATCATATATATATATATATATATATATATATATATATATATATATATATATATATATATATATATACATATATATATATATATATATATATATATATAAATATACATATACATATATATATACATATACATACATATATATATATATATATATATATATATATATATATATATATATATATATATATATATATATATATATATATATATATATATATATATATATATATATATATATATATATATATATATATATATATATATATATTGAATGAGAACCAATGTTTTCGTGAGAACCTAGGAACCTTTTGGTTGAGATTTTTTTTTCAAAAAAAATGAGTTAATACACTAAGTCGCTTATATTTAAGATCTTTTGTCAAAAAAAAATTGAAAAAAAATATGTATACACGAATTGTGCACATATGCATTTTTTTTCGCAAATGTGTATATATATGTTCACGTTTTGTGCATATGTGCACATTTCGTATTTGTATTTTTTTTTCAAATTTTTTTTGACAAAATGTCTTAAATATAAGCGAGTTAGTGTATTAAGTCATTTTTTTGAAAAACAAATCTCTGTCAAAAGGTTCCTAGGTTCTCACGAAAAAAATGGTCCTCATTTGATCCGTACTATATATATATATATATATATATATATATATATATATATATATATATATATATATATATATATATATATATATATATATATATAGATCCGTACTATATATCTATATATATATATATATATATATATATATATATATATATATATATATATATATATATATATATATATATATATATATATATATATATAGGAATAGGTTCAAATGAGAACCACAAAAAGGTTAACAACCGATATTCACACATTAAGATTTATGTTTTTTTCCTTTTTTTTGTTTTTTCACACTTGTTTATTATGTGAAAATATATCAAACTTAATAAATTTCCTTATTTTTAATACGTTTTACAATATTCACAATATAATAAAATATCTAGTTATTAAACTGTGAATACTATAACGTAAATTTTTTTGTTAAACTGTGAATTAGTGGTTCTTACGGTTCTCAACCTTTTAGTGGTTCTCATTTGAACCTTTCCCTATATATATATATATATATATATATATATATATATATATATATATATATATATATATATATATATATATATATATATATATATATATATATATATATATATATATATATATATATATATATATATATATATAGTCAGGATCAAATGAGAACCAATATTTTCATGAGAACCAGAGAACTCTTTCTGATTGGTTGAATCATAAAAGGGTATGATAGTCATTTAACAAATCTCATTTAATACTGGATTTTTTTGTTTTTAGCAACAACAATAACCATCTCCTAAAATTAAGCCTATTAGATTTGAATATTCAAATTTCAAAAAAAAATCAAATTTTCGTTTTTATAAATCATATTTTCGTTTTCAGATTTTCAATTTTTCGTAGGTGCATATATGCATGTTTTCGCAGGTGCATATATACATATTCGCATCTGCATGTATGCACATAAATTTATTTTATTTACAGGTGCATATATTCATATTTTCGAAATTCATATATACATATTCTTGTCTTTAATTATGAATGCAAACAACAAAAAATCGATTTATTAAAAACAATAATATACAACTGTTTTGAACGATACATAAAAATTTATTAAAAATAATCAACAATACATACAACAAATATAAAAAACAACAAAAATTTAATGATATCTGTATTTTTTTAGTTTGTCACTTTTCAATTCTTCAATTTGATTGATAAATTCTTCAAAATCTGCAAAACATTAATAAAAACTTATATAAATGTATATTCAAAAACATTAAAATAAATACATACATGCATATACACATATGAACCAATGCACATCCATTTATGCATATATACAAATACGCACATGTGTGTATATGAACAAATTGATATACATATGCATATGTGCACATACCTTTGAACAGATATATGCACATATGTGCACATATACACATACCATATGCACGTATTCACATTTTAACGAACATATACACATATGCACATAGACACATATATCTATGCACATATGTATTTATACATATATGCATGAATGCACGTATACACATCTGAACATATGTATATATGCATTTTACACATGTGCATATACTTTTATGCAAATATGTATTTATGCATATATGCATTTTATACGCAACTGGTCATATGCATATATACATTATATACATGTGCTCATATGCATATATACATTATATACATGTGCTCATTCACATATGCATAAAACATGACAATACAAACCTACATAAGGTTACAAATATGTTAACCTATAAAATACAAACCTTCTCATCCATAGATTAATTATACGGTTGGAATGCCAGTAGTGTGAATTAAAATCATGCTTGCATAAAAGAATTAACCAAAATATCAAAGACATGAAAACCATCCCATTGAACCCAAAAACCGACAACCCAAGACTGAAAGGAACCGAACAAGCTGATTTAAGTGTTCATCCCCAAATATCTCAGATCAAAAGAAAATTATATTTAAGAAATGAATCTAGATGGCACGTAAAACCCATTTCACCTTGAGAAGATTATTTGCGTTCAGAATAGATATAATTTTCGATTCTAACAAAGTTGTATTCATGAAAAAGGCAATTATATATAACGAACAGACCTCTTACAAGAGTGAAATCAGGATGGCAGACACGCCAAGCGTCCTGATATGCCATCTGTAATTCAGACTGGTGCGCACGAGACGTATGAGGAAAACCTTGGGGTCGATTGGGTTGTAAAAGTGAGGCGTTAGGGTTTTGTAGGTGATTAAGGTTAGCGTTTTGTGGCTGTTGTTGATTTTTTGATGGATACACCGGTGACCGGAGATGGTAAACATCCATGTCTTCATCAACCAAATTCTTTGTACTTTTCTTCACTCCAGCTTTTCTAGCACTAGCAGCGGAGGGTTTCTTCACAACAGCACGAGGGTTTCTTCACAACTGCATGGGGGTTAAGTTTAATCGACATAGCGGGGGTCGATTTGTTCCTTCTTGCACGACCAAGCTGAGACGGGGAAACATCAATAACATGTGGCGGAACCTCCTCAGGCGGAAGCTCAGGTGGACGGATGTCCATAGCAGGATGGGGATACGATCCCAACGCCGTTGACAGAGGAACAACGGCGAGAAGAGATGAGAACGGCGACATATATATTTTTAAACACACCTTCTTTCAACTGCATCGGTGGGATATCTTCACCTGATAAAACTGAATGATATTAGGGTTTTAACTTTCGATCGATGGCGGAAGAAGGCGGATTTGTTTTGATGGTCCTTGGTTGCCGTGGATGGCTTGGGCACAAATGAACTAGGGAGTCGTTCACGAAGAAGAAAGAGGGATCGGATGAGAGAGAGAGTATGATATTTACCAAATTTAGAGGCGTAATTTTAGTTTCCAGCTGTTTGGACTCAAATTTGATACCTATTATACCCCTGATCCATATTAAAACGGACAAAAAAAAACTCTATTTCTATTTAATTACAAAATTTCCATAATTCATCTTAGCCCTTTATTTTTCTGATCTAATGGACCATATTTGGTTCTCCAGTTCTCATGATGTTTTTGGTTCTCATTAGATCTTTACTCTCTCTCTCTCTCTCTCTCTCTCTCTCTATATATATATATATATATATATATATATATATATATATATATATATATATGAGAAAGCCAGATGTTTCCTTCGAGCGCGTGTTGGGCGCGTCTAAAAGGATTTTTGTAGGTTTTTAAGGGATTTTCCTGCATTATTCACATATTTCTCACTCTTCTGCTTTCCCAATACGCTAGGCCAACTGTTCCTCACCGCTTTGTTTCTTCAGCGCTTGAGACATCTGTACTCCACTTCCTTGGTTTCTCCAATACGTCTCCTATACCACCGCTTCCCTTTCTTCATTCCTCTTCCCTTCATCACTTTACCATTTTTTCCAAATACAGCATCATCGCTGCCTGTGTTTTGAGTTTACTAAAGTATATGACACCTTTGATCAATGAATTCAATTGTTTGGGCCACATGTTATTCCATCTTCAAGATTCTCTACCATCTTCTCTTCGACATTTCTCTTCTGAATTTTTGATGACATCTAAAACTCATCAGACTGCAGATCATCATTTGGATCATTGCCTCTGCATCCGCCACTACCATCGTCGCGTTCACTACCGCCCCACCACTCTTCTCAAGATCTGCCACCCTCAATTCGAGATGGGACTTCTCCTTCTTCCTTTCTATTGACTTGGGTTGATTAAAGTTGACGATGTTGTTAATTGTAGTTTCATAGGCCCTTCAATTTGATGACTTTAATCAAAAATTACATACGGGACTATTCTTAACGGTTAATCTCCATTTGTTACAGGGAAGTAATAATTCATATTTTATTTATTTATTTATTTTACGATTTCTTTCAATCTTGCCGGAATTGAAGTTGAAGAGTGCTTCCTATCGTCAAGAGTATGAGAGCAAGGTATCATTGCTTTTTTTGGGTGTTTTTAGTATTGATGTTGGTACTTTTTGTCGCCGCTGACAATGAAGATGACCCAATCCCAAGTCTATTTTCTTTGTAAAAGTGGCTTTCATCTTCTATTTATCTAAGACCCGCTTTTGGTGTTTTTCCCATAGGATAGAAACATAATAAAATGTACTTGACTTAAGTTTTTACGTAGAGGTGTTTTCTTCTTATCTGCTGATCTTCCAGTCTCTTCTCTCAGACCTACAAGCATATATCCAACATCTGTTATCTATCTGAATGAACTTGAAGTGTTTGTATAAATGCCAATATTAGTATTTTGTTATTAATACATGTCTTTGTTTTGTGGGTGTTACTTTTAGGCTAGAGGGGGGCTATTATGGTGAATGAGTATGTCTCTGGGTGTAAATCTTGAAACATATATTACCATCATTTCTTATTAATTGACCAGCAAGTCGTACATGTTAGGGTGCAGGTGGCCTTCCAAAAAGTGATCCTACAAAATATGAGGTACGAATGCTATTTTTGGAATCAAAGCATAAAATTTGGTATTATGTCTTAAAGAGTCAAGTAATTAAATTTATTTGCATTATTGTTCACCCTAACCATTCAAGCTCAATAATCTCTAATCTCTATATATAATTTGAAATTGCATTATTTGTCTTTAATTTTGTAGGGTTCATGAAGTTTCAGTCGACATCAATTGGGTTAACAGAAATAAATGGAAGGCTCTCATAATCCATTGTATTTAAGTTCAAATTTTCTTTTGGTTCTTATTTGAGACCTAAACGCATGTCTTATTCTCCCTAATTTTCCTTTTTACGTTTATAGTTTAGAGAATGATGACTTTCTTGAAGAGAGAAGATTTCACAGTAAATGGTCAAATGAAAGACTGGAACACCGGATTCCTAAACTTATGAATAGAAGATACGTCCAGGTCGGTTGTCTCTTTATTATTATTTTTTTAGTTTTTCGATTATAATATTTAAATTGTAGGGCAGGGGTTGTATGGAATATCATCCTCTTTTAATACCAATAATGATACATCTCATCAAAATGTTGTTTATTGTCAAGAAGTATATAGGGCTCATGATTCTGATTGTAGAGGGATTGAGATCACTAGAGAAATCATTGATGATAACCATTGGACCATATCCAGCTCATCTTACAGAGACTGTAATTTTCTTTTCTTTTAGGAAAAATCAATGTACACTCTCCATTTCTATAATTTCTTCTTTATTTGTACTATATATAATAAAACAATCACGTGTCTTATTTGTTTTGGATGATGTTGCTACTTGATATAACAGTCACAAAGGGTTTGTCATGATACGATTTGTCGTTACTGCCCGATATTTGGTATAAGTTATGAGGTAAACATTTTATTGGTTTTATGAAGCATAATTGTATTTTCATTTTCCTACACGATTTTATGATATATTTATGATTCGTATGACATATCAATTTGACACATTTCTTCTTCTTCAATACCTTTTTTGCTTTTTCTTTGTTATAAATTACACCAATTTGTAAAGAGATGTCTAACATATAAGCATGATTACTATGATTAAGAGTTTGATAAAAAATGCTTGTACAAGGGAAAATTCACTCTCTATACCATTTATGAAGCTATTATATGACTACTATTTTTTATACATGTTGTTTGTTTATAATTTAGTTACTTATATTTGAAGCCTTTTTGTAAATTAATTAATAAATTAATATATGTTTAATCTGAATTAGGAAGTTTCTATCGAACTTTGATCTATGATCCCAATAATACTATGTTTAGAAAGTACATTGAATTAGTCCCCTTTTCAGTTTAATATTACACTAATATCTTTAATCACTTGAAAATTTTCCAACTGCAGGTTCGGTTCCCTTTCCCGTTCATATTTGTTTTTTTCATTCTGATACCTCTACTAAAAACGTTTCATTATAGCATTCTACTTTTATTTCATTCGGTTACAATATTTTAATTTCAATGTTATTTTTCTTTGTAGCGTTCCACTTTTACTTTTGCATATTAAGACATTGTAGCAAGAGATATCTACCAAGTACATGCTGACACTAATTTATAATTTTTTATTACTACATTTCAGGTTGTAGAGTTTTTTAGGTTATCGAATTTTCGATTGGTTGGTTAGTTTTCTAATGCTGCATTTCGAAGGATCCTATTTCGTGCAACAAGGGGTTATGTTTTCTTCAAGCAAGATGTTGAAGCATGCATATGTGATCATCATGTGCAGCAAGAGAAGGTTATCAATAAGATTTAAGAATTATAGGAAATAGCAATGGACTTACGCTTTTTACCAGTATAGAAATTGGGCCTGTCTTTTTATCAGTAATTGCAATGTGATTGCATTCCCTCAACCTTCATATCAATGTACTTTCATTTTGATACCTAAAAAACCATCCACGGGTCGTGCTTAGCACGACCCTTTTAACATACCTAGTATATATATATATATATATATATATATATATATATATATATATATATATATATATATATATATATATATATATATATATATATATATATATATATATATATATAGGAATGTGTTCAAATGAGAACCAATAAAAAAATGAGAACCATGAGAACTAATCTAATCCATTGATTCATTTTAATCTTATGGCTATGATTAGAGTTTTTTTAATGTAATTTGAATAATAAGGGTGTTTGTCTCAATATTGTTATTTTTTATGATTTGTAATGTCAAGGTTATTTTTGTAAATTAAACATTTATTTTGTTTTTGATTTTTCTTTTACGTAAATTAATGGATTTACATCAGTGATATTCAATCTATCGTGATCTTCAAGCTATCGTGATCTTCAAGCTATCGCTAATCGATGATTTCAGTCTAATCTTCATCGATTACTTGATACAGATCAATGAATCTTTGTCTCAGTTATCGTGATCTTCAATCTAATTTGGCTCGATTCATTACTAGAAATTGTCGATCGATTTTTCCTTAAGTACTGATCCGATCATAAATAGAAGGTATTCGATTGGTATCTCAAATTCTTAGGTCGTTCTGTGAGATGGAAGGTTTTTGCGACATTAATCATCAATTAGGTTCAATGATTGAAGAAATTGACCAGAGGATAGCGATTTGTGAATATGATTCGTCTACTTTTCGAATTGAAGAACACTCTTTTGATGCGTCGACTCCGATGAATGTTGATATTGATGTAGATTATTCGTCAGAATCCATTGAAGTTCAGAGTCGGAATACTTCTATTGATTCAAATATTCATATTGAAAGGGAATCTCGATCAACATCAGGTATATTTTCTTCGTTATTATTCATTTTTCTTATTCATCTCTGTTATGGAAGAATTTTATTCAATACGCTTCTTTTGTCATTCTCTTCAATCAAGCTTATGTATTTCATGTTCGTGTTTTTGTTTTCCTATGTTGTAGTTCGATTGTTTTAGCAGGTTAGTTATATCGTTTTTAAGGTGTGAATTGTCTTTATGATTGTGATAGATACTATTATACCTATAGTTTATTGTTAAGATGTGAAATTATTTGTTAATGTATCATAGATTGAGTTCCTATGTTGTGGTTTTACTTCAATTAAGGTTAGTTGTTATACTTACAGTTCTTATAGTTTTTAAGGTGTGAATTGTCTTTATGATTGTGGTTTTACCAGTTTAGTGATATGGTTTTTAAGGTGTGAATTGTCTTTATGATTGTGATAGATAGTATTTACTTGGTGTAATTGGTTTAATATTTAGTTTTTATTTTGTGATGTTTTGTGTAGTTGATGAATATATACCTTCTGAGTTTTATTCACAAATGGTACTTGTATTATTTGGATCCCTAAGGATGTGGATGATGTGAAACCAAAGCTTGGGACTATATATCAAAGCATTGATGAAGCAATGGATTTGTATAAGAAGTATGCTTGCGCTTCTAGTTTTGATGTTAGAAAAACAACTACAAAAAAGAAAGGAGGTAACATTCTTACACATAGATATATGGTATGCAACAGACAAGGGTTTCCAGATTCTGTTTTAGTTGATACAATAGATAATGAGAATAATAATCCATTTAGAAACACTAATATTAAAAGGATGGGATGCAAGGCTCGTGCTAAATTCAAGAGAGTAGGAGATTCTATGCAGTTTAAATTATATGAATTTGAAGAAAGACACAATCATAGTTTGGTCTCTAAGCAATACAAACATCTTTTAAAGATGAACAGACAGTTGGACTTTTCTGGGCAAACATTTATTCAAAAGATGGCGAATTCTAGTATTGGGGCAACAAAAGCTTATCATTTGTATCATGGGTTACATGGTGGTTATAATATCAATGGAGGTACTGTTGTTGACTATAAAAATCATGCTAGGAAGGTTAATTGTTTTGTCGGGAAGGACGATGCGAAAATGCTTGTAGATAAGTATGAAATTTGAAAGAGAGAGGATCCAAATTTTTCGTTCGAGTATATATGTGAGAAAGGTGTATTAAATGCACTTTTTTGGGCAGATGAAATTTGTAAGGCTAACTATAAAGAATTTGGTGATATTTTGTCTTTTGATCCAACGTTTTGTACGAACAAGTAAGTTTCTTTTTATTAAGTTTTTTATATTATTAAGTTATTTTGTTTAAATTAATTTTGTTTTATGTGATTTAGGTACCGGATGGTTTTTGTTCCTTTTACGGGAATTGACAACCATAAAAAGAGTATTACATTTGGTGTTGGTCTTTTAAGCAGTGAAACAACAAATTCTTATGTATGGTTGTTGAATTCGTTCTTAAAAGCTTTTGGAAAACAACCATCAGTGGTTGTAACTGATGAACGTATTCACAATGTCGCGACATAGACTATGCATGTGGCATATTTCACAAAAATTACTGTCTAAGGTTTGTATTTTCTACACAATCATATATTCATTTCGTTTAAGGTTGTTAGTACTTATAAGTAGTGGTGAAATATAATGTATAGTTAAGCAGTGAATGTTGTATTATTCTAATTTTGGTTATGTATCATTAGTACTGATGTGAAAATATTATATATTCATAGTTTGATTTTAATGTAAATTGATAGGTGTGTGATGAACTTGCTAATGATATGGAGTTCAAGAAACGATTCAATCAACTTATTTGGAATTTAACTATAGATGGGAATGAATATGATGTTCGATGGACATCTCTGATTGGTGATTACAACCTTCAAGAAAATAGATGGCTGTCCAAGATGTTTGCTATGCGTAAAAGTTGGTACCAGCGTTTTTTAGGAATACGCCTTTATCTGCATTAATGAGGACAACTTCCATGTATGAAAGTGTGAATTCTGCATTCAATAAAACTTCTCATTGGGGAAATACATTGGTTACATTCATGATATCTTTTGAGTCAGCAATGGAAAGACAAAGAAGCAACCAAATCTATCTTGATAATTTGGACACCACTTCAAATTCTAAATTGAAAACATCCTTAAAAATTGAGAAGCATGCTTCTAGTTTGTACACGAATGCAGTATTCAGGAAAGTTCAAAAAGAAATTCACGATTCTTTGTATTCGTGTACACAACAAAGTATGTCTTCAAGTGATAATTATGATACATTTGTTGTTATGGAAACAAAAGAATCAAGTGTAACACCCCGCTTTTAAAACAAAAATACCCCTGAAAAATTTTTCATTTAAAACACAGGTTTCGATACATAAAACCATAACAAGGGGTATATTTTAATGAATACGGGTACAAGCGTATCAAGGAGAGTATAAAATACCGTAGTCTCCTTTAAAGCCGGGCTGCTACTAACAGCATCTAAGAGTCCTACTTCACGAGTCACGGACTCTATCTTGTCCCCTACCAGTATCATGCTAACCTGCAGGGACAGTAACAAACGGTATGAGCTACAAAGCTCAGTGAATAATCAAATCTGCAAATAACACGTATTAAATACAATCATGTATTTTTCTGGATATCGAATCCAAATTCTTAGCCTTACTGGCTGACCGAATATCTCTTAGGATTTCACATCCTAAATTATAGTCTTACAAACTATAACATGATAACCTGCAATTATCAAACCACGTCAGTTATTTACACGTATAACCATATACAACTATTTCTGTCCCATCTCTCTCAGTCACATCGGACTGCACTGTATACCATGGCTATTTAAGCCGTACGCTGTATCATAGCCAAAAGGCTACACCATGTACCTGTAACAATATCATAGCCAAACAGGCTGTACCGTGTACCTGTAACAAAATCATAGCCAAACAGGCTGCACCAAACATCATAGCCCGAAGGCCGCATCGGAGACATAGCCCGTAGGCCGCACCGGAGTCCTCGCTCGAAGGCCACATCGGAGACATAGCCCGAAGGCCGCACCGGAGTCATAGCCAACAGGCCGCATCAAATCATAGCCCGAAGGCCGCATCGGAGACATAGCCCGGAGGCCGCACCGGTTGGATATACAATCCAAAATTCATAGCCATATAGGCCGCACCCATTGGATATAAAAAATCCAGAAATCATTGCCCGTAGGCCGTACCCATTGGATATAAAAAATCCAGAAATCATTGCCCGTAGGCCGTACCCATTGGATATAAAATCCAGAATTAGTTGAGGCTCACGGATTAGCCGCTATTGCCTAGACTCACGGTTCCGTTCTTGTCATCGCAAACGTATCTTTTTCGTCCCATAATCAGTTTCAACCTGTAACAACTCAATCATCATATATCACATATGGTATCAGTGAGATTACTCACCTGAAGGATTATTACAACTAATTTGTTGTTCCTTGCTTTCCGATACGATCCGTAGAATTTTGTCCCGCACCTATAATTAAATCATTTTCAACATGATTATAGGTTAATACCCATTTCAACTAACTCTAATACACTAGAGTTCAATAAAACATTGTTATAAACAACGCCTAGTTAATAAACTTTCCGTTTACTAACTTTATATGAATTTTACTATTCACCGGGACATTCGGATCGGTCTACAGTGCCCCCGAGGGGTCGAAAACTCAATCTAAAAATTTTCCCAAACTTTTCAGACCATAATACACCTATGGTTCAAATTTGGGCTTAATCGGACAAGCAACGCAAAAGATAGCGTTTCAAAGTTTCTGTCCGGAAATTGTCTATAGGCGCGCCGCGCCTAGATAGGGGCGTACCGCGCCCAGCGCCTGCAGGTGCCTCCTGTCCAGTCGCGATTTTGCACTGTAGCATGCTGTTTTGGCTCATTAAGTCTTTAATCAGGTCCTTAATCGATTGGGGTTTGTTCTAGGACCAAAACCCTTGACTAATAACTAGTTTTAAACCATTACAAACACCTTAATCACACCAATTCATGATTTAGGGTTCTTGAGCAACAACTCAATTTATCAACAATAGCAATGTACTTTGCTATTTTTAACATATGTTCTTACTACTTGAACATGCTTAAGCCCAGAAATCATATAAACATCATGGATTATGGCTGAAATCATAAATTCCCGTCCACTCCATTAAGACTCACCAAGAACACACAAAAGCTTGGATAGAAATCAAGTTACGAACCTTAAATTGTTTAGGAATCACCCATTCCAAACCTTGATTCCAATTCCTTGCCTCAAGCTTCATGATCTTCCAGAAATTTCTCTCCAAAATCCACTCCCGTAGCTGCACAATGAGCTGGTCAAAGAGGAGAGTCAAACTCTCTATATTTATACTCCAAAAATTTACATTTTTGGTCCTAAAGTTCCATTTCTTGAACTTTGACCACAATAACCAAGTTTTATTACCATAAAACTTCCATTTCTTACATTTTGGCCACAACCAACAATATTTTTACATAATTGGTCGTTGACTTGGTCAAATGACCAAAATACCCATTTTCGGTAAAACGACCAAAAATCAGTTTTTATAACATTTTAAGTCCAAAACTTAAAATATTATTTCAAACCAAATACTTTTCTGTCCAAAAGACCATTTTACCCTTCCAAGGTAAAATGACCAATTTACCCTTTTATTATAATTATATAATAAAGTATCTTGGCGTTACAAATTCTCCCCTCCTTCAAAAGATTTCGTCCCCGAAATCATATTATCACGCGAGGGTATTTCTTTCTCGTTACAATTCCGGTTTCTCATATCATATGGAAACCTTCATGGTTTTGCTACAGCTCTTTAACCATACCAAACTTCGTATCTCGTAGTTATACCACCACGCACATATCACTCATCCGGTTGTCCCGGGCACCTTAGTCACTTATCTTCCTCATTTCAACATGAGAGATTCGTTAACATTTATCACTCTATGTTCTCAAAACCATGAGACCCATAGAAAACTTTATAATCATCTTGAAGTTCATCAAGGATTTTCAATCAATATACCGCAATTCTTGCTTTTGGGACATACGAAAAGGTCCAATCAACAAGGACTCATCTTTCCTTTTTGTCCCACATCAATTTCTAGTCTTTCCGGAGGGTCACTTTGAGTTCCACTTTCTTCCCTTACTTGGGGTTTCAAAGGTTTTACTCGACAATCCGCATAGTACTCTTGTCGATCTTGGTCTATTTCCAAGCTTTTTCGAACTCGCTAAATCTTTTCTTCTGTTTGAGATACAATCTCAGGTTTAGTCAACGGCTTCACCCCAACTTCTGTCTAGCAAATCAGCGTGCAACACGGTAGTCTATACAATACTTCCTACGAGTCAATAAAACACTAGTATAATACCTATACTAATCTACAACTTCTACCAAGGATAGACGGTCATCTAGTCTTCCGCTAGGGTCTGTTATGAAGATTTCAGGTATATCTCCTAAGGTCTGCATCATTATCTCACCTCGTTAATCCATCTGCGATTCACACACAGTACTTACTAGTACTTTTAAGCTAGAAATTCTAAGAATTAATGCTAAATTCAGCAAATAATTCTAGTATCTCGATCCAATACAGTCGTCACCTGTAGTGCACGTCAACAATTTTCTTTATCTTTGTAGTTTTTCACTACTTTTCCACTCTTAATTTCTTCTTTGATCAGTATAAATCTACACTGATTTCATCAATCAAACTGCAATCACCCATATGGTGTCATACCCATGCGGTACTTGCAAAGACTTTACTACAAAGTCTATGATATTTTTCGTCCCATTTCATTTTTGGGGCCGACAGTCCACATACTTCTAATGATTTGACTGTAGTTACACACAAGTCAAACATTTTTCACATGTCTTTCAATGTCTTTCTTCAGCCCCGGCCACCAACACATAGGTTTTATTGACCTATACAGTTTGGTATTGCCCCGGGTATGCTGCATATCTGATACAAAATGCATCTTTTCAAGATGATTTTTATGTTTCACTTGGCTTTGGAATTCACATTTACAACCGCCACGGGTGTTAAATCACTGTGATATTCCAACCAACTTCCGCTACTTTTCAATCATTTATTCACTTTTCACTTTTTCAGACTTGCACACATCTTCCGGTGCTACCCGAATCAACTCAGGTAATCAATTTGCCACGTTCATACACGTGGATGTAACCTACAAAGGTTACTCTTTCTAATTCAAGGCATCTGTAACCACATACGCCTCACTGAGATGGTACAAGATTTCATACCCGAAATCTTTAAGTAACCCATCTATCTTTGCTATCTCATTTTCCGTTTCTTTTGATCAATTAAGTATTTCAACTTTTATGATCTTATCGCTATAAGCTTTACACCATACAAGTAGTGTTTCCAAAGCTTAAACGTCACGTTCATAATTGCTACCGCAATATTATGCATCCACAGTAAATATTGGATACATTTCAACGATCCAATCCATCTTCTCCACTTAGCATCATTGCTAATGTTAGAGGTTCACACAAGGTTTATTCCAAACCTTTACAACCTATCTGTGGTCTTTCTACCACTCAGATTTTACACTTTTCTTGGTCAACTTTAGTCAGCTAACTGGCAATCAAGGAGCAGTTTTCTACAACTCTCCTATAGTAACCTGTCAAATCCAAGGAACTGCAATGTCAGTCAGATTCCTCGGGCGATTCCAGTTTATCACATCATCTATCCCACTGGATTTATTTCATCATCTTTGGCAGTATTATCATGCCCAAAGGGTTGAAACTTCTTTTAGCCAAATTTTCATACTTGGAGAATTTTACATATCACTGGACTCAGTGAAGTAACTCTAGTATCTGGTACAATACACCTCATATTCAATCTGGTTTCGAGAATATCACATTCTCAGTAGTCAATGTACATACACATTAACTTATCTTTCTTCTTTTCAAACAAGATAGGGCTCCCTCTGATGACACTACAGTCATATGAGATCCCAATTTAAAAACAATTTCTTCCAATTGTTTTACCACTCTGCCATCTCTGCAGAGGCCAATCAACACAGAGCCTAGATAACAGGAACGGCTCCCAATACCAGCTTAATCATAAGCTCTTCTTGCCAATCTGGCAGAATTCTTGGAAGTTCTTTTCAAAAGAATCATCCGAAATTTATTTAAAGTAGTACACTACTATCACCACTTTATTAATCTTGGCCCATACCACGTATGCCAACTACAACATCATTCCTTTACTAACTCTTTTCCGAGTTTAAGCAAAGAAGCTAACCGGTATTCTCAACAACTGTCATTTACCATGGATTTTCATCCGCTCATTTCTGCTTTCTGAACCATCATGTTCATATTTCTACAATTCATGTTAGCATAATTCATTGCTAACAAATTCATAAGCACAATTGCTTCAGATTTACTGGTAGTCATCGGCTTCAGATTCATAGGGAAAAATGGTCCCGTAAATCTTAGGCATATTACATTCCAGGTGTTCAATATCTTGAACATACTTGCTATCTACAATAGCTATTTCAAATATTTCATCCAAAATCGTAGATGAAAAATTCAAACAAGACATCAAGTCATCGATCCAAAGCGTAGCTTCATGGATCAAATATAACATACACGAGTTATATTCAGAACAATGACATTTTCGACTATATCAGTCTCTTCACGAGCTTCTTCCACAATCTACTGGGATGCTCATGGTACCATGGGTCCTTTTCGACCATTCATTCCTTCTTTCTTTCCTGGGTTCATCACCCGTCACTCCACATTTAGCATGTGAGTATTTCAATAAGAAGTGATCTATAGTTCCACGCTGGAACCACTTCCGTCCCATACAACAAGCTCGAGCAATCTGCTCCTATCATCTGCAATTTCAGCATGTCAACGGTAGAGTCTCAACTCTACAATTTTCCTTAGTGCCTTTCCTGCACTGATCACTATACATAGTGGCTCTGTTTTGGTCCTTTCCCTATAAGGTTGGACCCAGTCTGTGGTAACTTCTCCCGAAGCGTCCACTAATCGCTTTTTGCTTTTTCTTGTAGTCCCAGCTACTTTTCTTTCACCTTGAATATCAGCCAAGGTGAGCCACCGATTCCTTTATCTGACCACATCAGCTAACATTGCTTGTCATGTGGATTTTTCCGCTACTTGTCTCGTTGCCCCTCGTTCGATGGAGTCTTGAGAAAAGGCTGATCCGCCTCTTAAAGTTACACGCACTAAATTTCTCCCAGTAATACCCGCTGCTCATACTTCTTATACATTAGAAGTCAGCAATAGTTAGGTTATATATGTATACTAACAACCATATACACCTAACAGTTCATCATGTCTACTGTTTCAGGGTTTAAGTCCAGGAATCTACTCTATAGACACCTAGTTCACTTAAACCTCGGCTCTGATACCAACTTGTAACACCCGGCTTTTAAAACAAAAATACCCCTGAAAAATTTTTCATTTAAAACACAGGTTTCAATACATAAAACCATAACAAGGGGTATATTTTAATGAATACGGGTACAAGCGTATCAAGGAGAGTATAAAATACCGTAGTCTCCTTTAAAGCCGGGCTGCTACTAACAGCATCTAAGAGTCCTACTTCACGAGTCACGGACTCTATCTTGTCCCCTACCAGTATCATGCTAACCTGCAGGGACAGTAACAAACGGTATGAGCTACAAAGCTCAGTGAATAATCAAATCTGCAAATAACACGTATTAAATACAATCATGTATTTTTCTGGATATCGAATCCAAATTCTTAGCCTTACTGGCTGACCGAATATCTCTTAGGATTTCACATCCTAAATTATAGTCTTACAAACTATAAAATGATAACCTGCAATTATCAAACCACGTCAGTTATTTACACGTATAACCATATACAACTATTTCTGTCCCATCTCTATCAGTCACATCGGACTGCACTGTATACCATGGCTATTTAAGCTGTACGCTGTATCATAGCCAAAAGGCTGCACCATGTACCTGTAACAATATCATAGCCAAACAGGCTGTACCGTGTACTTGTAACAAAATCATAGCCAAACAGGCTGCACCAAACATCATAGCCCGAAGGCCGCATCGGAGACATAGCCCGTAGGCCGCACCGGAGTCCTCGCCCGAAGGCCACATCGGAGACATAGCCTGAAGGCCGCACCGGAGTCATAGCCAACAGGCCGCATCAAATCATAGCCCGAAGGCCGCATCGGAGACATAGCCCGGAGGCCGCACCGGTTGGATATACAATCCAAAATTCATAGCCATATAGGCCGCACCCATTGGATATAAAAAATCCAGAAATCATTGCCCGTAGGCCGTACCCATTGGATATAAAAAATCCAGAAATCATTGCCCGTAGGCCGTACCCATTGGATATAAAATCCAGAATTAGTTGAGGCTCACGGATTAGCCGCTATTGCCTAGACTCACGGTTCCGTTCTTGTCATCGCAAACGTATCTTTTTCGTCCCACAATCAGTTTGAACCTGTAACAACTCAATCATCATATATCACATATGGTATCAGTGAGATTACTCACCTGAAGGATTATTACAACTAATTTGTTGTTCCTTGCTTTCCGATACGATCCGTAGAATTTTGTCCCGCTCCTATAATTAAATCATTTTCAACATGATTATAGGTTAATACCCATTTCAACTAACTCTAATACACTAGAGTTCAATAAAACATTGTTATAAACAACGCCTAGTTAATAAACTTTCCGTTTACTAACTTTATATGAATTTTACTATTCACCGGGACATTCGGATCGGTCTACAGTGCCCCCGAGGGGTCGAAAACTCAATCTAAAAATTTTCCCAAACTTTTCAGACCATAATACTCCTATGGTTCAAATTTGGGCTTAATCGGACAAGCAACGCAAAAGATAGCGTTTCAAAGTTTCTGTCCGGAAATTGTCTATAGGCGCGCCGCGCCTAGATAGGGGCGCACCGCGCCCAACGCCTGCAGGTGCCTCCTGTCCAGTCGCGATTTTGCACTGTAGCATGCTGTTTTGGCTCATTAAGTCTTTAATCAGGTCCTTAATCGATTGGGGTTTGTTCTAGGACCAAAACCCTTGACTAATAACTAGTTTTAAACCATTACAAACACCTTAATCACACCAATTCATGATTTAGGGTTCTTGAGCAACAACTCAATTTATCAACAATAGCAATGTACTTTGCTATTTTTAACATATGTTCTTACTACTTGAACATGCTTAAGCCCAGAAATCATATAAACATCATGGATTATGGCTGAAATCATAAATTCCCGTCCACTCCATTAAGACTCACCAAGAACACACAAAAGCTTGGATAGAAATCAAGTTACGAACCTTAAATTGTTTAGGAATCACCCATTCCAAACCTTGATTCCAATTCCTTGCCTCAAGCTTCATGATCTTCCAGAAATTTCTCTCCAAAATCCACTCCCGTAGCTGCACAATGAGCTGGTCAAAGAGGAGAGTCAAACTCTCTATATTTATACTCCAAAAATTTACATTTTTGGTCCTAAAGTTCCATTTCTTGAACTTTGACCACAATAACCAAGTTTTATTACCATAAAACTTCCATTTCTTACATTTTGGCCACAACCAACAATATTTTTACATAATTGGTCGTTGACTTGGTCAAATGACCAAAATACCCATTTTCGGTAAAACGACCAAAAATCAGTTTTTATAACATTTTAAGTCCAAAACTTAAAATATTATTTCAAACCAAATACTTTTCTGTCCAAAAGACCATTTTACCCTTCCAAGGTAAAATGACCAATTCACCCTTTTATTATAATTATATAATAAAGTATCTTGGCGTTACATCAAGCAAGGCTACCAAAGATGCATTGTCTTGTGAAAACTTAGTTGCTGACACCGGATATGGCGTTTCAAATAAGGCTTTGTATTACAAGGTAATTATTTTTTATTAATACATGTTCACATAGTATTAAGTTGTGAATTTTGATAAGTGTGTTAATTGTTTTTTATCTGAACATGTTGTTTATAACAAGAAAGAAATTACATTTGAATGTAGTTATTCATTGTTTTTCCAGTATGGCATCCTATGCAGTCATATATTCTGCATCTTTAGAACATTTCATACCGATAAAATACCTTCAAAGTATATTGTTAGGCGTTGGATGAAGCATCTGATACCACCTGATGTCCTTTCAAAACGATATTCTTTTGGTGAAAGCTCACAGTCATTAGATAAACTGTCTTGTGAGGTTTTCAGTTGTGTGGATCAAACTGTGGCTTCTTTTAGTAAGGAGGAGAACAAATTGATGGAGTTTTTTCAACTGATTAAGGAAGCCAAGATAAAAGTTGATGGTGATACATGTACTTCAAGTTCAAACACGTGTGATATGAACAAGAAAGACGGTTGTGAATTTATTCAGTCTTCTCTTGGTGTAAACAAACCAGCTTCTACTGATATTGAAAATCCATCGGGCATAAAAATAAAGGATGTGGTATTAGGAAGAGGTTGAAAGGTGCCAGGGAGAAGGCGATTGTGCAATCATTGAAGAAGAAAAAGGCAATGTATGAGGTGTAAGCTTGTTATTGGTCACAATATAAGGACTTGTGAACGTTTGGAAAAAGAAGCTAAAGCAAAGGAAGAAGCAAAGGAAACATCAAAAAGGTCAAATCAAGTTGCATGAATAAAGTAACATTGTGTTTGAAAGTCTTAATATTTTTTAAGTTTTAGTTTTTACCGAATAAGTTTGGTATAGCCATACTTTTATGCTACATTCACAGTTTAATTAGTGTTTCAGATGGATTTGTTAATCGTTGAGACTTGATGGTTTTGTTAATGCTTGAGACTTGATTCTTTTGTTAATGTTTGAGAGTTGATATTTGTGATTTTTATTACATTGTTTTGATTTTAAGTAGTTTTATAGATTGATTTTGTGTTAAATAACATTCATCAAGTTGGTATTTGTGAAAATAACTTTTTATTTGTTTAATTCGCATCTTAATTGTTTTTAGATTCACGGTTGAAACAGTTTAATTTGTATTAGTTTTTGTTCAGCATTTTTACTTTCAACTCCACTGCATAGTTTGTTTGGATGTCCTCTGATATGTGCTCTTTAAGACAAGTTATTAACTATGCTAACAGTAAACATACACTTTCAGAATTTACAAAACATTCATTCACAGTTTAATTTTTATAAAATGGTAAATATGAATGTTGTATGAAATGGAATCAGTCATCAGTGTTTTAAAATAAACCATAAGTAGATTTTACTTTCAACTTCATTGCATAGTTTGTTTAGATGTCGTTTGATATGTTGTCTTTAAGACAAGTTATTAACTATGCCAACAGTAAACATACACTTTCAGAATTTACAAAACATTCATTCAAATTTTAATTTTTATAAAATGGCAAATATGAATGTTGTATGAAACAGAATTAGTCATCAGTTTAATTTTTACTAAGATGATAAAAACATTCATAGGTACCAAAAACCTAAGTTTAAACATTCATAATTTCTGAGTTTACTTTTCCTAGAAACCAACCAAAAGCTAATTCCAAAAGGTACAAGTTTCCAAAACCTAATTCCAAAAGGTACAAGTTCATTACTTACAAAAACTAAAAGAGGAAATATAAAGTTTTTAAAGGTTGTCAATCAAGGCGAAACGTTCTTTATGGTTTTCCAATGCATACTTCAGCTTCTGTTTTTGAACATTTGTTGGTAGTTTTTCAAATTCGTGCCCTTCATCTGTTATCTTTTGGCTGTGTATGTTGATATCATTCACCAGCAGCTTTGTAAGGTATTTTGCTCGAAGTTTTGTGACAGTTTCTTTCTGTTGTTTCTGATCACTCTCTATGTCACAATTCCATGTAGTCTGCCCCTGTCCTTTAAATGTTTCCATCTGTCTCATTAACAAAATTCCACTGTCCCTGTGATAATCATCCGACCACTACTTTAGTTTGAACTTGACCACTTCTTTTTTCTTCAAGTCTTGTGCTTTTGGATGGGCATTATCCATCAGGTAATCTTGCATCATTTCTAGCTGATATTACCAAAAATAAAAGATTCTCATTTTGATAACTTAAAAGATTCACAGTTTAATGGATAATAATTTTTGTTGGACAATGTATTAAGTCAATGGTCAGTGGTTACCAATAATTTTGGCAAGTTCCCATACTCTAGCACAATATGTGGCATTGTTGTCTTGTTACTATCAATTATGTATACCGAAATGCGTTGCAAGTTGAAACAAATCAAATAGTAGTTTCTTTTTTCGATGATTGGGAAGAATAACTGCATTTAAAATATATTTTGAAACTGTTAGTATATAAATACATATTAATAATTAAAAGTAAGTAAACGTTTTTCACAATCCCAATTTTCTTCAAACCTCCAATATCGGGGTAGTTGTCAAAAACATGCATCATTTTTTCTTCAAACATTGAATACCTTTTGCTATATTCCTCTTCTTCGTCCATTATTGCTTCAGTCTGAAAACAATAAAAAAATTTATGTATTATATTAGTTTATGTTATTAACATTCATATAAAAATAAGTATATGTCTAATGTTAAGTTTTTCGTACCATTATTCCAGTTGGAAAGTAGAAACGCAATGGTGAAGTTTTTGCCCTGCGTTTCTCTTCTTCATTTAATAATAATGACCAGCAATCGATTACTTTTGGATGTACATTTGAACTTTGAATGAAGGTTTCAAAAATTATTCTTTTTTCATGATGTCCTTGAGCCGTTTCAAATATTATTTCCCTGTTTTATGTGACAATACAAAACAGTTAGAATCATGTTATGTGTAAGAAATATAGATGGATATTTTTAAACAAATTAAGTAGTGAATGATGGAAATGTTATTTTGTTTTCAAGTTTCTATGAATGGATATTGTGAATTTTTTGTGAATTTAATTTTTATTAAAGAGAATCAAGTTGTGATTCATTGAGATTTTATTTTCTTTCACAAGTTATTTGGTATTCTGTATATACGAATTAAGTTGTGAATGGTGTTTTCAAAAGTAGTTAAATTTTTAGTGATGAATGTTATTTTGATGTATTTTTCAAACCAATTAACTTTTGAATGATAGAAATGTTATCTTATTCTCAAGTATGTCTTTATCCATATTGTGAATGATTGACAACTTATTGTCATTCACAAGTTAATTGGTATTCTATAGTTAAGTTTTTAAACCAATTCAGTTGTGAATGGTGTTTTCAAAAGTAGTTAAGTTGTGAATGATGGAGTTGTTATCTTATGCACAAGTGAATGATTGAAATTTTACTGTCTTTCACAACTTAATTTCAATATATATAAATGTTTTTTTGTTGTTAAAGGTCATGTTATTTTTGTGAATGTAATTATTTCAAAAGGGAATCAAGTTGTGAATCATTGACATTTTATTGTCATTCCACAAGTTAATTGGTATTCCGTATAAACCAGTTAAGTTGTAAATGGTGTTTTCAAAAATAGTTAAGTATTTAAACAAATTAACTTGTTGTTAGTATTGACTTACTCAAGGTTTTTTTGCATGGAGTATATTGCCCGTGAAACTCTTGTCTCATTTGCAAACAAACCATCTTTTGGTGCAACTTCTCTTCTCAAGTATGGTGATAGGTTCGGTTCTGTTGAAATGATTTCCCTTTTGCATCTTGTATTAACTCCTTGTTTCTTATTTTCTTCTCCTTCTTTTTCTTTTTCTTTGTTAGTTTCCAATTCAGTCTCTTCAGCCATATCTTTTTCTTTTCCTTCAAGTTTTTCTTTCTCTTTTTGTTTGTTGCTTCCCAATCCAGTGTCTTCTACTACATCTTTTTCCTTTTCTTTGTTACTTTCTCTTCCTTCTTTTTCAAGTGTCCCTTTTTCTTTTTCTATTTTTCCAGCATCTTTTATAAAACCTGTAATGGGTGATGGAGAGGTGTTAGGTTGAGTGAATTCAGGTATGAGGCCAAGTGAAAATGTTGGTTGAGAAGATTGATTGTTTAGTGGTGTTTGAGAAGGTTTACTTGAAGAGTTCTTGTTTATACGTGTTTGAATAATTTGGTCAATCTGAGCAAGCACTATTGGGGACTCGAATGTCGGGGTATACAACATGTTTGTTGTTGTATCTTCATCTTGTAATACTGTTGGTGTTTCAAGGACTTGATGAGCTTCACTTTCTGTTGGGTTTTGCTGTTGTCTTTGTGATGTTTCTTCTTGTTCCTTTTCGGTTGTTTTTGGTGTTTGGTGTGTTTCTTTTTGTTGAACTAGATGTGAAGGTGATTTGTTAGTTGTTGGTGTTTCATGTGTTTCTTGATGGATATGTAGTGGTGTTATGGTGCTAGAGGAAGTTTCTTTGTTTTTTTTGATGTTTCGGCACTGTCGGTGTTGAACATGTTTTTGAATTTCATAAACCATCCTTTGATTGTTTTGTCATTTGGATATGCTTGTGTTGCATTCCAAATGACATCTTTGTTGAGATCATTTGTGATGAAGTGCTGACATATCCGAAGTCCTGCCCATGAAGTCCATTGAATAAGAAAACCCCGAAGTGAATAAACAAGAGAAGACACCGAAGTCTAAAGACTCTGAAGTGCTATGCATAGAGGATCGGAAGACTTCACAGCCTGTCATCTGTCTTTTGTGTGCACGCGTATAGTACAATATGTGTTGCATGAATCTTCTATCCTATTGGCTAGTACACTGATAGGATATTCTTTGTAAAAGTTGTTCTATTGGTATCACTGATAAATATCAGTGATACCATACCGTGTCAAGAGTGAGACTACAAGTTTAGATTACGAGTAATTGTATGTCTACAAAATAGAAAACCCAATTGTAAAATCAAAGTTCTAATCAATCATTCGGCACATGTTATTCATATCACATTGTTCAGTAGCTTTGTTGCATTATCATTGTTTGATTGATTGTGTTATTGATTCAATATCTATATTAGTTTATCTATTCTCTTATTTCAACACCCAACAAGTGGTATCAGAGCGGGTCAGCTTTAAAATATGTTGATAGAGTTCGAATTCGTTTGCCTCAGCTCTAGATCTGAATCGATTCTCAGATTTAGTCTTCCGCAACTATTGCAAATCTCTACCACCCGTTTTTACTGAAAAGATCCAGTTGAAATACATCAAGATGACTGACTCCACAGCAACTTATGTCAATATGCTTAACTATGCAAACCTCATCGGCTCTGCAACAAAGGCTCATGTTCTAGTAACTTCTTACTATGATTATTGGGCTGGTCGAATGAAGGATTACCTTATTGGACTGGACAAAGATCTATGGAGATCTGTGACTGAAGGTCCACAGACAGACATTGATGGCCGATTCGTTGTTCCTGACGGAGAAGAAGCCGTTGTTCTTAATGTTTCAGACATGAAGAAGCTTGAAAATGATAAGAGGGGCATGCGTGAACTGAGAAGTGGCTTGGGTCCTAATGTCAGCCACCATATTACTGATGCAAAATCTGCAAAGGAGATGTGGGACAATCTTGAACTCCGCTTCGAAGGAGATAAAATCCTCCATACTAGCAAAGTTCAAGAAATCCTTGCAGACTTCGGGAACTTTAAGCAAGAAGAAAACGAGTCTTTAGAAGCCTGTTATGAACGTTTAAGCAACATGATTTACACACTAGATAAGTATGGAGAAACAAGAAGCCAACAAGAAATAAACATCAAATTTCTCTACAGTCTTCGCAATGAGTGGAGGCCAATCATGCTCATGGTCAAATCCTATGAGAATATTGAAAAATACAAGCTGGCAGCCCTATACAATTTATTAAAATCGCATGAACCCGATGTGGTGGGTCGAAGAAGTGAAATGGCTAGTTCTGGACCACTAGCTCTCGTGTCAAAAGAAGAGGAAGAATCAAGTGATGAAGACATTGCTGCCTACATGGTAGATGATAATGGAGATACTGTTGCTCTCTATGCCGCCAACAATCGTAGGTTCAAGAAACCCTTCTTCAAAAACAACTCTGGAAAGCCATTTATGAAAAACTTTAACAAATCAAACTTCAACTCCAAGCCCAAACCTGAAATATTCACTCTAAAGGATGATAACTTAAAATTGTCAACCCCGAAGCCATCTGAAAAACCGGCTTCGGAGTCATCCAAAGAAAAGTCCGAAGTTAAGAAGATCTCAGGTGATTCTGGTTATGATTGCAATTATTGTCATGGCAAGAATCACTTTGCAAAAGACTGCATGCTTCGGAAGCAAAACGAAAAGAAACCACAAGTGAAGGATGAAGCATATTACGCAAGAAAATTGGAGGAAGTTAGAGTAAGGACCAAAGACCTAGCCTTAATGGTTGCTGATGATCGTCAAGGATCATATCAAGTTTGGTCTTCAGACTCAAAAGATGACGAAGTGAGAAAGCCATCTCATAGTGCTTTCATGACTAAAAGACACTTCGGAGAAGTAATATGATGAGGAAATGATAAAGGTTGAAGCAACTGCGGGTACTGGGTTGGTGACCTCGGATGGATTGGAAATAACTGCTGCTGATACTCCGAAGACTTGGTTTGAAGACTCTTCTGATGATGATGAGGAAGTGTGCTTGATGGCAAATGACAACCGTTTGACAATCCCAGAACAGGTATCAAAACTTCTTTCCTCTTTTAAAATTCCTATTTCTCATTCTGCTCCAATTATAAATGAAATAACTCGTGATTGCTCTGTTATGCATAAATTACTCATTGATGCTAAAAATAGGGAAGTACGCACTGAGCAGGAGCTTCTAAGCTTGAGGGGGAGAGTAGAAAGCCTGAAGCTAGCATTAGAAAAATCCAATCTTAGAATCTCCTTGTTAGAAGAAAACAGAGAAAAATTCCTAAACAATCATGATGTAATCTTAAAACAGCGAAACATATTTTGTGAAACTGCTAAACGATTATATGCGCATATTACTAGAATTTATCATTCAGCTGATGTTTGGAATATCCAACATAGACAACTATTACCCTTCATTAAGTTCAAATTAAAGGAAGTCGATAGTATATCTTATGAATGCAAATCCATAGTATCAGGTTCTGAAGTTACAAATCCATCATATAAACATGGCGTGATATCTGTAGAAAAACATCTAATTGCTGATAAATTGTTGAAAATATTGCCTCAAGAAATTCCCATCCTGAAAAAGGCTGTACCTCAAATTGAAACAAAGGAAAAGGAACTTGCCAATAACGTGTCTGAAAAGGATTCTGAAAGTGATTCGGACATGGAGGAGATTGATTGTTCCTCTTTGATATTGTTAAAGTCATCCTCTATATCCGAATCGACCTCCGAAGACATCTCACAAATGTCTTCAGTGGAAAAAGGAAAAACAAAAAATGGATTGTGAATCAAAGATTTTTGAAACCAAAGAAACTTCAAATTTTAAACTTCAAATCACAGATGAATCCGACTCTTACGATCAATATCTCAAGGATGATTCAAAAAGGCTAGTCAAAGTGGCATGTATCTATCCTAAGGTTTCTTACTTCAAAAATACAATTTTTGTAAAACCCGGTGGATTATCCTCAATTGATAAGGAATTGCAAAAACTTCTTGAAAAGGATAACTCCACAGTTACAAATGAAGGGTTTTTCTCATCATCCAAAATGGTCGAGAATGAAATGAATGAGAAAATGGAAGTAAAAATAAATATAAGGAAACAAGAATTATACGGTCACAATGTGTATAATCGTCTTTGTTTTGAAAAAAAGAAAATACCCAAAAACATGTCACACTTACTAAATCTCAAGAACGACGATCACATTTACATTAATCAAAACTACAAACAAATTCAAGTTGTGGAAAAACCCACAGTTTCGAAGATGGATGTATTGGAATTAATGGAATCTTGTGAATGTGTACATTTTTCACACAATCCTGAAAATGAAGTTTCAAAATCAAAAGTTTTAACCAACAAAACTTTGACACAAAAACCCCAAATTTTGAAAAGACCACAAGTTCTACAAAAACCAAAATCAGCAGTGGTGATTTCAAAACCAACTCAAAAACCCACTGTTGAAAATTCGAAAACCAAGCAAACCCTAAATCTTGTGAAAAGAAAAACTCCTTTTAGAGATTTGAAACAAAATGAAGCAATTGCTTCCACTTCTAGTACAAAACCTGTTTTTTCAAAAATCTCAGAAGTTAAAAGTCGAAATGAAAAACCAACTTTTACACCAACGAAACCTAACTTTCAATATCCAAAATTTCAAAAACCGACGAAGAAAACATTTTCAAAAGGAAACAATCTGATAGATACATTCCACAAATGGCTGGACAACAATTTAGATATGTTCAAGGATAAGGATCTCTCATTAAATGACTTTAAAATGGCATACGAAGAGTATCTTTGTACCTCTACCTTGTGTAGCTCAATTTCAACGAAGTCAAAAACTGAAAAACCAAAACAAAACTGGAAAAGAAATGACTTGAAAGAAAACTTAACTGCAAAAACAAAAACTTCAAAATCTTCAAAATCCTCAAAATCAAAATATTCTATTCAAAAATGGGTTCCGAAGTCTGCCATTTTGTCAGTCACTTCGGACTCATCATTTTTAACTACAAACTCTTCTGAATCCTGCTCAAACACTTCGGAATCATGCTCATCACATGAGGCTTCGGATAATTTGATTAATTTAAATGCAAATGAAATTTCTGAAGAGGCCGTAGAAAAATGGATTCAAGAATCCTTTGCTTACCCTGAGGACCAAAGATTGATTGGGTACCAACTCATTCTTGATTGATTGCAGGTTATGTCTGATGAGCGGTATGATTCAAAATGGTACATGGATAGTGGCTGCTCAAGACATATGATTGGGAGGAAGGAATATCTCAGGGATTACAGGAATTTGGATGATGCTGGAAATGTTTGCTTTGGTAACAATGAAACATGTCCAATTCGGGGATATGGAAAAATAACAAATGGCCAATTCACTATCAGCCGAGTGGCATTTGTTGAAGGATTAAAACATAACCTTGTGAGTATATCTCAATTGGTAGTTGGAATAGGAAACTCTGTCACATTCAACAATCAAGGGAGTGTAATCACCAAAGAAGCAACAAATGAAGTCTTACTGAAATCAAAAAGGAAGGGATCTATGTTTCCCTTAAATCTAAAGCCAGTGACAGGTGGGCAATCCTTATGTCTTCTCTCCAAAGCCAACTCCGATGTCAGCTGGTTATGGCACCGAAGACTCGCTCATCTGAACTTCAAAGACCTGAACAAATTGGTGGCTATGGATTTGGTTCGAGGAATGCCGGCTCTCAAATTCGACAATGATTCTCTTTTCTCTGCTTGTGAACATGGAAAAAGACAAAACAAAGGCATCCTATAGTGATCAACCCAAAAATCACCGAACCTCTTTCTTTTCTCTACATGGATTTGTGTAGACCATCTGCAGTAGAATCAATAGGAAAGAAGAAGTACATTCTTGTTATTGTTGATGACTATTCAAGGTTCTCTTGGGTATTGTTCCTAAGCAACAAATCAGATGCAGCTGAAGAAATCATCAACTTTATAAAGAAGATGGAATTGATGCTCAATAAAGAAAGTCCAAACTGTGCACAGTGACAACTGTTCGGAGTTCAAAAATCAGACATTGGATAGATTCTTGAAGACAAAGGGAATTAGTCACAACTTCTCTGCACCCTATACTCCTCAACAAAATAGGGTTGTGGAAAGAAGAAATCGCTCTCTGTGTGAAGCAGCCAGAACAATGCTAAATTTCGTAAACTTGCCCATGTACTTCTGGGCTGAAGCTATCTCTACTGCATGCTTTACTCAAAACAGATCCTACATTCACAAAAGATTTCATATTACACCCTACGAAGTACTCAACCGAAGAAAGCCAAATGTCAAATTTCTTCACATCTTTGGTTGTAGGTGTTTTATCTTAAACATGAAGGATCACTTGACCAAGTTTAATGACAAATCAGAAGAAGGCATCTTCCTTGGTTACTCTCAAGACTCAAAAGCCTACAGAGTCATGAACAAGAGAACTTGCAAAATCGAAGAAACCTTTAATCTAAGGTTTGATGACTACTACATCAAGAAGTCTCTGCATCCATTTCCTATGCCTTCAATCTTTCCAAAGCCTGCTGTAGATGCTGTTCCAATCACAACATTCGACACAGACTTCTCACTTTTATTTGATCAACCTGTGAGAGCTGTGGACTCTGAAGCTAGGGCACCAGATAACCATGAGTCCGAACTCTCCAAGCTCATAGATGGACCTGATGACTCCTCTACAAGCAGCATACAAAGACCATCTTCTGTTGAGGGGGAGCCATCTAACCAAAGTATGGGAAATGCAAGTGTCGAAAGGGAGCCATCAAACCGATATGCTGGCACTCCAAGTACTGATGGGGAATCAAACAACAATCCAGGGAGAACCAACATTCTTATCTCTACTCCCCAGTCAATCTCAAATATCATGTCCATGTATCCAACAATCCAGGGGGAGCCAGAGATTGCCACTCCGAATTCAGCCACAACAATCGCTTCAGATAAAGCTACCACTTCCTCAACACCAACAAATGTCCAGGGGGAGCACATATCAAACTCTACCTCACAAATACACACACCACAAACCAACACAAATTCGAATAATCACTTGCTAATGGGTGATTTTCCTTCCACTTCGGGATATCCCTCAGACATTGAGGACATCGATACTGAAGGACCTCCTGATTTTGATCCAAACTATCCTCCTTTGGACAAATGGACGAGAAATCATCCTCCATCACTTGTCATCGGTGATGTTCGAGATAAAGTACTGACTCGTGCACAACTTCACCAAAGGCAATTAGATCTTAACAAAACTTCTGAGTTGTGCATGTTCAATGTCTTTATTTCTAAGGTAGAACCTAAGAACGTCAAAGATGCATTTGATCACTCAGACTGGATTGAAGCAATGCAGTTGGAATTAGAAGAATTTGAAAGAAACAAAGTCTGGAGGCTAATTCCAAAACCTGCAAATGCCTCAATTGTCGGTCTCAAATGAGTGTACCGTAACAAGCTAGACACCGAAGGCAACGTAGTTCGGAACAAGGCTAGGCTGGTAGTCAAGGGTTATTGTCAACAGGAGGGAATCGATTATGAAGAAACTTTTGCTCCTGTTGCCAGACTCGAATCAGTTCGGATATTTTTAGCTTATGCTGCACACAAAAACTTTGATGTCTGTCAAATGGATGTTAAATGTTCTTTTCTGAATGGTGATCTCGAGGAAACTGTTTTTGTTGAACAACCACCACGCTTTGAAAGTAAAACTCATCCGAATTATTCCTATGTGCTAGACAAAGCAGTCTATGGTTTAAAACAAGCTCCAAGAGCTTGGTATGAGACATTGACTAAATTTTTAAAAGAATCAAACTTTAAACAGGGATCAGTGGACCCAACACTTTTTAGAAAGAAAGTTGGATCTCACTTGATGTTAGTCCAAATTTATGTGGATGACATAATCTTTGGATCTACTGACCCCAATTTGTCAAAAGACTTTGAAAAACTGATGAAAAACAAATTTGAAATGAGTATGATGGGAAAAATAAACTTCTTTCTTGGTTTACAAATCAAACAATCTAAGGAGGGGATATTCATCAATCAACAAAAGTATACGAAGAGTTTGCTCGAACGCTTCGGAATGACTAACTGCTCCAAAGAAAAAGTTCCTTTGCCTGCAGGTACAAGGTTAAATCCATCATTGGACAAACCAAAGACAGACATACAACAATACCGAAGTATGATTGGATCATTGCTCTACCTTACAGCTAGTCGTCCTGACATCATGTTTGCAGTTTGCAATTGTGCAAGATATCAGGCTGACCCAAGGGAACCTCACTTTGCTGCGGTCAAGACAATATTCCGATATCTTCATGGGACTACTGCTTATGGTCTATGGTATCCAGCAAACTCTGGTTTCTACATTCAAGCATACTCAGACTCCGATCTTGGTGGATGCTCTATTGATCGCAAGAGCACTTCGGGGGGTTGTCAATTCTTAGATGGAAAACTTATCAGCTGGCAATCCAAGAAACAAACTTGTGTCTCTATCTCCACCGTAGAGGCTGAATATGTAGCAGCTGCAGCGTGCACTTCGCAGATCATTTGGATTCAAAGTCAATTGAAAGACTATGCCATTAATATGAGAAAAATTCCTTTGTTCTGTGACTCTCAAAGTGCAATTCGTAAATGCCACAATCCAGTTCAACATTCAAAGACGAAGCATATAGCTCTTCGCTACCACTTCATCAAAAGTCATGTTGAGGAGGGGAATATTGAGGTGCACTTTGTTCACACTACAGAACAATCGGCAGATATCTTCACAAAGGCTCTAAATGAAGAAGCATTCACAAGAATCGTTCGTGGACTTGGAATGATAGATGGATCAACTCTTCAATAAATTCAAGATTTGCTCACTCTTACTCTGTTCTGAAAATTTGAAAATAATAAACTCCGCAGACCCCCGAAGTCAATTTTGACTTCGGAGCTCATCGGAGAAAAATTAGCAAAAATTCCGCAGACCCCCGAAGTCAATTTTGACTTCGGAGCTCATCGGAGAAAAATTAGCAAAAATTCCGCAGACCCCCGAAGTCAATTTTGACTTCGGAGCTCATCGGAGAAAAATTAGCGAAAACACTTGTTGCTTCACAGCAGTATTCCGAAGTAAAATATCACTTCGGAAGTCTGCGGAACAAACTTCTCTACAAAATAAACTCTCCAAATTTGAAAAGCATTTAAACATTGGTTGACTTATTGTTTCAAGGATAAAAATAAAGAGTTGTTTAAGTCAAAGGAAATTCAAAAACAAGAAAATTTATACCAAACAAAAAGAAAATTCTGATGCACAATGACAAAGTTTAACTTTTCTCTCATGAATTAACCAAGTAAATGACAAAACTTTGATTTTAGATTCTGAAAATCATACCTTATTGTACTAAAAGGTATTTCGGAATCGACTTGAAACATTGGTAAGAAGACAGACTTTGAAGTGAGGTCAAGGCTATTTTACAATTTGAAGCCTTGTTTGATTCCAATAACCTTAACATAATGTCTATTTCTAACCATCCTTCGAAACTTGACTCGCTTCAACCTCAAACTAATCTTGTAGCCTCAAAACTACACAAGATAATTCAAGTGCTTCGAAGTTTTCGTCAAAAATAGAACCAGCATTGTTTGATAAGTAAATTTACATCTCTTTTCATTAAATGGTACAAAATTGAATTATATGAAGATTTTTACTCACAATGATTGTTTAATACAAAAACAAAAAGCACCAAAGAAAGAAACCAAATGGTGATGTTCTATATCTTCGGATAAGGAAATTCATAATAGAAAACAAAAGCAAAAATCAAAATAGAAAACAAGAAAGAAAAATAGAAAACAATTGTCAAAAGAAACAAAGACAAACAAAAATCAAAAGATAACCAAGGGAATGCAAAAGAAAAATCAGCATTCAAAGGCTTATTCATCTGCTTTAAATAACGGTACAAGGAGCTCCTGTAACATAGTCGAGTACCTTGTAGAAGAATATGAACATTTCAAGTAGTCTATATTTAATGATAAAGTGGGAGTGGTGTACGAAGCTCAAATGCTTGTCATCAGAGCTTAGTATCCAAACACGTCAACTGATGAAAAGGAATAGAATTTTGAAATGAATCTTCAAAACAATCCAATCCAACTTCAAAAACACTTTTGATGCTCAATTCATGAATGAAAACTTCTTTAAATTTCAAATGCAAAGGATGTTATCTTTATTATATTTGAAAATTTTGAAGCACATAAGCATAACTTAAAACATATTTCCTAATGCGAAATCAAGTTAGTGATGGGGTGATTAGACTTATACATTCATGACTGATATTGAATCAAACAAACTTCAAAATGAAAAATGGACTTCCAACATGATTCTAAGGATTCTGAACATTAACTTGTTAAATCATCTTTTCATAATATTTATGAAAGTTAAGGTTAAACGACATATAGCATCAGTCCAAAGTAAAGTTAAAAACTCATAGAAAAACAAAGAGAAAAACATATAGACTTCGGTACATTGATGAACATTTTTCAATCACATGTCAATCACCGAAGTGAAAGAACACTCTTCGGAGTTAAACATAACTTTATGCTCCGAAGCGTATCCTCAACGGTCATAATTTTTCATAACTACGAAGTCAATTAAATGTTCAAATGATTTCTGCATTTATGATAAATCACAGAGACAAACATTCCTTGAATTATAACCGTTTGCTTACAGCTGTCAATGAGAATTAAATGGAAAACATTAACCATAATGACTTCTCAAAAGGTAACAGTTCAAATTTTGAATTATAGCAACTGACAGCCGTATATTTCTCCTTTTTGCAGAGATAGTGGGACGAGCAGGTGCTGAGGTGTCCACTTTCTACCGGACCATTTCAATAGTGCATTAAATGACCTAAGGACCACGAACGCTATATAAACTTCTCACCTTTTCCATTGCACTCTTTACGCGAACACAACTCTCATTTCTCTCTGCAAACTTACTCTCAAAGAAATCCACAAACCCTTCATCCTCTTCATCTTCCTCATCTAATCATCAATGGCGGCTGAAGCGTCATCGCAAACCGCTGAGGCCATGTCTGTTCCAAATCTCAAGAGTCAATCATCAAACCTGGTGCTACGAAACGATCTATCTCTTTACCCTAAAACAATCGATGCATTGGTGGAATGCATGAAAAGGTCCGTACTAGGTTATGCCTTAACCTGTACTCCCTCAGTCCCAGCTACTCTGGTTCACAGGGCTCACTACACATCCAATGTCCTGTTTGATTCCAACAACCAGGTCAAATCTGTGTTCTACGAGGCTGTTGATGCCAAGGGCAAAACAAAGAATGTACAATTAACCAAGGAAAAGTTTGCTAAAGCTCTTTGACTTCCAATCTACAACTCAAAGGAGATGATGGTCCCATCTGCTGACCAACTGGTTAGTATGTTCAATGAAATGGGGTATGAACCCCCGCTTGAAAGAATAAGCACCTTCAAGAAAAACCAACTCCCTAACCTCTGGAGATACTTCTTCAGTAACTTCCTGAGATGTCTCTCTGGAAGAACCTCAGGCCTTGATTCTGCGAGTGTTACATTCCAAGGTCTTCTCTATGGAATTTACTACGATATCAAGGTGGACTTCGCAACAATTTTGTGGACCGATTTCTGCTCCCACATCAATCACAGTATGAAGGGGACAGAAATTGCTAATGCAAGATTCTAGGCAATAGTCGTTCATGCCCATTACCAGCAGATAGGGTATGTTCATGATCCCTCTCTTGGAGAGATGAAGTTCACTCCAATTGCGATTCCTATTCTGGAAGATAAACCTGCTCACTTTTGTGCTCAATTTCCAAATGTCATGCTCTCCAAAGTTCCCCTGGAATGCGATGAGGTAAATTCCTATCGCAACACTTTAGTAATTCCTTACCCTACTCGCGATATATGTCAGGTTGCACCTGTAAGAGAGCTTCCAAAAGGAAAAGGGAAGAGGAAAATGGCTGGTGGACCTAGTGGTCCTAAGAAATAAGAGAAGAAAAGAAAGACTTCGGTGAAAACAACACCGAAGAGGAAACACCCGAAGAGGCAATGGAAAATAATGGTTGTGGATGAGTCTTCGGACTCAGAAAGGACTCCATCCACATTCCATGAAGAAGAACAAGAAGAAGAAATATTTGCTGATCAACCTCCGTCACCTACATCAACAACCAGACCACCCACACCTACACATACTATACCTCCTCCTCCACCACCTTCCACAACAGCTCAACAAACTACCACCATTCACACTACTACATCGAATATACCACCACCACCACCAACAACTGCTCCTCCAACCTCCGAATATACCACCATTACCAGAGTTCGACTTACCCCCATCACCCTCAAGACAAAACCCCACTTTGGCTGCCTTCTTTGAAGCCTTTCATATGGCTCCTTTGAATGTTGAAGGAGTGTCAGATGAGGATTTGCCAGATGAAGGATTTGTACTAATGAAACAGCACAAAGTCCTCAACTCCAAGCTTGACACTCTCATTCAAGCTCAAACTGGCTTTGATCCCACCAAACCCACCTTGAGTGACATCACCGAAGAGATTGAATCTCTGGAGTTCTCATTGTCCAAAGAATTCAAGGATTCCATACAAAAGCTCGAACAAAAGCTCATGGATGAACAAAATAAGATCCAATCCACCTTCGAAAAGAAGTTGGAATCCGCTGTCACCTCTATCAACAAGAAAGTTGATGCCCTTGCTGAGAAGACAGATAAAACAAACTCCAAAGTCATGAAAGCCTTGCAAGGACTTCGGAGTGAATCCCAGCAAAGTACCAAGCTTGAAAAATAGCTTGATGAGGCTAGAGCAAAAATTGAAGAGCTCACAGCCGCCCAAACCACTTCGGATATCACTAAATTTAGAGAGGAACTGCAACGAACGAATGCAGCTCTCACACAAGACTTGATTACAAAGTTGATAGTTGCACTTCAACCTCTGATAAATTTTTCTGATAGGTTGTCTAGGCCACAGGGCAGGCCTAGACAGATCTCTGCAGCCACAGCAGGTCCTTCAACCTCGACGATTACAACCACTACCATGGGTGCTAGTGGATCGGCTGGAGCTAGAAGCTCAACAGACCGATCGCTAGAAAACATAATTGCCCCACACATGGAGGAAATATACAAGGCCAGGCGAGCAGATTACAATTTGATGATCAAAATAAATGAATTTGCTCGAGATAATGGTGAATGGACTGTTGAGGCAATCAAGCAATTTGGATTCCAAAATCCAAATGTACTTAACAGACTTCCTCTTCGAAGTTTTGCAACTATTGACTCCGAAGACACCCAACTTGACATTCCCTTGAATCCGAAGACTTTCTCTTTCCTTCAATTCGTCTCTTCAGTACCTGAGGATCAGAAAGCAAGTTTTTAGACCAACAAAATAAATTTTCATGCCAAATACATTCAACGGCAGAGTTATGTTTGGAGCTTGAACAAGATAAAGAAAATTCTTTCAATCAAAGAAGCTGAAGTCTACTTGGGCTTCAGAAATTACGAATTTCTTGTTCTAAGGGGGGCAGATGAAGTTGAATCTAGGTTCTCAATTACAGACTTCCCAATCATGAATCCTATGCACTTCATCCAAATTCTTGATCTTTTACGAAGCGGTGACGCTGCTCATGCTGCAATGTCTGCCCTCGCCATCAAAAACCACATACTGGGCTTCCTTAACAATTATCTTCTCCGGTTTGCAAAACAAAACCTGGAGCTATGTTCCTACTACAGACAACCTTTGAACACTCCTCCTATTGTAGTTCGGAACATAGCCAGATTCAAGAATGGAGAGATTTTGGACGAACCACATGGTGTAGTTTTCAAAGGACTTCGAAATGAAACCGAAGTCACAATCAAGTTCTTTGAAATAGACTACATTGGCCTCCATCCCTCCTCCTTTATCTCCGGGATGATTTCTCACGTGAATGCCTGTCATGCAAATTCCACCGAGAAAAAGAAGAAGTTCATGGATCATATGAACTGGTATCTTGCAGTAAGAAAAACCTTGAAGAGGGCATATAAGAGAAACTTTCGTGTATAGGCTTCGGATGCACTTCACACAAAGGGGGAGATTGTTGAGATCATTTGTGGTGAAGTGCTGACATATCCGAAGTCCCGCCCATGAAGTCCATTGAATAAGAAAACCCCTAAGTGAATAAACAAGAGAAGACACCGAAGTCTAAAGACTCCGAAGTGCTATGCATAGAGGATCTGAAGACTTCACGGCCTATCATCTGTCTTTTGTGTGCACGTGTATAGTACAATACGTGTTGCATGAATCTTCTATCCTATTGGCTAGTACACTGATAGGATATTCTCTGTAAAAGTTGTACTATTGGTATCACTGATTCAGTATAAATATCAGTGATACCATACCGTGTCAATAGTGAGACTACAAGTTTAGATTACGAGCAATTGTATGTCTACAAAATAGAAAACCCAATTGTAAAACCAAAGTTCTAATCAAGCATTCGGCACATGTTATTCATATCACATTGTTCAGTTAGCTTTGTTGCATTATCATTGTTTGATTGATTGTGTTATTGATTCAATATCTATATTAGTTCATCTATTCTCTTATTTCAACACCCAACAATCTTGCATTCTTTCTTTGCACTGAAGAACTTTCTTGTAATCTTTTTCGATCATAAAACAATAATCCTGCAGCAGTTGTATGTTTGTTAGTTAATATTATATAAGAGTTAGAAACAAATTCACTGTTTATTGCGAAATTTAGTCTGATCATTCACAGTTTAATGTGAAATGTATCCTCATCATTCACAATTTAATAGAATATAAATTGGAAGAATTATTACCTCAATTCATATTGCTTCATTTTCTTTTTGATTTGAATCTTGTTCATTTTCATTCTCATCTTCTTCATCTTCTACCATTCTATCATCTTCTTGTCCACTGTATTGCATGACATCTAAAAGTTTCACATTTCCAAATATCCCTTGATTAATCTCAAACTGTTCTCTACTTCTCAGCCTCGCATAGTTCCAATAATGGATTGGTCTGATTTCTCTATTCACATAAATATGTCCACATGTTGTTGAATGAACATACAACAGTTGTAATAGATATCAAAATGATACAAAAGTTAGCTATTTTTTATTATAATATTTAGTATATATAGCAAAGTGTTTATTACTTAAATTGTACTTACTACTAAGAATGGCAGTGGCCCTGTATAGTAGCTGTTATTGCTGTTTGGCTTCCAGATACTTTTTCTATTCTTCAAACAATTGTTCAAATACTTGCACCAGTTGACAGTTGACTTGTCTTCCAATGATATCAATTTTGGAATATGTCTTGTTTCAGTAGCTCCAGATGTTGTTTTCTCAATTATCGAGTTTATGAAAAGTGTCAAAAAGTTGATTACAAACATCTCATCAGCTGCATCTGTTTGTTCCAGCAGATCAAAAAGTGGTTGCATTGTTTTTTATACTTTTGGATCTTGTGCATACCACTGTTTGAGTTCTTCATTGTCTGGTTCACAGTCTTTGATTGAATTAAGGTCTATCCCATGTTTTTGTATTCCTAGCACTTCATGGATCTTGTCTTCTGTTATCTTTATCTTAATATCACCCAAATCTATTAAATTAGTTTTTGGGTCATATTTTTAGAAAACATAATGAGCTATCTTGGCAGGTATTATATCTAGGGAATCATCGATCCTAAACCTAGCCATCTAACACATTCTTTTTGCTCATTGCTTAAAGTCTTTAGTGCCGTCAAAAGCTTTTCGTTGTCACCCTTGTTCTTATTGGTGGGAACGTATCATCTTCTTTTTTTTCTTGTGTCTCTACTTTATACTTTTTCTTTTTTGGTTCCCTTTTTGCAATGCTCTTTCGTTTTCTTGTTGGTTTATCTGTTTAACAATAAATTAAAAGTCAATTTCTGAGTTAATTTTTTCTATAAATGTTATATTATTCACAAGTATGTCTTTATCCATATTGTGAATGATTGACAACTTATTGTCATTCACAAGTTAATTGGTATTCTGTAGTTAAGTTTTTTAACCAATTAACTTGTGAATGGTGTTTTCAAAAGTAGTTAAGTCGTGAATGATGTAGTTGTTATCTTATTCACAAGTGAATGAGTGACATTTTACTGTTTTTCACAACTTAATTTCAATATTAAGGTTTTTATGTGCAATATGTACAATTCATAAAAAATAATTAACATAAATAAGAATTTAATTATTATGTAAGTTTTTGTATGGTGAATTAGTTATATTTACCGTCAGGTTCATGTTGTTCATTTTCTTTTTTCTTTTGCGCTTTTCTCCTTGTCTTTTTGACAGTCTTTTCTATTTGTTCTTCATGAATATCTGTCATAAAAAAATTTGTATAAGTTGTTTTGATTATTATAATAATAACATTATTAAAATACTTTCCTTTGCCTTTCTTTGTACTCTGTGAGCGTGTTTTCCTTTTTGACGTTGTTTCTTTTTCTGTTGCTGAAAATAAAAGTAACATTTTCATTAGAAATATATATCAGTATTTTTGTAAATTAATATTTATTCATGATTCACAAGTTATTGTTAATATAATTCAAAGTGTAATATTAAGATGATTCACAAGTTAATATTAATAAATAAGTATAGATATAAGATGATGCATAGATTAATATTGATTAAAATATTTCATACCTTTTGATTTTTTGTTTTTTTTTGTGGTGTTTTTGACTTTGTTTTTGTTTTCTCACCAACTTGATCATCTGAAAGTAACAAAAGTATATGTCAGTGTAATATTTAAGTTTATTTCACTGCTTAAAATGTTGTTTTACCTTTATCTTTTTCTCCTTCTTCATCAGTTTGTTTACCCTGATCATTTGTAAGTCACAATAAAAGTAACATTTTCATTAGAATTATATATCAGTATTTCTGTAAATTAATATTTATTCATGATTTACAAGTTATTGTTAATATGATTCATAGTGTAATATTAAGATGATTCACAAGTTAATATTAATAAATTAGTATAGATATAAGAAGATGCATAGATTAATATTTATTAAAATATTTCATACCTTTTGATTTTTTGTTTTTCTTTTGTGGTGTTTTTGACTTTGTTTTTGTTTTCTCGCCAACTTGATCATCTGAAAGTAACAAAAGTATATGTTAGTGGAATATTTAAGTTTATTTGACTGCTTAAAATGTTGTTTTACCTGTATCATTTTTGCGTTGTTCATCAGTTCGTTTACCCTGTTCAGCAGTTTCTGTACGTTGGTCATCTGTTACTGACAAAAGTATATGTTAGTGTAATATTTAAGTTTATTTCACTGGTTAAAATGTTGTGTTAGTTGTATCTTTTTCTTGTTGTTTATCAGTTCTTTTACCGTTATCATCTGTAAGTCACAAAATTATTCGTTAGTGGAATATTTAAGTTTATTTCACTCCTTAATATGTTGCTTTACCTGTAACTGTTTTCCGTTTTTCAGCAGTTTTTGTACCCTGGTCATCTGTAAGTCACAAAAGTATATGTTAGTGTAATATTTAAGTTTATTTCACAGCTTAAAATGTTGTTTTACCTGTATCTTTTTCGCGTTCATCAACTTGTTTACCCTTATCATCTGTAAGTCACAAAATTATACGTTAGTGGAATATTTAAGTTTATTTCACTCCTTAATATGTTGCTTTGCCTGTAACTGTTTTCGGTTGTTCAGCAGTTTTTGTACCTTGGTCATCTGTAAGTCATAAAATATATGTTAGTGTAATATTTAAGTTTATTTCACAGCTTAAAATGTTCTTTTACATGTTTCTTTTTCGTGTTCATCAATTTGTTTACCCTTATCATCTGTAAGTCACAAAATTATATATTAGTGTAATATTTAAGTTTATTGCAATCCTTAATATGTTTCTTTACCTGTATCTCTTTTGGGTTGTGCAGCTGTTTCTGTACCCTTGTCATCTGTAAATCACAAAAGTATTTGTTAGTGTAATATTTAAGTTTATTTCACTCCTTAATATTTTCTGTTGAATGTTTGATGAATTTACTTTACCTTTTTTTTTGGCTCTTCGCTAGTTGGTTTCTTTAGTTTTGATAAAATCAAAGTCAACTTTGATTTTTTCATTTTCTCTTTTGGTATATCTGTAGATTTGAAAGAAAATAAGAATATTACTTATCAGTATTCACAGTTTAATTGAGATTTTAGAATATTATTATTGACTTTGTTGTTAATTTGATTTACCTTTTTGTGTTTCTTGTGTATTTGCTGTTTCGGTTTTTTGGGATGTTGGTTGGTGTACTTGCTTTAGTTGGTGTTCGGTTTGAATTGACATTGGAACTGTCATGAGCTGCTGCATGACAGAGTCTGTCATGACAGGTTTGTGCACCAGGGGCTCTCTCAATCTTTTCAAAGCTACAATGTGTCAATTCAGTATAATATATTAGTTGAATCAGATATATATGTAATATTTAATATGAAATGTATAATAAAAATACATATACACTAATACGACATTAATTAGATTCATTTATTGATATAATAGTCATCAAGATCTATTTGAAGGATGGTATTGTTGAAAACTAATAGTTTCAATTAATCAAACACACATTTGGAATTCACAATTCAGATTATTTTATATTCATAATCATGTGATATACCATTCAAGTTTGAATCAGAGGATATTCATACTTTATATTATCACAAATTCTATATAACAAATTGGTCATAACTGTCATACTTGTGAATAAGATAACATGTGCATCATTCACAACTTAGTTAAGTTGTGAATGACAATAAAATGTAAATGATTCACAACTACGTTTATTTTTTAAAAAAGATTAGTTTTCCAAAATTTTATTTTAGTGAAAAGAACATTTACATCATTAACATGATAACAGGTTATATAGTTTGAATCTTGCTAAACAGTGGATATTCATACCTTAGATTATAACAAATTGTATATAGAAAATTGCTCATAACTGTCATACTTGTGAATAACATAACATGTCCATCATTCACAACTTAGTTAACTTCTGAATGACAATAAAATGTAAATGATTCTCAACTACATTTCATTTTCAAAGAAGATTAGTTCCAC